>JAOWBW010000741.1:188747-498747 GCA_026119855.1 Campanula takesimana
TTAAACTATATCTTTTTCATTTTTCCATTCAATACCAACATTAATTTGAAGATAAAAAGATCTAAATGATTCTTCACTCTAGAAGGCATATGGTCTTTGCGGGGAATATAAAAAAATAGAAGGAAAATGCGTGATATTATTGCTCAAAACTCAACCTTGAGGTATATTATACTACTTTTGTCTCCAAAAAATGTTTGAATTTATTCTTAACTAAGAAAGAAAATGAGTTTATTTTAGGACGAAAAAAGTATTTTACATTTTTTGTAATTCATTTGTCTTTCTATTGTTGTAAAGGGTTAATTGCAATTTAGTTCCTGACATTTCTCAAAATTTGCAATATTGATGCTATCATTTCAATTTCGCCAATTGGTATATCTACTTTGTCATTTTGTTGCAATTCGATTATAAATCTAACTGAGTGTTACTTTTCTAACTGGTTTTATGTCATGTGACTTGCACAAGACGTTTAAAGGGACGTTTTAAGATGTTTTTGGAGTTACATATATCCGATTGATATGATTCTTTTTTTTAAATCGAAGCTAATATTTATATCTATAACATTTATTTATTTTTTGAATTAATTAAATTATATTAATTTGTAATTAAATAAATGAAAATATTTTTAAAATAAGAGAATATGTGAAAATAATCTGAAAATTTACTACTTTCCACCATGTTATATCTTCTTTCCTCTCCTTTACTTTCCTCCACCACTCTCCACCTTCCTGCATCACTCCTTCCACATACACCCTTCCCCTAATTCATCCTCCTCTTCCTCTCCTTTAGTTTCTCTATATAATATTATCATGAACTGATACTCCACTTACAACATTTACTTCATATGAAACATATTAGAGGTTAATTTCTTTTTAAAAAAATTTTACTCGGTTTTCTATTTTTAAATTATTTTATATTAAAATTTAATATAAAATAATCTGGAAAACAGAAAAATTTGCCCAAAAAATAAATGTTGTATATTTAAATATTAGCTTTAATTTAAAAAAAGAATCATACCAATCGGATAAGTGTAACTCCAAAAACATCTTAAAACCTCCCTTAAAACGTCATGTGCTAGTCACATGATATAAACTATGTTAAAAAAAACTAACACCCAGTTACTTTTGTAGCCAGATTGCAATAAAAAGACAAAGTGGATATACCAATTGGCGAAATTGAAATGACAGCATCAACATTGCGAATTTTGGAAAATGTCAGGAACCAAATTGCAATTACCCCTGTTGTAAATGGAGCGTTTGAAATTGATATAATTGACCACTCAAGTTCTTGGTTATATAACATGAAAGTTCATTTTTTGCAATTCTATTCCTCACATTAATTTTTCGTTGAAATTTTATGAAAAAAATGAGAATACCTAAAACTTATTGTTATAATATGTGTTTATTTCTATGTCTATACTCCCTCCGTCCCAGTTCACTTGACACTTATTTCTATTTTGATCCGTCCCAGCTCACTTGACACTTCCCAAAATAACATATTTTTTATAATTTTATATTCACTTTACCCCCCACCACTCATTCTCTCTCTTTATTCTCCACCACTCAATTAATTCAACCAACACTACTATTTACCACACTCATTCTCTCTCTTCATTTTCTACCACACATTTTCCTTATTTTATTCTTTTTCCTTAGTTATTGTGCCCACATCTTGAGTGTCAAGTGAGGTGGGATGGAGGGAGTATATTTGATTTTTATCATAAATTTATTTAAGGGTTAATTTTGGGTTTTATTTATTTTTATATATATATTTTTATGTTTACTAACTTTAATTCATTCTTGATTTTTTACTGCAGATCATTATATTTTGGAGTAGTTGGAATATTTGAAAGGTCAATGCAGTGTGAATGTAATCATTCATGGTATGATGGCAATATTTAATTTACTTCATTTTGATTTTAATGCAGATTATGTATATATCAACATAATACAATTGCAAGTATTACGTTGCAAAAATGGGTTACTATATTAATTGAACTCCACATCTATTTTCAATTAGAACTTCTTTTTCATTTTTTTTTTTTGATTTTTTGATTAAATTTATTATTGTTTAGTGATTAATTTTTTTATGGCAATACTTAATCTACTTCATTTGTCATTTAATACTTAAAGAGATAATTATTCAATATATTTTAATTAATTTATAAATTTTGATTAAAAAATCAGATTGATTGTATAAGTTAAAGTTTTATAGACACATGCACACTTTCTATCTCTCCATATAAATTATTATAAAAATACCTCCTTATATTCATAAACTACTAATTGGTTCATCGAAAGATTATAACTTTATACTCTCTATCTCTTCAGAAAATATTTTACAAAAAATACCTATCACATTTACAAATTATCAAATGATCTGTCGGTACTACAAACTACGTGCGAAGCACGGGGTTATTGCTAGTTAAATTATTATAATTGTAAAATGCAATAATGGATAGTGGGTTGTGTTCTGGTTGAATATGTCCCTCACAAATATTCAGTACATGCCTTAATCAATTTCTTTATTTTAAAAAAGTCATTTTCTTTTTTTTTAAAAAAATGCACCTCAGATAATGGTCTTCATCTGTATTTTTAAAATAAATGTCAAAACAATAATAAATTTTCTTTTGATCAAGCATACATTTTTTTAATATTTATTTACTTGAAATAAAAAAAAAGACTTTTTTTCGAAAGTTCTACGCTTATCATCTAGAGTGAATGCGAATACGTTGAAAAGAGGTAATTTATATAGAGAGCAAATTCAATATCAAAAAGTATTTATTATTTTCTCTAAATTATTTATAATCACAACTTTTGTAGTAATTTGTGTCTATCTTTGCTAAATTAGGCAAGAACTAAACCAATGCACACACAGAAAAAATAATATCAATTCCTAAATTTTGAAAGTAGTTATAACATTGTTTATGACCTAACTTCCATTGAAGTACAATTTTGGTTGCGGGTAATTTTTAAGCCAAAATCTTGGGTAAAACGCGTTTACAAGATGCCCAGAAAAAACATGTTTTTAAAAAAACGCGGTGGTATTTTTGTAAATATGCAGAACCTCTTTAAAAAATGCGCGGTGGTATTTTTGTAAATAATCGAACCCTCTCAAGCAGTTCTGGATATCAGTATAAAGCCTTCTGGATGTAATTTTTGAAGCACATTTGAAAAAGGTCATGACCAACAAACATTCTGGATATCAACATCAAATTGTTCTGGATATATATATATAAAGTCATCTGGACATGAGTTTCAGCACATTTTAAAAAAGTCTTGGCCAAGAAAAATTCTTGATATCAACCTCAAAAGGTTCTGGACATCAATAATAAAGCACTATGGATATGATTTTAATGATATTTGAACAAAGACATGACCAACAAACTTTCTGGGTATCAAGTTAAGAGGTTCTGCATAGAAATAATAAAGGTTTCTGGATAGTGTTTTTTATTTGCAAGTGAGAAAAAAATTAAAAATAAAACTAAAAATAAATATATGATTTTTTTTAGTACAAGTGAGAGTGTATTTTTTAGTGTCAGTTCTAGTATTTTTTTGTTAGCCAGTTGTAGTGTTTTTGATAGCCAGAGAGCATTTTGAAAGAACCTTTAAAGCTGAAAAGAACCTTTGAGACTGATAGCCAGAACCTTTGAATTGGATAGCCAGAACTTTGAAATTGATATCCAGATGGGTTTTTTTGAAAGGACATCTATATATATATATATATATATATATATATATATATATATATATATATATATATATATATATTAAAGTTGGTGAGGAGAGTTATAGTGTTGACATGTGGATAAACTATAGAAAAACTTGCATATGGTGATGCCACATCAATCCTACCAACATAAATATGTGACTTTTCAAATTCTTTTCTTAGCTAATACTATTAGTTACTATATAGGGTACTATTATAGTAACTATTACTATTATTAGTAACAGTTAATTATTATAGTTACACTATATAGTAACTAATAGTAATAGTTACTATAATAGTTAACTATTAAAGTTAACTCTTACTATTATTAGTAATAGTTAACTATAATAGTTAACAATAGTAGTTATCTTATGTAGTAATTAATATTATTAGCTAATACTAATATTAAACAAATAATAATTAATTATTAATAGTAAAATATTATTATATTTTATATTTTTTTAATTAGAGTTAATTATTAAATAATTAAAAATTATTATTAATTAATAGTATTAGTTAATCACAATTTTTATCATATATATTGTCACGACCCGAAAAGCCGTATCTATTTCTTAGTAGTAATATTTATTTAATTATTTATTTGCTTATTTATTTATCTATTTAAATATTTATGTGTGCATTTATATCTCATAATATTTTATGCCTAGCATTTAACTTGTCAATTGTGCTAGTGTAGAATTTGGTCTTAGTTGATAAGGGGGAAATGGATTTAATTGTTCTTAGTTGGGTCTAGAGGGGGCCTAGGTGTAAATTTTTAAATAATCATCCTCCTAATCTCTCCCTACTTCCCCCTCTCCCTCACCTTCTCCCTCACTCTCCAGCACACACACACACACACACTCAATCTCTCTCTCTCCTCCATGGTTGAAAAGGTAAGAAAGTTCCCCTCCCTATTTCCTTCATTTTGATCATCTTCCTCCCTCTATTTCTTATTGCTCATTTTATGAAAAATGTTTAGATCGTCGATAGGATCGTGTAGAGCCAAAAATATTTGAATTCCGTCTCATTCCATAAAATTCAACTAAGTTGCTTTTCCCCCATTTTTTATGCTAAAATATTCATAACTTGTTTGTATGATGCTTTGTGGATATATATGGTGTTTTGGTTGAGTTTAGAACTCAGTTGGATTTTTGATTGATTTTTGCGATATTTTGAATGTTGGGATTTAAACCTTGATTTGGGTTTCTAGATGTTGTCATTTAGGTCCTATTCAAGTTTATATGTTGTTTTGGGTTCATTGTTATGCTTGTTAGAAGTGTTGGTGTTAATGGGTTGTGAAATGGTAAGGAAGTGTCATCAAACCCAGCTGAAATTCTACCCAGTTCGTCGACCGAGCGCCCGCCCGGGTTGAGCCAGACGCCCGCCCCCTGGCTAATTTCCTTCGGCCAACCTTCTGGCTAAATGAGCGCCCGCCTGACCTATAGCGCACGCCCGCGCGCCCCCTGTTTCTGGAAATCTTCCTTTTGATTGTTTAAAACTAGGTTGCTTCCTTAGTCAAAGTTTGGGTACTATTCTAGTGGACTTAAATTAACATCGTGGAACACTTTATTAATTGGAATTGGTTCCTTTGTGAATAAATGTGATATGAAAATTGATCAATTATTATTTGGAAATGTTGGAACGACTTTATTATGTGTGGTTGGTTTTAATTCATCTTTCAGTGATTATTTGGCATGGTTCCATACTTTGGAATCATTAGTTGTTTATTTAAGCTAGTATTTATTACTTAGCATTTGTTTGAAAGTCCAGCTGGTATTTGTGGTGTGTCGGGCGACGGGGAATATTAAGATGGCAACGAGCCGAGTCCATTATAGTGTTGTTGTCGCGACCCCCGAACCCCGCGGGCCCGAGACCGCGATCTGGACGTCGACTTAAAACTAAAACTATGAAATACTGAAGTTAAAAATTCCATTTGATACCAACAGGTGATGATCCAAAGTTTTACAAAACCAAGTTTGATAAAAACCAATTACAACTATCATAAACTTCCACAAGTTTATGCCCAACAAAATACAAATATACAATTCTTAATGACGTCATTATTTGGTACAACTATCCCAAAATGGTTACACATTTACATAATGTAAACCCACCTATGACAACCTTCCCCAAAAGAATGTATCCACACTCGACGTCCTCTTTCTCGTGATTGGAGAGACTAATCCTTAGCACCTGGGGGGGGGTTAAGGAAAAACAAAGATAAAAGAAAAGGGGCGTGAGATAAATCTCAATAAGTTACTAATGGAACTACATGACATGCTATGATGCAATATACAATAAGCAATAATAAATATCACATAGCACATAGCATTTATCACTTAACAGATAGCAGCGGAAATAAACACATAACAAAGGATATAGCCAAGGTTT
Organism: Campanula takesimana; assembly: GCA_026119855.1. Taxonomy (NCBI): domain Eukaryota; kingdom Viridiplantae; phylum Streptophyta; class Magnoliopsida; order Asterales; family Campanulaceae; genus Campanula; species Campanula takesimana. The sequence continues at coordinate 194,844 of JAOWBW010000741.1, forward strand.
TCCAAACCGGAACATCCAAATAAAGGATCGCTGCGCAGCTTCAATAATCAACAAATCATCATCTTCATAATAGCATGAAAGCCGAAGAGAAAACCCCGGTACCGGAACCAATAACCATAAAAGTGTCACAAAGGACAAGGACCATGACACAAAGTCATTCCCGGTAGCTAGATACATTCACAGAGGAACGCTAACTTGACTTTTCCAAGGCCAATCTGGAAAAGGGGTAAAGAAGGGGGCAAAACAATGGTCAACATTATAATGGACTTGCTTTGCCATTATAATCCTTCCCATCGCCCGATGAAACAAATATGCCAGCTGGGCTTCCAAATAAATGCTAAGTAATAATAATTTAGCATGAATAAACAACTTAAGGTTCCAAAGTAGGGAACCATCCAAGTAAATTACCACAAAGGTAAACCATACCAAGAAGTCACAAGAAAGTGAAATATACCAACAACGCACAATTAAAGTGTTCCAATAATCTCAATTAACACTTAATTAATTTCAAACACAAACTTCATCACAAAGGACCCAACTCTATCACTAGAGTGTACTATAATGTTCACTAAGGTCAACTAGAAGGACACCCAAGACTTAGACCAAAACGCGTTCTTCAATCACACAAATTAACAAAATGTAAACTTTCAGAGGTATGTGCGGCCGCCCAATATGGTCTGTGCGGTCGCCCAAAAGGCCCTCAAACAAGAACAAAAGCTTTCAGATAGATGTGCGGCCGCCCAGACATTTTTGTGCGGCCGCCCAACCTTCTGGACTGCCGGAAATCGGGAAGAACAACTGGGTTCTTCCATTATCAAACCAAAACACATTTCAACCAAAATCCAACCTTCTAACTAGCATACTAATGTACCAACACAACTAATAAGTCTAAAAGGACTCATATAACAACCAAAATCAAGAATCAACCCAACATTCAAGATTTCACCATTTTTAACCCAAAATCCAAATAATTCCCAAATAAATTCCAAATAAATTCTAAACTCAACCAAACTTCAAATAAACACATCAAACATTATAAACATGATATGAACATTTTAGCATTAAAATGGGGGAAAAGTAACTTACTTGAAAATAATGAAAGTTGACGGAATTCGATTATTTTTGGTTCTACGCGATCCTATCGACGATCTAAACAAGGTTCATGTTTTAAGAAATGAATGATAACAAGAAGAAGATGAAGAAAAAGAAGAGAGAAGGAAAGGAAGAGAAAACTTACCAATGCTAGAGAGAGAGGGAGATGGCTGGAAGGAGGGATGGAGAGAGTGAGGGAGAAGGTGAGGGAGGAGAGGGGAGTAGGGGAATTATTTTAAAAAGTTGCAACTAGACCCCCTCTCTCACACTACACACAAATACTACACTCCCTACTAACAATTAAGACCCAATAATACTACACTCAACCAAATGACCCAAATAAAATGCTAGGCATAAATATTATAACACATAAATATTTAAATAAATAATAATTTAAATAAATAAACAAGCAAATAAATAAATAATAATTATTTAAATTACTAATAAAATAGAGCTTAGATTTCGGGTCGTGACATTCACTCCCCCTTAAAGAAAATTCGACCCGAATTTTAACGAGACTCACCTTAAACAAAAAGCCACGGAAATTTCCTCTCGATCTCATCTCGGAGCTCCCACGTCGACTCCTCGATATTATGATTCCTCCAAAGAACTCTAACCAATGAAATGCTTTTGCTCCTCAGCTCTTGAACTTTAGAATCTAGGATCCGGACCGGTCGTTCCTCATAAGTCATATCGGGATCAATATCCTCCGGTATCCTCGGTAACACGTGAGATGGATCATGAACATACTTCTGAAGCATAGAAACGTGAAAGACGTTGTGCAATCGGTCCAAGGATGACGGTAACGCAAGACGATACGCTAGAAGTCCAACCTTTCCCAAAATCTCAAACGGGCCAATAAACCTCGGAGCCAATTTGCCTTTCTTCCCAAACCTACGAATACCCACCTTCGGAGATACTTTCAAGAATACCAAATCACCGGTCTGAAAGCTAAGATCTCGCCTTCGGTTATCTGCATAGCTCTTATGTCGACTCTGGGCTGTCTTCAATCTATCCCGGATAACTTTGACTTTCTCAACCGAATCCCGAAGCAAATCAATACCCACGATCTTCGCTTCACCAACCTCATCCCAACAAATAGGCGATCTACATTTTCTTCCATACAAGGCCTCAAACGGTGCCATCTCGATACTAGCCTGATAACTGTTGTTGTAAGAGAACTCCACTAACGGTAGGTGCGAATCCCACGAATCAGAAAAGTCTATCGAACACGCTCGCAACATATCCTCCAAAATCTGAATAGTCCTCTCGGATTGACCATCGGTCTGAGGATGAAAAGCCGTGCTGAATCGCAAATCTGTACCCAAAGCTTCCTGAAACGCCTTCCAGAATCTAGAAGTAAACCTCGGGTCTCAATCTGACACAATGCTAACCGGAACCCCATGCAATCTCACAATCTCATCAATATAAAGGGTCGCAAGCTTCTCCATCGAATATCTGATGTCAATAGGCAAGAAATGGGCACTCTTGGTCAATCTATCCACTATTACCCAAACACTGTCATACTTCCTACGGGTACGAGGTAGTCCCGTAACGAAATCCATAGTCACATGCTCCCATTTCTACTCGGGAATCTCTAATGGCTGAAGTAATCCCGCGGGTCTCTGATGCTCGGCTTTGACCTGCTGACACGTTAGACACTTCGAAACATACTCGGCTATTTCCCTCTTCATATTAATCCACCAAAATTGTTGCTTCAAATCCTGATACATCTTCGTACTACCCGGATGAATAGTATACCTCGATTTGTGACCCTCAACAAGAACTCTCTGTTTAATTCCGTCAACATCCGGAACACACAAACGACCACGGAAGGTCAACACTCCACTCGAACTCAATGAAAAATCCTCGAAGTTCTTTTCCTTCAATTTACCCATTACCTTCACCAACTCGGGATCTTCTTTCTGAGCTTCCTTTATCCTTTGAATTAGGGTCGGAGATACCCTAATATTCGCAAAAATAGCCCCATGTCTCGATTCACGAGGAGACCAATCTCGAACATCCTCAAGCATTTTCCATTCACGGACCATCATCGAAGCCACATAAGACTTTCTACTATCGCATCGGCTACCACATTCGCCTTTCCCGGGTGATAAGAAATCGTACAATCATAATCCTTCAACAATTCCATCCATCGGCGCTGCCTATTATTCAACTCTTTCTGGAGAAAAGGTATTTCAAACTCTTGTGATCCGTAAAAATCTCAAACTTCGCTCCATAAAGGTAGTGCTTCCATTTGTGCAACGCAAATACAATAGCCGCTAACTCCATATCATGAGTCGGGTAATTCTGTTCACTAGGGGTCAACTTTCTCGAAGCATACGCGATTACTTTCCCATTCTGCATCAACACGCAACCCAAACCCTCTTTCGAAGCATCACTGTAAATCACTAGACCATCGCTCCCATTAGGCAAAGTCAAGATCGGTGCGGTAGTCAACCTCTTCTTCAATTCCTCAAAACTCTTGTCACATTTCTCGGTCCACACAAACGGAACATTCTTCCGGGTCAACTGAGTCATCAGAGTAGCAATCCTCGAAAACCCTCAATAAATCTTCGGTAATACCCGGCTAAACCAAGAAAGCTTCTAATCTCTGTTACTGATTCGGGTCTCTTCCAATCCACTATGGCTTCAATCTTTGAAGGATCCACCGAAATCCCATCTTTAGAAATCACATGACCCAGAAATGACACCTTCTCGAGCCAAAATTCGCATTTGCTAAACTTCGCAAATAATTTCTCTCTCGCAAGAACGGATAAAACTGTCCTCAAGTGTTGCTCGTGCTCCTCTCGAGATTTTGAATAAACAAGAATGTCGTCGATGAAGACTACCACGAACGAATCAAGATAAGGATGGAAAACTCGGTTCATCAAATCCATAAACACGGCCGGCGCGTTCATCAACCCAAACGGCATAACCAAGAACTCATAATGACCATAACGAGTGCGAAAAGCAGTCTTCGGAATATCCTCCGATCGAACCTTCAACTGATGGTACCCACTCCTCAAATCAAGTTTAGAGAAAACCACAGACCCTTGAAGCTGATCAAATAAATTGTCAATGTGCGGTAGAGGATACTTGTTCTTCACTGTGACCTGATTCAACTTCCGGTAATCGATGCACAATCTCAAGGAACCGTCTTTCTTCCGCACAAATAAAACTGGTGCTCCCCACGGGGAAACACTAGGGCGGATAAACCCTCGATCAAGCAACTCTTGCAATTGAACCTTTAATTCCTTCAATTCTGCGGGAGCTAACCTATAAGTCGCTTTCGAAATTGGAGCCGTACCCGGCAAAAGGTCTATACAAAACTCAATCTCACGATCGGGAGGCATATCATACTCGGTAGAGAAAACATCGGGAAATTCCCGAACTACCCGAACACTATCAAAACTAGGGGATTCTTTCCTAGTATCCAGAACACTGGCCAAATACCCCTCACAACCACTATGCAATAATTTTCTCGCTTTCAAATAAGAAATTAAGCGAACCTTTCTACTCAGAGGACTAGCCTCAAACACAAATTTAGGCACATCGGGAATAGAAAAAGTAACAGTTTTCTTACGGCAATCAACGGAAGCATGAAACTTGCTCAACCAATCCATACCCAAAATGACATCAAAGTCTTGGATAGGAAGAACTACCAAATCCGCACAAAGGACACGACCACAAATAACCACATCACAAGCACGAAAGACTCGATCGGAAATCAAGCATTCTCCTATAGGGGTCGACACCTCTAGCACGTACGGTAAAGACTCGAATGCAGCATTTAACAGAGAAGCAAATTGCACAGAAATGTATGAATGAGATGATCCTGGATCTACTAAGGCTCATGCGCTCACATTAGACACAGAAACAATACCTCCAATAACAGAAGGATCATCGGTCGCTTGTTGTTGATTCATGGCATAAACCTTTCCTTGAACTTTGGGCTTCCCAGCGGCATCCCTTTTCTAACCCTGATTAATACTAACTCCTGACCCGGATGCTTGACCTCGGTACCTCGTGCACTCTCTCGCAAAGTGCCCCATTTCACCACAATTGGTATACTTGCCTTGCTTTTTCCAACACCTATCCTCCGTATGGCCTACCTTTTGACAAAAGGTACAAGGCTTCCTAATCTGAATCCCCGGAGTAGTACCCGGATTCCTCGGGATCGGTTGCCCTCGGAACTGAGATTGTCCCCCAAAGTTACCTCGGTTATCGGAACGGTGTTGTGGCTTGCTTTGCCCTCCCGGCTTGCTCGGGTTAGCTACCTCGGTCTTCCTTTTATGCTCCCCAATATCTTGCTCTATAAAGTAGGCTCGGTCCACCGCATCTTGGAAAGTCACAATCCGTTGAGCAATCAGTTGAGTACGGATGGAGGTCTTCAATCCCCGAATAAATCTCATAGCTTTTTGTTCCTCGGTCCTCACCAAATAGTCGCAATACCGGGCTAATTCTATGAACTTAGCCGAGTATTGTGCTATAGACAACACACCTTGCTCTAGGTTGAGTAGCTCGATCTCCTTTCGGTTTTGATCAACAACCGGAATGAAATGCTCCTTGAATTTGCGTACAAATAACTCCCACGCATACACTGTGTGAGTATCATCCCAAGTAGCTTTAACACCCTTCCACCAATGCTCAGCGGCTCCCACAAGCTTATAAGCCGCGAACCGGACCTTGTCCTCATCCGAACACCCAAATACATCATAAATCTTCTCCATCGACTCAATCCACAACTCAGCTTTCCTTACATCGGGTTCCCCATTGAATTCAACCGGTTTCAACTTCAGAAATTGCTCCAATCCATAGCGGGGTGGAGCTTGTTCTACCCTCGGACCTTGATCATGTATGGCCTTCATGGCCGCCTCGAACATGCCTTGGAACATGGCACGTGCTTCTTCCCTTGTATCATTCTGATTTGCATTACCGGTACTACCTTCACCACTCCTTCTACGAACCATTGTAAACAAGTACCGGCATAAAACATCAACCGTTAATCACTCCGCACACTACTACCCACCTAGGTTATACTAATCCACCTAGACTTATACTTAGAGCCAATGCCATAGCTCTGATACCAACTGTCGCGACCCCGAACCCCGCGGGCCCGAGACCGCGATCTGGACGTCGACTTAAAACTAAAACTATGAAATACTGAAGTTAAAAATTCCATTTGATACCAACAGGTGATGATCCAAAGTTTTACAAAACCAAGTTTGATAAAAACCAATTACAACTATCATAAACTTCCACAAGTTTATGCCCAACAAAATACAAATATACAATTCTTAATGACGTCATTATTTGGTACAACGATCCCAAAATGGTTACACATTTACATAATGTAAACCCACCTATGACAACCTTCCCCAAAAGAATGTATCCACACTCGACGTCCTCTTTCTCGTGATTAGAGAGACTAATCCTTAGCACCTGGGGGGGGTTAAGGAAAAACAAAGATAAAAGAAAAGGGGGGTGAGATAAATCTCAATAAGTTACTAATGCAACTACATGACATGCTATGATGTAATATACAATAAGCAATAATAAATATCACATAGCACATAGCATTTATCACTTAACAGATAGCAGCGGAAATAAACACATAACAAAGGATATAGCCAAGGTTTTCCAAACCGGAACATCCAAATAAAGGATCGCTGCGCAGCTTCAATAATCAACAAATCATCATCTTCATAATAGCATGAAAGCCGAAGAGAAAAGCCCGGTACCGGAACCAATAACCATAAAAGTGTCACAAAGGACAAGGACCATGACACAAAGTCATTCCCGGTAGCTAGATACATTCACAGAGGAACACTAACTTGACTTTTCCAAGGCCAATCTGGAAAAGGGGTAAAGAAGGGGGCAAAACAATGGTCAACATTATAATGGACTTGGCTTTGCCATTATAATCCTTCCCATCGCCCGATGCAACAATATGCCAGCTGGGCTTCCAAATAAATGCTAAGTAATAATAATTTAGCATGAATAAACAACTTAAGGTTCCAAAGTAGGGAACCAATCCAAGTAAATTACCACAAAGGTAAACCATACCAAGAAGTCACCAAGAAAGTGAAATATACCAACAACGCACAATTAAAGTGTTCCAATAATCTCAATTAACACTTAATTAATTTCAAACACAAACTTCATCACAAAGGACCCAACTCTATCACTAGAGTGTACTATAATGTTCACTAAGGTCAACTAGAAGGACACCCAAGACTTAGACCAAAACGCGTTCTTCAATCACACAAATTAACAAAATGTAAACTTTCAGAGGTCTGTGCGGCCGCCCAATATGGTCTGTGCGGTCGCCCAAAAAGGCCCTCAAACAAGAACAAAAGCTTTCAGATAGATGTGCGGCCGCCCAGACATTTTTGTGCGGCCGCCCAACCTTCTGGACTGCCGGAAATCGGGAAGAACAACTGGGTTCTTCCATTATCAAACCCAAAACACATTTCAACCAAAATCCAACCTTCTAACTAGAATACTAATGTACCAACACAACTAATAAGTCTAAAAGGACTCATATAACAACCAAAATCAAGAATCAAACCCAACATTCAAGATTTCACCATTTTTAACCCAAAATCCAAATAATTCCCAAATAAATTCCAAATAACTTCTAAACTCAACCAAACTTCAAATATAACACATCAAACATTATATAAACATGATATGAACATTTTAGCATTAAAATGGGGGAAAAGTAACTTACTTGAAAATAATGAAAGTTGATGGAATTCGATTCTTTTTGGTTCTACGCGATCCTATCGACGATCTAAACAAGGTTCATGTTTTAAGAAATGAATGATAACAAGAAGAAGATGAAGAAAAAGAAGAGAGAAGGAAAGGAAGAGAAAACTTACCAATGCTAGAGAGAGAGGGAGATGGCTGGAAGGAGGGATGGAGAGAGTGAGGGAGAAGGTGAGGGAGGAGAGGGGAGTAGGGGAATTATTTTAAAAAGTTACAACTAGACCCCCTCTCTCACACTACACACAAATACTACACTCCCTACTAACAATTAAGACCCAATAATACTACACTCAACCAAATGACCCAAATAAAATGCTAGGCATAAATATTATAACACATAAATATTTAAATAAATAATAATTTAAATAAATAAACAAGCAAATAAATAAATAATAATAATTTAAATTACTAATAAAATAGAGCCTAGATTTCGGGTCGTGACAGTTGTCCATTGTTTTGCCCTTGTTTTCCTCTTCCAGATTGGCCTTGGTTGAGATGAGCTAGCTCCCTTTGGTGAGTATTCTAGCTAGTTGGTTTTGGGTTATGACTTTGTGTCATTTTCCCTTGTTACTATTGGTTCTTGGTTCCAGTACCGGGGTTTTCTCTTCAGCTTTTATGCTATTATGAAGATGTTGATTGGTTGATTGTTGAAGCTGCGCAGCGATCCTTCTTATGTTCTATCAGTTTGGGAAACCTTGGCTCAATATCCTTTGTTACTTGTTTATTTCCGCTGCTATCTATTAACTGTTAATTTTTACATGCTATGTGAATTTTATTATTGTTCATTTCATCATAGCATGTCATGTAGTTGCATTAGTAACTTATTGAGATTTATCTCACCCCCTTTCTTTTATCTTTGTTTTCCTTAACCCCCCCTAGGAGGAAAGGAATAGGTCTCGCTGATCACGAGAAGGACGTCGAGGGTGTTCGAGGCTTTTGGGCAGGTGGTTGTTCGGTTTGCATTACTTAAATGTATAACCTTTTTGGGATAGTATTGCCAAACCATGACGTCATTAAGAAGTTGTAATATTTTGTGTTTTGGTGTAAGCTTGTGGAGCTTGTACTAGTAGTGTATTAATGTTATCAAGACTTGGATTTCTAAAACCTTGTGTTAAATCTTTTAGTATAAAATGAAATTTTTATCTTCAGTATTTTGGTATTTATTGTTTTAAGTCGACGTCCGGCTCGCGAGCTCCCGGCCCGCGGGGTCGGGGTCGCGACAGTTGGTATCAGAGCTATGGTTTAGGTCTAAGTATAAGTATAGGTGGATTAGAATGACCTAGGAGGGTAGTTGTGTTCGGAGTGAGTAACAGTTGATGTTTTATGCAGGTATTTGTTCAAAATGGCTAGAAGAAGAACTGGTGAAGGTCCCAGTGGGACTCCGAATCATAACGATCTACGGGAAGAAAATCGTGCGATGTTTCAGGGTATGTTTGAAGCGGCTATGAAAGCAATTCATGACTAAGGGCCGAGAGAGGAACATGTAGCACCTCCACGGTATGGTTTGGAGCAGTTCTTGAAGTTGAAACCGATTGAGTACGATGGTGAGCCTGATGTGAAAAAGGCTGAAATGTGGATTGAGTCAATGGAGAAGATCTATGATGTCTTTGGTTGCACGGATGAGGATAGGGTTCGGTTTGCGGCTTATAACTAGTTGGGGCTGCTGAACATTGGTGGAAGGCACTTAAAGCAAGTTGGGATGCGACTCTTGTACCTTATGCTTGGGAATTGTTTGTGAGGAAATTCAAGGAACACTTCATTCCTTTGGTTGATCAGAATAGGAAGGAGATTGAGTTCCTAAACTTGGAGCAGGGCTTGTTGACCGTAGCTCAATACTCGGCTAAGTTCACAGAATTAGCTAGGTATTGTGACTACCTTGTGAGGACTGAAGAGCAGAAGGCAATGAGGCTTATCAGAGGCTTGAGGACAGCTATCAGGACTCAGCTTATAGCCCAGAGAATTCAACTTTTTCAGGATGCGGTGGACCATGCCTACTTGGTAGAGCAAGACATCGGGGAACACAAGAGAAAGACCGAGGCAGTTAATACGGGTAAACAAGGAGGTCAGAGCAGATCACAACCACCTCCACGTGTTGATAACAGAGGAGGTAACTCAGGAGGGCAGTCTCAGTTCAGGGGATAACCGATACAAAGGAATCCGGGCACTACTCCGGGGAATCAGGGGAATCAAAACAGGAGGATCTGTGCCTATTGTCAGAAGGAAGGACATTCGGAGGATCGGTGTTGGAAGAAGCAAGGAAAATGTACCAATTGTGGTCAGTTGGGACACTTTGCTAGAGATTGCCCGAGAAACAGAGGTCAACCATCGGGTGTAGGAGCTGGTGCTCCACAGGGTCAGAAGAGAGATGCTGCAGGAAAGCCCAAGGTTCAAGAAAGGGTATTTGCCATGAAACAACAACAAGCTACCGATGATCCTTCCGTTATTGGAGGTATTGTTTCTGTGTCTAATGTGAGCGCTCGTGCGTTAGTAGATCCAGGATCATCGCATTCTTACGTAACTGTGCAATTTGCTTCTTTGCTAAATGCTGCATTTGAGTCTTTACCTTATCTGCTAGAGGTGTCGACCCCTATAGGAGAATGTTTGGTGACTGATAGAGTATTTCGTGCTTGTGATGTGCTTATATGTGGTCGTGTCTTGTGTGCGGACTTGGTAGTTCTTCCGATTCAAGACTTTGATGTTATTTTGGGTATGGATTGGTTGAGCAAGTTTCATGCTTCTGTTGATTGTCGTAAGAAAGTTGTTACTTTTTCTATTCCCAATGTGCCTAAGTTTGTTTTTGAGGCTAGTCCTTTGAGTAGAAATATTCGTATAATTTCTTATGTGAAAGCGAAGAGGTTGTTGTATCGTGGTTGTGAGGGTTATTTGGCTAGTGTACTAGATACTAAGAAAGAATCACCTGGGTTAGAGAGTGTTCGGGTAGTTAGAGAATTTCCTGATGTTTTCTCTTCAGAGTACAATATGCCTCCCGATCGAGAGATAGAGTTCTGTATAGATCTTCTACCAGGTACAGCTCCGATTTCAAAAGCACCTTATAGAATGGCTCCAGCAGAGTTGAAAGAACTGAAGGTTCAGTTAAAGGAGTTGCTTGATGGGGGATTTATTCGACCTAGTGTTTCACCGTGGGGAGCACCGGTTTTGTTTGTGAGAAAGAAAGACGGTTCGTTGAGGTTGTGTATTGATTACCGAAAGTTGAATCAGGTAACGGTGAAGAACAAATATCCTCTACCGCATATTGATGATTTATTCGATCAACTTCAAGGGTCGGTAGTATTTTCTAAACTTGATTTGAGGAGTGGGTACCATCAACTGAAGATTCGATCGGAGGATATTCCGAAGACTGCTTTTCGCACTCGTTATGGTCATTATGAATTCTTGGTTATGCCGTTTGGGTTGACTAATGCACCTGCCGTGTTTATGGACTTGATGAACAGAATTTTCCATCCCTATCTTGATTCGTTTGTGGTGATCTTCATTGATGATATACTTGTTTATTCCAAATCTCGAGAAGAGCACGAGAAACATTTGAGGACAGTTTTATCAGTACTCGCAAGGGAACAGTTATTCGCGAAGTTTAGTAAGTGTGAATTTTGGCTCGAGAAAGTTTCATTTCTGGGTCATGTTATTTCGAAAGATGGGATTACTGTGGATCCTTCAAAGATAGAAGCTATTGTTGAGTGGAAGAGACCCGAGACAGTGACTGAGATCAGGAGTTTTCTGGGGTTAGCCGGTTACTACAGGAGGTTTATAGAAGGGTTTTCGCGGATTGCTACACCGTTGAATCAGTTGACCCGAAAGAATGTTCCGTTTGAGTGGACCAAAAAATGTAACAACAGTTTTGAGGAGTTGAAGAAGAGGTTGACTACTGCACCGATTTTGACATTGCCTAATGGGAACGACGACCTAGTGATTTATAGTGATGCATCGAAGGAAGGCTTGGGTTGTGTCTTAATGCAGAATGGGAAAGTGATCGCGTATGCTTCGAGGAAGTTGAGTCCGAGTGAACAGAATTATCCTACTCACGACATGGAATTGGCGGCTATTGTATTTGCTCTTCATAAGTGGAAGCATTACCTTTACGGGGCAAAGTTTGAGATTTTCACGGATCACAAGAGTTTGAAGTACCTCTTCTCCCAGAAGGAACTGAATAACCGACAGCGTAGATGGATGGAACTTTTGAAGGATTATGATTGTAAAATATCCTATCATCTGGGGAAGGCGAATGTTGTAGCCGATGCGATTATTAGAAAATCTTATGTGGCTTCGAAGATGGTTCGAGAGTGGAAAATTCTTGAGGATGTTCGAGACTGGTGTCCTCATGAATCGAGACATGGGGCTATTTTTGCAAACATTAGGGTATCTCCAACCCTAATTCAGAGAATAAAGGAAGCTCAGAAAGAAGATCCAGAGTTAGTGAAAATAATGGGTAAGATGAAAGAGAAGAACTTCGAGGATTTTTCTATCAGTCCGGTTGGAGTGTTGACATTTTGTGGTCGTTTGTGTGTACCCGTCGTTGATGGAATAAAGAGGCAAGTTTTAGATGAGGGTCATAAATCGAGATATACTATTCATCCCAGTAGTACGAAGATGTCAAAATATGAAACAACATTTCTGGTGGAACAACATGGAGAGGGAAATAGCTGAGTATGTATCGAAGTGTTTAACTTGTCAGCAGGTCAAAGCTGAGCATCAGAGACCCGCAGGACTACTTCAGCAATTAGAGATTCCGGAGTGGAAATGGGAACATGTGACTATGGATTTTGTTACGGGGCTACCTCGTACCCGTAGGAAGTTTGACAGTGTTTGGGTAATCGTGGATAGACTGACCAAGTCTGCTCATTTCTTACCGATTGATATCAGATACTCGATGGAGAAACTTGCGACCCTTTATATAAATGAGATTGTGAGATTGCATGGGGTTCCGGTTAGCATTGTGTCGGATTGTGATCCGAGGTTTACTTCTAGATTCTGGAAAGCGTTACAGGAAGCTTTGGGTACCGATTTGAGATTCAGTACAGCTTTTCACCCTCAGACTGACGGTCAATCCGAGAGGACTATTCAGATTTTAGAGGATATGTTGCGAGCTTGTTCGATAGACTTTTCTGATTCTTGGGATGTTCATTTACCTCTAGTGGAGTTTTCTTATAATAACAGTTATCAGGCTAGTATCGAGATGGCTCCTTACGAGGCTTTATATGGGAGAAAGTGTAGATCGCCTATCTGTTGGGATGAAATCGGGGAAGCGAAGATATGGGGTATCGATTTGGTTCAGAATTCAGTAGAGAAAGTCAGAGTTATTCGGGATCGATTGAAGACGGCCCAGAGTAGACACAAGAGCTATGCGGATCATCGAAGACGGATCTTAATTTTCAGACTGGAGACTTTGTATTCTTGAAAGTATCTCCGAAGGTGGGTATTCGAAGGTTTGGGAAGAAGGGTAAATAGGCTCCGAGATTTATAGGACCGTTTGAGATTTTGGAAAAAGTGGGACTTCTTGCTTATCGACTTGCGCTGCCATCTTCGTTAGACCGGTTGCATAACGTCTTTCATGTTTCTATGCTTCAGAAGTATTTGCATGATCCATCTCACGTGTTACCGAGGGTACCTGAGGATATCGAGCCTGACATGTCATATGAGGAAAGACCGGTTCGGATTCTTGATACCAAAGTGCAAGAGTTGAGGAATAAAAGCATTGCGTTGGTTAGAGTGCTATGGAGGAATCACAATGTCGAAGAATCAACGTGGGAGCTTCGAGAAGAGATATAAAGGAAGTATCCGTGGCTTTTTGTTTCGGGTAAATATCTTTAAAATTCGGGTCGAATTTTCTTTAAGGAGGAGTGAATGTCACGACCCGAAAACCCGTCTCTATTTTCTTAGTAGTTAATATTTATTTAATTATTTATTTGCTTATTTATTTATCTATTTAAATATTTATGTGTGCATTTATATCTCATAATATTTTTATGCCTAGCATTTTAACTTGTCAATTGTGCTAGTGTAGAATTTGGGTCTTAGTTGATAAGGGGGAAATGGATTTAATTGTTCTTAGTTGGGTCTAGAGGGGGCCTAGGTGTAAATTTTTAAATAATCATCCTCCTACTCCCTCCCTACTTCCCCCTCTCCCTCACCTTCTCCCTCACTCTCCAGCACACACACACACACACACTCAATCTCTCTCTCTCCTCCATGGTTGAAAAGGTAAGAAAGTTCCCCTCCCTATTTCCTTCATTTTGATCATCTTCCTCCCTCTATTTCTTATTCCTCATTTTATGAAAAATGTCTAGATCGTCGATAGGATCGTGTAGAGCCAAAAATATTTGAATTCCGTCTCATTCCGTAAAATTCAAGTAAGTTGCTTTCCCCCCATTTTTTATGCTAAAATATTCATAACTTGTTTGTATGATGCTTTGTGGATATATATGGTGTTTTGGTTGAGTTTAGAACTCATTTGGATTTTTGATTGATTTTTGCGATATTTTGAATGTTGGGATTTAAACCTTGATTTGGGTTTCTAGATGTTGTCATTTAGGTCCTATTCAAGTTTATATGTTGTTTTGGGTTCATTGTTATGCTTGTTAGAAGTGTTGGTGTTAATGGGTTGTGAAATGGTAAGGAAGTGTCATCAAACCCAGCTGAAATTCTACCCAGTTCGTCGACCGAGCGCCCGCCCGGGTTGAGCCAGGCACCCGCCCCCTGGCCAATTTCCTTCGGCCAACCTTCTGGCTAAATGAGCGCACGCCCGCCCGTCCCCTGTTTTTGGAAATCTTCCTTTTGATTGTTTAAAACTACGTTGCTTCCTTAGTCAAAGTTTGGGTACTATTCTAGTGGACTTAAATTAACATCGTGGACCACTTTATTAATTGGAATTGGTTCCTTTGTGAATAAATGTGATATGGAAATTGATCAATTATTATTTGGAAATGTTGGAACGAGTTTATTATGTGTGGTTGGTTTTAATTCATCTTTCGGTGATTATTTGGCATGGTTCCCTACTTTGGAATCATTAGTTGTTTATTTAAGCTAGTATTTATTACTTAGCATTTGTTTGAAAGTCCAGCTGGTATTTGTGGTTGTGTCGGGCGATGGGGAATATTATGATGGCAACGAGCCGAGTCCATTATAGTGTTGTCCATTGTTTTGCCCTTGTTTTCCTCTTCCAGATTGGCCTTGGTTGAGATGAGCTAGCTCCCTTTGGTGAGTATTCTAGCTAGTTGGTTTTGGGTTATGACTTTGTGTCATTTTCCCTTGTTACTATTGGTTCTTGGTTCCGGTACCAGGGTTTTCTCTTCAGCTTTTATGCTATTATGAAGATGTTGATTGGTTGATTGTTGAAGCTGCGCAGCGATCCTTCTTATGTTCTATCAGTTTGGGAAACCTTGGCTCAATATCCTTTGTTACTTGTTTATTTCCGCTGCTATCTGTTAACTATTAATTGTTACATGCTATGTGAATTTTATTATTGTTCATTTCATCATAGCATGTCATGTAGTTGCATTAGTAACTTATTGAGATTTATCTCACCCCTTTCTTTTATCTTTGTTTTCCTTAACCCCCCCCCAGGAGGAAAGGAATAGGTCTCGCTGATCACGAGAAGGACGTCGAGGGTGTTCGAGGCTTTTGGGCAGGTGGTTGTTCGGTTTGCATTACTTAAATGTATAACCTTTTTGGGATAGTATTACCAAACCATGACGTCATTAAGAAGTTGTAATATTTTGTGTTTTGGTGTAAGCTTGTGGAGCTTATACTAGTAGTGTAGTAATGTTATCAAGACTTGGATTTCTAAAACCTTGTGTTAAATCTTTTAGTATAAAATGAAATTTTTATCTTCAGTATTTTGGTATTTATTGTTTTATGTCGACGTCCGGCTCGCGAGCTCCCGGCCCGCGGGGTCGGGGTCGCGACATATATTGTAATAACCAGCCCTTTTGGCCAATTATTTTAATTAGAAATCCTTTTATTTTAGGGAAAGAGAACCCTGGTATATAAACCTCTTTTATTCCCTATAGTTATTATAATAAGACAAAAAGAAAAGAACGGGAATTGAAAGAGAGGGAGGCGGCGGACAAGGAACCGCGGAGAAAGAGAGAGAAGTCGGGAAGGAGAAGAAGAAAGAAGAAGAGGGAAGCGATTAAGGTAAAAAAAAAAAAAAAAAAAACCCTACTATCTAAACTTCGATTTCTCCGTTTTGTCACCTAGTTAAGTATGATCATGGATTGAAAACCCTAAAACCCTAACCCTAATAAAGAACTAGGGTTTATAAGATTGATATTAAGAGGGGGTTTAATTAGGGTTTGTTAATATTGAGTGTGGGTGTGTGTTCATGTGCGCGTGTGTTTGTGTGTGACTGTGTGTATGTGTGTGTTATACGTGTGTGTTTTTGAAGGTGAAATCAGTGTGTGTTGTGTGCTGTGAATAGTGAATTAATCTGTGAATAGTATATTAATCCGTGAATAGTAAATAATCTGTGAATAGTAAATAATCTGGGAATAGTGAATTAAGTTGTGAATAGTAAATTTACAAGCTGTGAATAGTGTTTTAATGGGATTAAAGCAATCCTAAAACTTGTTAATTAGGAATAGAAACAATGAAACCCTAAGGGTATTTTGGTAAACTCAAAAGGGTAATTTGGGAATACAATTAATGGGTAGAACAAACCCTAGATTGAATATCAACCTTAAAAGGGGTTTAAGAAGATAAACTCGTAAGGTTAAGAAAGTAAAAGAAAAGTATTTTGGGGACGGAAGTAAATAGTATTACTTGTCCTAAGAAGTATTTTATGCATGAATGTAGATTCATGCGCAAGGATCACTAAGAGGAATAACGCAACCCAAGGTAAGGGATTACGTTCCTTAAGTATGTGAGATTCATCCTTTAATGTAGGATTCTCTTAATTCTTTCAAGTGTAGCTACTAATGGCCGGTAGCATTTGAACTCTGATGTTGATATAACGTCTTTTGAACTATCTTACCCATGATATGTGTTGTTCATAAGGTATCTAAGTAAATCGAAATTGCTTTATGTATTCTTGTACATTGAATACTTTGTGGAACATGACTATATCTAATTGAAACGGGTATAGTTAGCTTAGTCTGATTGAAAAGGGCTTAGCTAGAATTAGTCTGAGTGAAAAGGGCTAATTAAGATAGTCTAATTTGATTGAAAAGAATTAGACGTAAACGCTGCTTGATGAAGTGTCTTAATGATCATGATCGAATTTAAGAGGGAGCACCGTGAGGAGGTGTAAGGTCTCTCGACACCCTGAAAAGGTGATGAATGAAACTATGGAATTGATGGACTTGTATTAGGGCCATAACTCTTTGAACGTGTTAACTGTGTTTTGTATATATATACAGTTAAGATTATTGATGATTAGCCTTTCCTTGAAATATAATTGTTTGGCTCCGTTCTTTCGGTCATCTCTCCTTAGTACCCGGAGAGATCCCGTATGAACTTACTGAGCATTGTTCGCTCACCCCTTTCTTATATTCTTTTCCCCAGGTAATAAGTAGTGGAAAAGGTTAGATCGCAGAGCATGGCGGTCCGCGACATGATGAAGGATTTTAAGACAATGGTTTTGGTTTTATGTTAAAGAGCTAGTGGGTTGTACTAGCCGTTAAGATTTGAATTTTAGTTATGCTTCCGCTTTATTTTGAATTATGGTTAAGTAAACTAGCCGTTGTATGTTAAAGTTGGATTTGAATTATATTGACGTTGAGATATCCTGGTTATGGATTATTATTATAAATGTTGGAAAGTTTGGGTCGTTATAGTTGGTATCAGAGCTATGGGATTAGAGCTTAAAAGGGATAGGAACTATGATATTGAATAGGTTTGATTTGAGCGTTTTAGGAAGACTAAGATTGCTTGAAGTCAAACTAGTTAATTATGGAAACTTACTATTTTAGAAAAGAACCTAAGATAAGAATTCCTCAAGAGATATGAGGAATATAAGTGAACACTTTGGGAGTGAAACTTGAAGGGTTACACTAGAATGTCATTCTTTTAAGTTGCTTATACAATTGATGATTATAGTCATATACCTTTAAGTATATGGTAATGATAATGGTTATGTCTTGATTGGACGGACTTAGAAGAAACATGAAGATGAACTTGAAACACAGAATAATTAAGAAAAGAGTGATCCAGAGGTAGACACTCAAGATTCAGAGGTTAACTGAAGACTTGGAAGCTGAAAAGACAAAAGTAAGCTTTATACTAGGAATGTGAATGCGAGATAGGAAGGCATTGCTAGGCACTCGCAAAGACTTAGAAGAAGTCAAAGAGACCATGACTCAGAATTAAAAGTACTATCATGAAACCCGAGAACGGGCGTATTAGTGGTACTACGAATTGAAAGACTTAAAGGAAGAAAGAGCTAGGGAGTCAGAACCAACAACCCCCGTAGGCAATGAAGCGCCAAAGGAAGATAATTGGTAGCTGAAGAAGAGATCAAGGAAGTAGAAATTAACCTTGGGGACAATGAAGCTACCCCAATTGTAATTGATGATGATGAACCACCAATGGTACCAATTCGTAGGTCCAGAGGTAGACCAAGAGGCTCTAAGAAGACTCCAAAGGTGCTTAGTGGAAGACCTAGGGGAAGGCCTAGTAAGGTGTCCATGATTGAAAAGTGGAACATAGAATTTATATTATTCATAGTATTGATAGTCAGTTCTAGTTAGAGAAAATACTAGAATTTTTGTTTTGTTTACTTTTATTCCAAGAAGATCCTCGTAATAAAAGTTTATGATTTATTCTAAGCAAATGGCTTTGTTTAGTGTTTCGTTCTTAAATGTTAAAGCGTGTGAGCTAGTCTAGAACGAGAAAGTATGGGTCAAGTGAAAAGACCTTAAGTATAATTGGCTTATTGAAACGGCCAAGTGAAATTAGTTTTGGTCTAGTAAAACGATCGAAACAAGAATAAAGTGACCTATTGAAACGGTCAAAAGTAAAAGTAATTGGCTTATTAAAATGGCCAAAATGTGAATGAAAGTAGGTATAGTGAATCGACCTGCGATGAATAAGTAAAGTCTAGTAAAATGACTTCCCTAAGTAGAATTGGTCCATTGGAAGGACCAGAAATCTAGTAAACCGGTCTTTGGTAAAAGTTACGTCTTTTGGGGACGGCCTATTTATGTGAAAGTATTAAGCATAGTACAATGCTTGTGTTGGTGTGAGTAATAGTGTTAAACGTGCGATTTAACCTGGAACAAGTAAGAATGGTCTATTGAAATGACCAATGAAAGTGATTATGGTCTATTGAAATTACTGATGAAAATAGAAATGGTCTAATGAAGCGACCAATAAATCTAGTAAAGTCGACTAATGAAAATAGTGATGGTCTGTTGAAGCGACCAGTGGTTTAGTGAATGACCTATAAATTGAATGTTAGTCTGTAGAGACGAGCTATAGTATGAGAGTGCGTGAAAACGTCTCGTATTCATGATAACTAATGATAGTATCATATTATCCGAAAAGTGTTCAAAACGCCAGAGTGGATGAGTTATGATGCTAACTCAAGGAAGTATGATGGTGAACGACTATGGTGCTAGATTCACCGAATTACTAGAAGTTGCCCTAACACTCTTCTATGATGAAGCGCAAAAGGCTCGAGAATTTGAAACTGGTTTGAGCGACCGAATCCGATACGAATCGCTCCATTAATGCTACCAACCTATGATCAAGTGTTGGATAGGGAAAGGATAGTAGAGAAAGAATCAGATAGTTATCGCAGTAAACGAGAAGAGAAGAAGAGTCAACTGAGAAAGAGTCGACTGAATCTAAATTATGGGAATAATAAGCGAAAGGCTGCTGATGATCGTGAGAAGGACGGTACTGAAAGTAAGTACCAGAGTAAGGGTCATGGAAACCGAAAGGATGGTAATAAGAACGATGCCAAAGGGCAAGGTTCTGATGAGAAGTGCCAAATGATTGCTTGGCTAAGAATATGAATTTAATTCCTGAGGCGTTAGAGAATTCTTTAGTTATGGATATTCAAACTAGAGAACCGATCCCTATTACGTCTATATCTAGGAAGTGTCCTTTGAAATTGGACGAGAAAGAACTTGAGGTTGATTTCATTAGTTTAGGACATTGAAGAATTTGATGTAATCTTGGGAATAGACTAGTTGGCTGCATGTGCATTATTTTAAAGAAGTCCACTTCAGATTACTATCTAGAGAAGAGTGATGTTCTCAAGAAACGAAACCTAGAACCCGATCGAACCTTATACCGGTAATGAAGGCTCGTAAGCTTTTAAAGAAAGGATGTGAAGGATTCTTGGCGTACATTGGTGATACGCGCAAGAAGGAAGTAACCGTAGAATCACTTTTTGTGATTAGATATTTCAAGGACGTGTTTCCTGAGGATTTTTCGGGAATACCTCCATAAAGAGAAATAGAATTTTCTATCGATTTGGTACCTGAGACTTCACCAATATCGAAGGCGCCGTATAGAATGGCTCCGTAAGAATTGAAGAATTAAAGGAACAACTGCAAGAGTTGTTGAATAAGATTTTGATTAGACCGAGTGTATCACCATGGGGTGAACCGGTGTTGTTGTGAAGAAGAAGGATGGTTCGATGAGTTTATGTATTGACTATCATGAATTGAACCGACGGTAAGGAATCAATACCCGTTGCCAAGAATAGATGATTTGTTTGATCAACTTCGTGGAGAGTATTACTTCTTAAAGATAGAATTGAGGTCTAGTTATCATCAACTAAGAGTGAAGAAGGATGATATAGCTAAACCAGCCTTTAGAACAAGGTATGGTCATTATGAGTTGTAGTAATGCCGTTTGGGTTGACTAACGCACCGGTAGCGTTTATGGAACTTATGAATAGGATATTTCAGAAGTTTCTGGATAAGTGTGTGATTGTATTCATTGATGATATCTTGGTGTATTCGAGGACCAAGGAAGAACATAAAGAGCATTAAGGTTAGTACTGCAGATTTTAAGAGAGCAAAAGTTATATGCTAAATTCAAGAAGTGCGAGTTTTGGTTGGAGAAAGTGGCATTCTTAGGACATGTGGTGTCAAAGGATGGAATTGCTGTGGATCCAACAAAAATAGAAGCTATTGTGAATTAGGAAAGACCAACTTCGGTTAGTGTAATAAGAAGTTTCTTAGGCTAGCTGACTACTATAGGAGATTCGTAGAAGGTTTCTCAAAGTTGTCAGTGCCATTAACGAGATTAACTCAGAAATGAGCCAAGTTTGTTTGGTCAGATGAGTGTGAATGGAGTTTGAGGAATTGAAGCGACGATTGGTGTCCGCACCAGTCCTTGCGTTACCGTCAGGAACGGATGGATTTGTGATATATAGTGATGCTTCACTTAAAGGACTAGGCTGCGTATTGATGCAGAATGATAAGGTTATAGTTTATGCATCTAGACAATTGAAGAACCATGAGAAGAATTATCCAACCCATGATCTAGAGTTAGCTGCAGTGGTGTTTGCTTTGAAGATATGGAGGCACTACTTGTATGGGGTGACATGTCAGATTTATACGGATCACAAGAGCCTTAAGTATATATTCACCCAGAAAGAACTTAATATGTGACAAAGAAGGTGGTTGGAGTTATTGAAAGATTATGATTGTACGATTTTGTACCACCCTGGGAAGGCTAATAAAGTAGCATACGCGTTGAGTAGAAAGAACTGTGGGACACTAGCGACACTAATTTCTGAGGAAAGTGCGTGGAACCGCATTGAGATTTCAAGCGTGGAAGTGCAAGTGAAGGGTTATTTGGCTCAAATGAGTGCTCAGCCAACGCTTATGGTTAGAATTAAAGAAGCACAAGAAATTGACGAAGAAGTAATGAAAGTACATAAGAGTATCGCTAAGGGAAAAGCAAAAGACTTTCGTGTAGGAGAAGATGGAATCATGAGGTACCAATCTAGGGTATGGGTGCCAGATAATAAGGATATTATGAGGGAGATTTTGAAGGAAGCTCATTGTTCGAGATTCTCCGTACATCCTGGAAGTACGAAGATGTATAGAAACTTGAGAGAGACGTTCTAGTGGAACAATATGAAAGGAGACATAGCCGAGTTTGTATCAAAGTGTTTGGTGTGGCAACAAGTGAAAAGTGAGCACCAGAGACCGGCAGGATTACTACAGTCATTACCTATTCCGGAGTGGAAGTGGGAACATATAGCTATGGATTTGGTGGTATGGTTACCAAAGATGTTGAGGGGCTACAATGCAATTTGGGTTATTGTAGATAGACTTACGAAGTCGGCTCACTTTCTAGCGATTAAGGTGAATGATTCGTTAGAGAAATTGGCTAAGTTGTATATTGTTGAAATTGTGAGATTACATGGAATACCAGTTTCGATAGTGTCTGATAAGGATGCGAGGTTTACATCGAAATTCTGGAAGAGTTTACAACAAGCATTGGGTATGGAATTGGCAATGAGTACAGCCTTTCACCCACAAACGGATGGACAGTCGGAAAGGACTATTCAGACTCTAGAAGATATGTTGAGAGCTACGTCGTTGGACTGGCAAGGAACATGGGACGAACATTTGACGCTAGTAGAATTCGCGCACAACAACAGTTATCATGCTAGTATCAGAATGGCACCGTACGAGGCATTGTATGGAAGGAAGTGTAGATCACCTACTTGCTGGGATGAAGTTGGTGGAGGAAGTTGACTGGACTAGAACTTATCCAAGTGACCGCTGATAAGGTACAACAAATTAGGAAATGGTTGTTGACTGCTCAAAGTCGACAGAAGTCGTATGCCGATCGCCGAAGGCGCGATTTGGAATTTCAACTGGGCGATCATGTATTCCAGAAGATTTCTCCAACAAAAGGAGTTATGAGGTTCGGTATTCGAGGGAAGTTGAGCCTGAGATATGTTGGACCATTTGAAATTTTAGAACAAGTTGGGATGGTAGCTTACAAGTTAGCTTTACCGCCTGTGCTAACTGGAGTGCACAACGTATTTAATGTGTCAATGTTAAGGAAGTACATTCCCGATCCGAGTCATGCGATCGAGTATAAACAACTAAGGGTTCGTGCTGATTTGAGTTATGACGAGGAACCTGTAAATATAGTAGATCGAAAAGATCAAATCCTGAGGAAGAGAGTGATTCCTTATGTGAAAGTACAATGGAGAAACCATACAGAAAGAGAAGCTACGTGGGAGCTTGAGAGCGAGATGCGAGAGGCATATCCCGCCCTATTTTCTGATTAAGGTACATTTAGTTTGGAGGACCAAAATCTTTTAAGGATGAAAGAATGTAATAACCGGCCCTTTTGGCCAATTATTTTAATTAGTAAAACTCTTTATTAATTACTTATTCTTTTGGGCTTAGTTAATTAAAGAGTTGGATATAAACTTTGGGCCCAAGTTATTTCAAACCCAATAAAGATTAGTAATCCTTTTATTTTAGGGAAAGAGAACCATGGTATATAAACCTCTTTTATTCCCTATAGTTATTATAATAACACAAAAAGAAAAGAATGGGAATTGAGAGAGAGGGAGGCGGCGGACAAGGAACCGCAGAGAAAGAGAGAGAAGTCGGAAAGGAGAAGAAGAAAGAAGAAGAGGGAAGCGATTAAGGTAAAAAAAAAAAAAAAGTCCTACCATCTAAACTTCGATTTCTCCGTTTTGTCACCTAGTTAAGTATGATCATGGATTGAAAACCCTAAAACCCTAACCCTAATAAAGAACTAGGGTTTATAAGATTGATATTAAGAGGGGGTTTAATTAGGGTTTGTTAATATTGAGTGTGGGTGTATGTTCATGTGCGCGTGTGTTTGTGTGTGACTGTGTGTATGTGTGTGTTATGCGTGTGTGTTTTTGAAGGTGAAATCAGTGTGTGTTGTGTGCTGTGAATAGTGAATTAATCTTTGAATAGTATATTAATCCGTGAATAGTAAATAATCTGTGAATAGTAAATAATCTGGAAATAGTGAATTAAGCTGTGAATAGTAAATTTACAAGCTGTGAATAGTGTTTTAATGGGATTAAAGCAATCCTAAAACATGTTAATTGGGAATAGAAACAATGAAACCTTATGGGTATTTTGGTAAATTAAAAAGGGTAATTTGGGAATACAATTAATGGGTAGAACAAACCCTAGATTGAATATCAACCTTAAAAGGGGTTTAAAAAGATAAACTCGTAAGGTTAAGAAAGTAAAAGAAAAGTATTTTGGGGACGGAAGTAAATAGTATTACTTGTCCTAAGAAGTATTTTATGCATGATTGTAGATTCGTGCGCAAGGATCACTAAGAGGAATAACACAACCCAAGGTAAGGGATTACGTTCCTTAAGTATGTGAGATTCATCCTTTAATGTAGGATTCTCTTAATTCTTTCAAGTGTAGCTACTAATGGCCGGTAGCATTTGAACTCTGATGTTGATATAACGTCTTTTGAACTATCTTACCCATGATATGTGTTGTTCATAGGGTATCTAAGTAAATCGAAATTGCTTTATGTATTCTTGTACATTGAATACTTTATGGAACATGACTATATCTAATTGAAACGGGTATAGTTAGCTTAGTCTGATTGAAAAGGGCTTAGCTAGAATTAGTCTGAGTGAAAAGGGCTAATTAAGATAGTCTAATTTGATTGAAAAGAATTAGACGTAAACGCTGCTTGATGAAGTGGCTTGATGATCATGATCGAACTTAAGAGGGAGCACCGTGAGGAGATGTAAGGTCTCTCGACACCCTGAAAAGGTGATGAATGAAGCTATGGAATTGACGGACTTGTATTAGGGCCATAACTCTTTGAACGTGTTAACTGTGTTTTGTATATATATACAGTTAAGATTATTGATAATTAGCCTTTCCTTGAAATATAATTGTTTGGCTCCGTTCTTTCGGTCATATCTCCTTAGTACCCGGAGAGATCCCGTATGAACTTACTGAGCATTGTTCGCTCACCCCTTTCTTATATTCTTTTCCCCATGTAATAAGTAGTGGAAAAGGTTATATCACAGAGCATGGCGGTTCGCGACATGATGAAGGATGTTAAGACAATGGTTTTGGTTTTATGTTAAAGAGCTAGTGGGTTGTACTAGCCGTTAAGATTTGAATTTTAGTTATGCTTCCGCTTTATTTTGAATTATGGTTAAGTAAACTAGCCGTTGTATGTTAACGTTGGATTGGAATTATGTTGATGTTGAGATATCCTGGTTATGGGTTATTATTATAAATGTTGGAAAGTTTGGGTCGTTATATATATATATATATATATATATATATATATGTAGGTGCTCAAATGAGAACCTAAATATCGTGAGAACCGTGAGAACCAATCATAACCATTAGATTAGAAAAAAAATCAATGGTCCATATGTTAGATACAATTGATACACTTAGATACATTACAAAAAATTCGATATTACACTTGGATACAATAGATTAATAAGTATTGTATCTAAGTGTTGCACTTGGATACACTATGTTAAAAACTAATGTATCCAATTGTTTTTCAAAAATTAACTAATGTATCCAAGTGTATCCAATGTATCTAACATCTGGACCCTTGATTTTTTTTCCTAATCTAATGGTTATGATTGGTTCTCACGGTTCTCATATAAAATGGTTCTCACAGGAACGCGACCATATATATATATATATATATATATATATATATATATATATATATATATATATACATACATATATATATACGGTATTAATTATTGCTATGAATAATTAGTTAACCATAATTGTTATATAAATTAACTATTATTAATATTATCAGTTAATAGTTATACAATATATGCTAATATTTAGTATTAGCAGTACTCACTCCGTCTAAGAGTTAGAGTTCTACTTTCTATTTTAATATATTCCAGAGAGTCTTTCTCAAATTGACAAATTATGAGAAAAGATTAATAGTGTTTTGGACTGTATTTTCTTTCTAATGCTTTTATAATTATAAAAAGACCAAACTTACTAACTTATATATTGTCCAATTGCACTATGAATTGTGTTTTGGACATTTATATTCTCAGCCCACCTGCAATGTTTACTCATTTTCTATTGGGCTAATTGCAAATTGGTAACCTGAGTTTGTCCCATTTTTGCAATCTCCAACCTAAAAGTTTAATTTTTCAAATCAGTCACCTGAGTTTGTCGATTTGTTGCAATGTGGTGATTAAACTAACTTTTCGTTAATTTTTTGACAGACTTAAACACATGTGCCTTGCACATGAGCTTTTAAAAGGGCAATCTTGTCAATTCCTGGAGGCTACTATATAAGTTACTGATCATATCGAAAACGGTACTTAAGATTGCCCTTTTAAAAGGTCATGTGCAAGGCACGTGTGTTTAGGTCCATCAAAAAATTAACGAAAAGTTAGTTTATTCACCACATTGCAACAAATTGACAAACCCAGGTGATCAATTTGCAAAATTGAACTTTTAGGTTGGGGATTGCAAAAGCGAAACAAACTCAGGTTACCAATATGCAATTAGCCCTTTTCTATTATTTTTTAATAAGTGTGCGTAAGCAAAGTAGGACTCTTACTCTAAGACAAGGGAGTATTAATTAATCATAACAGTTACTAGATATATACATTATTACTATTAATATTATTAGTTAATTGATTTATTATTCTACTAACACATTATATGTACACTATAGACTTTTATATTTACTAATTATAATGTGTATATATAATAAAAAATAATTTATTGGACAATAGCTAATATTATTAAGTCAAACATGTATAGAATTAAAAGTTAATTCATAATAATAATAAATCATCTTTAATTTTAAGTTTTAATTATCATAATAAATACAAATTATATGCAACAAAGGCTATTTTTTTTAACACAAATGTCCTAAATTTGTAAGGAAATGTTTTAATTCATATACAATATACTTATATACCCAAAAAAATATTATGTTTCTTTATTAAATAAAAATATAAAAAAACAAAATAGCTATATATATTAAAGTTGGTGAAGAGAGTCATAGTGTTGCCATGTGGATAAGTCATGGGGAAATGAAGCATTTGGTGATGCCACATCAATTCTACCCTAATAAATAAGTGATTTTTCATTTTTTTTTTCTTTCTATTAGCTAATAGTATTAGATAATAGTATTAGTTACTATGTAGGGTAACTATTATAGTTAACTATTATAATAAATAATGCTTATAATAGTAATAGTTACTATAATAGTTAACTATTAATTATAATAGTAATAGTTAACTATAATAGTTACTATTACAGTTAACTTATTGTCACGACCCGAAATCTAGGCTCTATTTTATTAGTAATAAATAATTATTATTTATTTATTTGCTTGTTTATTTATTTAAATTATTATTTATTTAAATAATTATGTGTGCATTTTACGTGTCATAATATTTATGCTTAAGCATTTTATTTGGGTCATTTGGGTTAGTGTAATATTGTTGGGTCTTAATGGTTAGTAGGGAGTGTAGAATCTGTGTGTAGTGTGAGAGAGGGGGTCTTTGTGTAAGTTTTTAAATTACTCCTACCCTCTCCCTACATCTCCTTCTCCCTCATACACTCCACCTCCCTCACCCTACTCCATCCCATTCCCAGCCATTTCTCTCTCCCTCTCTCTTTAGCAAAAGGTAAGTTTCCTTCCTCTTCCTTCTCTCTTCATTTACTTCTTCTTCCTCTCATCTTCTCTCATTTCTTAAAACTTGAACATTGTTTAGATCGTCGATAGGATCGCGTAGAATCAAAAATATTCAAATTCCGTCAACTTTGAGAAAAATCAAGTAAGTTACTTTTCCCCCATTTTGATGCTAAAATGTTCATATCATGTTTATATGATGTTTGATGTGTTATATTTGAAGTTTGGTTGGGTTTTGAATTTGTTTGGATTTTATTGAGAATCTATTTTGAGTTTGATTGGAAATGGTGATTTGATGAATGTTGGGATTAAACCTTGATCTTGGTTGATAAATGATGTTATCTAAGCCCTCATCCTAGTTATAAGTTGTTGGGGTTCATATGTTTGCTTGGGGGAAATTGATTGTGCTTGATTTTGAGTGTGGTGAGAATTGGGCAAGAACTTAGGGAACCCAGCTCTATTTTCCCGACTGGAATCCAGACCAGGCGCCCGCTCGACCCCTTCCAGGCGCCCGCCTACATGTCATTTTCTGATGGCCAAACCTACTGGACAAACAAGCGCCCGCCTGCCCCATGCCAGGCGCCCGCCCGCCCCCTAGTCCAGGATTTTGACCTTTTTACTTGGTTTAAGGCTTAAGGCTTAACTAGTTTAGGTTTAATCCTTCTAATCAACTTAAGATAACATCGTGGAATGCTTTATTAATTGGATTTGATTCTTTTGTGAATAGAGAAATGATATGGAATTTGATTAAGTATCATTTTGAGAATGTGGTTCATCTTTGATGTGCGGATTGGTTTACCTTTGTGGTGATCTATTTGGATTTGGTTCCCTACTTTGGAACCTTAAGTTGTTTATTTAAGCTAGTATTTTATTACTTAGCCTTTACGTGAAAGCCCAGCTGGTATTTTGTGTATGTTTGGGCGATGCGAAACATTATGATGGCACGGCCAAGTCCATTATGATGTTGACCATTGTTTTGCCCCATTATTACCCTCCTCCAGATTGGCCTTGGATGTGAGAAGAGCTAGCTCCTTTGTGTGCATTTTAGCTATTACTTGGAGCATGACTTTGTGGCATGCCTCCCGTCCCTTGTGACACTTCATTGGTTATTGGTTCCGGTACCGGGGTTTTCTCTTTGGCTTTCATGCTATTATGAAGATGATGATTTGTTGATGATTGAAGCTGCGCAGCGATCCTTTATTTGGATGTTCCGGTTTGGAAAACCTTGGCTATATCCTTTGTTATGTGTTTATTTCCGCTGCTATCTGTTATGTGATAAATGCTGTGTGCTATGTGATATTTATTATTGCTTATTGTATATTGCATCATAGCATGTCATGTAGTTGCATTAGTAACTTATTGGGATTTATCTCACCCCCTTTCTTTTATCTTTGTTTTTCCTTAACCCCCCCCCCAGGTGCTAAGGATTAGTCTCGCTGATCACGAGAAAGAGGACGTCGAGTGTGGATCTATTCTTTTGGGGAAAGTTGTATAGGCTGGTTTACATTATATAAATGTGTAACCTTTTGGGGTATTTGTACCAAACATTGACGTCACTAAGAATTGTATAATTTTATTTTGTTGGTCATAAACTTGTGGAAGTTTATGATAGTTGTTATTGGTTTTTATCAAACTTGTTTTTGTAAAACTTTGGATTATCACCCTTTTGGTATTAAATGGAATTTTTAACTTCAGTATTCCTCAGTTTTGGTTTTAGAGTCGACGTCCAGATCGTGGTCTCGGGCCCGCGGGGTCCGGGGTCGCGACAGTTGGTATCAGAGCTATGGCATTAGCTCTATGTATAAGTCTAGGTGGATTAGTATGACCTAGGTGGGTAGTAGTGTGCGGAGTGATTAACGGTTGATGTTTTATGCAGATACTTGGTTACAATGGTTCGCAGAAGGAGTGGTGAAGGTAGTACCGGCAATGGAAATCAGAATGATACAAGGGAAGAAGCACGTGCCATGTTTCAAGGCATGTTCGAGGCGGCCATGAAGGCCATACATGATCAAGGTCCGAGGGTAGAACAAGCACCACCCCGTTATGGATTGGAGCAATTTCTGAAGTTGAAACCGGTTGAATTCAATGGGGAACCCGATGTAAGGAAAGCTGAGTTGTGGATCGAGTCTATGGAGAAGATTTATGATGTATTCGGGTGTTCGGATGAGGACAAGGTCCAGTTCGCGGCTTACAAGCTTGTGGGAGCCGCCGAGCATTGGTGGAAAGGTGTTAAAGCTACTTGGGATGATACTCACACGGTGTATGCGTGGGAGTTGTTTGTGCGCAAATTCAAGGAGCATTTCATTCCGGTTGTTGATCAAAACCGAAAGGAGATCGAGCTACTCAACCTAGAGCAAGGTGTGTTGTCTATAGCACAATACTCGGCTAAGTTCATAGAATTAGCCCGGTATTGCGACTATTTGGTGAGGACCGAGGAAAAAAAGGCTATGAGATTCATTCGGGGTTTGAAGACCTCCATCCGTACTCAACTTATTGCCCAACGGATT
Source organism: Campanula takesimana (assembly GCA_026119855.1). NCBI lineage: Eukaryota > Viridiplantae > Streptophyta > Magnoliopsida > Asterales > Campanulaceae > Campanula > Campanula takesimana. The sequence goes on from JAOWBW010000741.1 coordinate 224,825, forward strand.
GTGACTTTCCAAGATGCGGTGGACCGAGCCTATCTTATAGAGCAAGATATTGGGGAACATAAGAGGAAGACCGAGGTAGCTAACCCGAGTAAGCAAGGAGCTCAAGGCAAGCCACAACACCGTTCTGATAATCGAGGTAACTTTGGGGGACAATCTCAGTTCCGAGGGCAACCGATCCCAAGGAACCCGGGTACCACTTCCGGGAACCAAGGGAGCCAAATTAGGAGGCTTTGTTCGTATTGTCAAAAGGAAGGTTATTCTGAAGACCGTTGTTGGAAGAAGCAAGGAAGGTGCACCAATTGTGGTCAAATGGGTCACTTTGTAAAAGATTGCCCGAGAGGTAGAGGACAAGCATCCGGGTCAGGGGTTGGTACTAATCAGGGTCAGAAAAGGGATGCCGCAGGAAAACCCAAAGTTCAAGGGAAGGTTTATGCCATGAATCAACAACAAGCTACCGATGATCCATCCGTTATTGGAGGTATTATTTCTGTGTCTAATGTGAGCGCACGAGCGTTAGTAGATCCAGGATCATCTCATTCATACATTTCTGTGCAATTTGCTTCCATATTAAATGCTGCATTCGAGTCCTTACCGTACGTGCTAGAGGTGTCGACCCCTATAGGAGAATGCTTGATTTCCGATCGAGTCTTTCGTGCTTGTGACGTGGTTATTTGTGGTCGAGTCCTTTGTGCGGATTTGGTAGTCCTTCCTATCCAAGACTTTGATGTCATTTTGGGTATGGATTGGTTGAGTAAGTTTCATGCTTCCGTTGATTGCCGTAAGAAAACTGTTACTTTTTCTATCCCCGATGTGCCTAAGTTTGTTTTTGAGGCTAGTCCTCTGAGTAGAAAGGTTCGCTTAATTTCTTTTATGAAAGCGAGAAAATTTTTGCATAGTGGTTGTGAGGGGTATTTGGCTAGCGTTCTTGATACTAGGAAAGAATCCCCTAGTTTGGATAGTGTTCGGGTAGTTCGGGAATTTCCCGATGTTTTCTCTACCGAGTATGTTATGCCTCCCGATCGTGAGATAGAATTTTGTATAGATCTTTTGCCGGGTACGGCTCCAATTTCGAAAGCACCTTATAGGTTAGCTCCCGCCGAGTTGAAGGAATTGAAGGTTCAATTGCAAGAGTTGATTGATCGAGGGTTTATCCGCCCTAGTGTTTCCCCGTGGGGAGCACCGGTTTATTTGTGCGGAAGAAAGACGGTTCCTTGAGATTGTGCATCGATTACCGGAAATTGAATCAGGTCACGGTGAAGAATAAATACCCTCTACCCCATATTGATGATTTGTTTGATCAGCTTCAAGGGTCCGTGGTTTTCTCTAAACTTGATTTGAGGAGTGGGTACCATCAGTTGACGGTCCGATCGGAGGATATTCTGAAGACTGCTTTTCGTACTCGGTATGGTCATTATGAGTTCTTGGTTATGCTGTTTGGGTTGACTAACGCGCCGGCCGTGTTTATGGATTTGATGAACCGAGTTTTCCATCCCTATCTTGACTCGTTCGTGGTGGTTTTCATCGACGACATTCTTGTTTATTCGAAATCTCGAGAGGAGCATGAGCAACATTTGAGGACAGTTTTATCCGTTCTTGCGAGGGAGAAATTATTTGCGAAGTTCAGTAAATGCGAATTTTGGCTCGAGAAGGTGTCATTTCTGGGCCATGTGATTTCTAAAGACGGTAATTCGGTGGATCCGTCAAAGATTGAAGCTATAGTGGATTGGAAGAGACCCGAGTCAGTGACCGAGATTCGTAGCTTTCTGGGTTTAGCCGGTTATTACCGAAGATTTATTGAGGGGTTCTTGAGGATCGCTACTCCGATGACTCAGTTGACCCGGATGAATGTTCCGTTTGTGTGGACCGAGAAATGTGACAAGAGTTTCGAGGAATTGAAGAAGAGGTTGACTACCGCACCGATCTTGACTTTGCCTAATGGGAGCGATGGCCTAGTGATTTATAGTGATGCTTCGAAAGAGGGTTTGGGTTGTGTGTTGATGCAGAATGGGAAAGTAATTGCATATGCTTCGAGGAAGTTGACCCCTAGTGAACAGAATTACCCGACTTATGATATGGAGTTAGCGGCGATAGTCTTTGCGTTGCACAAATGGAAGCACTACCTTTATGGAGCAAAGTTTGAGATTTTTACGGATCACAAGAGTTTGAAGTACCTATTCTCTCAGAAGGAATTGAACAACCGACAGCGCCGATGGATGGAATTGTTGAAGGATTATGATTGTACGATTTCTTATCACCCGGGAAAGGCGAATGTGGTAGCCGATGCGATTAGTAGAAAGTCTTATGTGGCTTCGATGATGGTTCTTGAATGGAAAATGCTTGATGATGTTCGAGATTGGTCTCCTTGTGAATCGAGACATGGGGCTATTTTTGCGAATATTAGGGTATCTCCGACCCTAATTCAGAGGATAAAAGAGGCTCAGAAAGAAGATCCCGAGTTGGTGAAGATAATGGGTAAATTGAAAGAAAAGAATTTCGAGGATTTTTCATTGAGCCCGGTGGGAGTGTTGACTTTCCGTGGAAGATTGTGTGTTCCGGATGTTGATGGAATTAAACAGAGAGTTCTTGATGAGGGTCACAAATCGAGGTATACTATTCATCCGGGCAGTACGAAGATGTATCAGGATTTGAAGCAACAATTTTGGTGGATTAATATGAAGAGGGAAATAGCCGAGTATGTATCGAAGTGTTTAACGTGTCAGCAGGTCAAAGCCGAGCATCAGAGACCCGCGGGATTACTTCAGCCGTTAGAGATTCCCGAGTGGAAATGGGAGCATGTGACTATGGATTTCGTTACGGGATTACCTCGTACCCGTAGGAAGTATGACAGTGTTTGGGTAATAGTGGATAGATTGACCAAGAGTGCCCATTTCTTGCCCATTGACATCAGATATTCGATGGAGAAGCTTGCGACCCTTTATATTAATGAGATCGTGAGATTGCATGGGGTTCCGGTTAGCATTGTGTCAGATCGAGACCCGAGGTTTTGATACGCCCCAAGTCCCGGGATTCCCTAATAGAACCTCGAACCTGGTGCGCGTAACTAACAAGAAACAAGAAACTACGGGAAACAGGAACAATACCTGTTAAAAACAAAACTGACATGATATATATACTCAAGAGTAGGGAGCTAAGATAGCTCACACGAGTTCTAGACCAAGAAAATTTAAACCAAAATGGTTACATACAGCGGAAGACATGCCTAGCAAATAAGCTAGCAACAAGAACTGTCTAGGGACAACAAATACTACTCCAATACAAGCCCAGAGTTTAATAACTCATACAAGATCGTCCTTACCAAAGTATAAAAGGACACTAGTCTCAAAAAAGAACATCCTGCTGAGTAAGTTCCCAGCTAAGTCGAGCCTCACTGCGTACTATCCCCTGCTTTCCTGGGGGGGAGGAAACAATTAAACAAATAAAGGGTGAGATAAATCTCAGTAAGCTATTAACATGCAACTATATGTCATGTTATCATGCAATACAAGTAGATACTCAAGTAATCATATATCAAGTATCATCTAGTAACAAGTATAGGAGAGGCTAAGCCAACTCAATAAGTAATCAAGCTCAAGAAAGGTTCAGGTAACAAGTAATCAAGTAGTGCGAGAGGCTAGACCATCTCACAAGATGCACATAGGCCTATCACGCATTGTACCTGAATCCTTCCTTATTTCTCCCAAGAATACCATTTGTTGTCAATGCTTTTCTAGCTGAGGACAACCAAGAACAGGAACAGGAACTGCTATGCAGTATATAAGGAGACCTGGTAACCAGTGCCATCCACAATAACAAGATCCACGTGGTGAACAGGACAGGAGAACAGTATATAAGAAGACCTGGTAACCAGTGTCATCCACAATAACAAGATCCACGTGGTGTTCGGGACGGGAATTTAGCATTCACTTAGGTCAGGCTTATTGCTCTAACCAGTGAAGCTATGCCCTTACTATGGCCAGTATAGGGACCCGATTGTCACTTAAACCCCAGCTCTCGCGACAAGCGTGAACCTATATATTTTCGAACAAGCAAGGAGAACCAGCTGGACTCACACAAGAATGTACAAGTAGATATTTACTTGAACTACGGAAGAAGAACTAATCCAAAAGTAGTGGACTAGCTCAACAAGGAACATGCTTCAAGTAATCAAGAAGTCACCTTGTATCAAGAAAATGTATGCAATGTTTGCACATACACAACAAGAACATGTCTCATACACATTAGTGCTTGTTCATAGCACTTTCAAGTTCACTACCATACATATGTATTGGTGTCAAGTCAAGTACAAGATTTTATTATCTTATATTCAAGTCTTAATCCATTTCTATGGACGTTCAAGCCATGTACAAGATTTTAAATGTCTTATACTTCAAGTTATAACTTCCAATTCTTGGACATTCACACAAGTATAAGAGTTATACATTTACTCTTACCAAATCCCAATCCTATTCTTAGGATGTTCAAATCTAAGACCTCAAGCTAATGTCTCTAAGGTGCACAATCACTGGATTCACAACAAGTATAACACATTAGTGCTTGTTCATAGCACTTTCAAGACATAAAGAAGGGATACTACTCTTATACTTATGTTCTCATTTTAATTCAATGAGTATACATATTTAAGACCAAGTATGATGCCCCTAAAGTATCACAACACTTGCTAGGACATCTTATACTAAGGTTATATACCTTAACTAGGGTTACTTCCAACTTATACAAACTTTAAACAAAATCTTTGTTTTTCAGATGACTGTGCGGTCGCCCAAAATGGACTGTGCGCCCGCACACAAGTATGTCAATTTCTTTGAAAAACCCTTCAGAAAGAAGTGCGGTCGCACACTAAATTTTGTGCGGTCGCACAGTATACTAAAATGCGAAATTTTAATTCTTTCCCAGGTTGAAATGTTTTCCGTCCCAAACGTAGGAGTAACATTTACTAACAATTTCAACATACCCAGAGAAGGCATAACATCATTCAAACTCATCTTTCCAAATCCCTTTATCATTTTACACAGGGGAAAATTTACTCCCTTTGTCCCAAATTTACAAATACCACAAAAATCATCCCAAACACAAAATTAACAATCACAAGTATTGAGAATAACATTTATGCATGTTATTACAAGTAAGGGGGAGCTAATAACTTACCTAGTCAAAATTCAAGTTGACCCAAACTTATTTCTGTTCGGCCTGGAACGCTCTATTCAACGCCACGAATATTAATCCGGGATCGGAATCAAGAACGGAGGGATAATTAAACTCGAGGAGTCGAGAATAAGGAAAACTTTTAACCCTAGGTTATGAAACAGAGGAAGTATACGTAATGATTTGGGTGAAAATGATTTCCCCAGGCAACTAAGAAGTTGATATACATTCAAGTTTCAAAGAATGACCAGTAGGCCCCTCAAGTTTCACTTTTAACAAAAAGACCCCTAAGGTCAAAATTTCACAAATGACCCAAAAGTCAGAACTAGACATTTAACCACCTTAACTATTTAAAGCAGTTAACAAGTTAACCCAAGTAAAACTAACACATAATATGCAAGTTCAAGAATTTAACAAATATGTCAAATATTTAACAGGAAATTCGATGGGTGTTACATCCTCCCCACCTTAAAGAAAATTCGCCCACGAATTTTACTTACCAAAGTTTTCAAATAGGCTCGGGTATTTATCTCGCATCTCTTTCTCGGTTTCCCAAGTAGCCTCTTCGATTTCATGATTTCTCCAAAGGACCTTCACAATAGGAATCCTTTTGGTACGCAATACTTGCTCTTTCCAGTCAAGAATTTCAACAGGTTGTTCCTCATAGGACAAATCAGGCTGAAATGGAATAGCCTCATACTCAAGAACATCACGACTATGCACATATACTCACAAATATTCTATGCAATTTAGATGTATAAATTATAACATCAAAACACATAAAGTCAAGCAGACTCGATTAGTCAATCCACTATATCGATGAAACTTGACATATCCACTAAAATAATAGAACTGGTCATATCCTCCAGATCACTGTAATACTAGTCAAATCCACTAGGCAATCTCAAATACTGAGTCGTGGTCATCCCTCGTTTCAATATTCAAAACTGACTTTACGTATATCAATCCATCAAGACAATCCATCAAAAGATGTAGCTCTCGGTGTCAAATGGTTAACAATGGAGCTACCTTCGAAATTCATTCATGAATCTCTAACAAGACCAAGAAATCTCAAGAACACACGTACCTTGGTTGTTTCCACTAATAGGTCAACACAGATACTCAATTCAGACATCCACTACAAGGTAGATATATCCTCTATCAAGAAATTCTCAAGTTGAATCTTCAACTCGTTTAACTCAATCGAGGTCAAGAACATTAATTCAGATATCAGCACTGTATTCGCACTGTCACAACTCAAGATAATCCAGTTTCTCATCAGGAATGGATACATCCATCTGGTTTGGTATAGAAATTCCACTATCAATCACATAGGTTAGATACCCAGTACAATCTCAAGAACCCTTTCTAGACTTTCAATGCAAAATATGAATGATATGCATAAATCTATCATGCTCACATAAATAGTCAAGCATACTAGCAGAGAATTAATTACCATCTATTATGGTAAACAAGATTGGCCTAACACATAGAAAGCCAAATCATAACACGTAAGAGCCAAGCCATAACACGTATCACATCAATGTCCCATCTAGGTAACACGACCAAATTAACATAGAACGTATAGGGTGTTATCACCCACACTTCTATCAAGCTCTTATTCATAACAATATCAAGCACGTAGTCTCTTACTAGAGAATACACTTCCACGCAATTCACGAGATAAGGACAAGCATGCATATATAGCACGAAACAATGTCCACAAGACAAGATAAATACGCCTAAGTCTTTAAAGACTCGCGCTCTCGATTCTCAATCCATCTAATCTAATTGGATCAACACTATCAACACCAATCATATGCCTGGTATAACAACAAGTAACGAAGCACTCGGCGTCGAAAACACACCCAAGACTAACCCCACCTAGGCCATAGACCCTATCCAGGATTAGAGCTAAACCATAGCTCTGATACCACCCTGACACGCCCCAAGTCCCGGGATTCCCTAATAGAACCTCGAACCTGGTGCGCGTAACTAACAAGAAACAAGAAACTACGGGAAACAGGAACAATACCTGTTAAAAACAAAACGGACATGATATATATACTCAAGAGTAGGGAGCTAAGATAGCTCACACGAGTTCTAGACCAAGAAAATTTAAACCAAAATGGTTACATACAGCGGAAGACATGCCTAGCAAATAAGCTAGCAACAAGAACTGTCTAGGGACAACAAATACTACCCCAATACAAGCCCAGAGTTTAATAACTCATACAAGATCGTCCTTACCAAAGTATAAAAGGAAACTAGTCTCAAACAAGAACATCCTGCTGAGTAAGTTCCCAGCTAAGTCGAGCCTCACTGCGTACTATCCCCTGCTTTCCTGGGGGGGGAAACAATTAAACAAATAAAGGGTGAGATAAATCTCAGTAAGCTATTAACATGCAACTATATGTCATGTTATCATGCAATACAAGTAGATACTCAAGTAATCATATATCAAGTATCATCTAGTAACAAGTATAGGAGAGGCTAAGCCAACTCAATAAGTAATCAAGCTCAAGAAAGGTTCAGGTAACAAGTAATCAAGTAGTGCGAGAGGCTAGACCATCTCACAAGATGCACATAGGCCTATCACGCATTGTACCTGAATCCTTCCTTATTTCTCCCAAGAATACCATTTGTTGTCAATGCTTTTCTAGCTGAGGACAACCAAGAACAGGAACAGGAACTGCTATGCAGTATATAAAGAGACCTGGTAACCAGTGCCATCCACAATAACAAGATCCACGTGGTGAACAGGACAGGAGAACAGTATATAAGAAGACCTGGTAACCAGTGTCATCCACAATAACAAGATCCACGTGGTGTTCGGGATGGGAATTTAGCATTCACTTAGGTCAGGCTTATTGCTCTAACCAGTGAAGCTATGCCCTTACTATGGCCAGTAGTAAGGGGTCGGGCGGAAATACATAGGGACCCTATTGTCACTTAAACCCCAGCTCTCGCGACAAGCGTGAACCTATATATTTTCGAACAAGCAAGGAGAACCAGCTGGACTCACACAAGAATGTACAAGTAGATATTTACTTGAACTACGGAAGAAGAACTAATCCAAAAGTAGTGGACTAGCTCAACAAGGAACATGCTTCAAGTAATCAAGAAGTCACCTTGTATCAAGAAAATGTATGCAATGTTTGCACATACACAACAAGAACATGTCTCATACACATTAGTGCTTGTTCATAGAACTTTCAAGTTCACTACCATACATATGTATTGGTGTCAAGTCAAGTACAAGATTTTATTATCTTATATTCAAGTCTTAATCCATTTCTATGGACGTTCAAGCCATGTACAAGATTTTAAATGTCTTATACTTCAAGTTATAACTTCCAATTCTTGGACATTCACACAAGTATAAGAGTTATACATTTACTCTTACCAAATCCCAATCCTATTCTTAGGATGTTCAAGTCTAAGACCTCAAGCTAATGTCTCTAAGGTGCACAATCACTGGATTCACAACAAGTATAACACATTAGTGCTTGTTCATAGCACTTTCAAGACATAAAGAAGGGATACTACTCTTATACTTATGTTCTCATTTTAATTCAATGAGTATACATATTTAAGACCAAGTATGATGCCCCTAAAGTATCACAACACTTGCTAGGACATCTTATACTAAGGTTATATACCTTAACTAAGGTTACTTCCAACTTATACAAACTTTAAACAAAATCTTTGTTTTTCAGATGACTGTGCGGTCGCCCAAAATGGACTGTGCGGCCGCACACAAGCATGTCAATTTCTTTGAAAAACCCTTCAGAAAGAAGTGCGGTCGCACACTAAATTTTGTGCGGTCGCACAGTATACTAAAATGCGAAATTTTAATTCTTTCCCAGGTTGAAATGTTTTCCGTCCCAAACGTAGGAGTAACATTTACTAACAATTTCAACATACCCAGAGAAGGCATAACATCATTCAAACTCATCTTTCCAAATCCCTTTATCATTTTACACAGGGGAAAATTTACTCCCTTTGTCCCAAATTTACAAATACCACAAAAATCATCCCAAACACAAAATTAACAATCACAAGTATTGAGAATAACATTTATGCATGTTATTACAAGTAAGGGGGAGCTAATAACTTACCTAGTCAAAATTCAAGTTGACCCAAACTTATTTCTGTTCGGCCTGGAACGCTCTATTCAACGCCACGAATATTAATCCGGGATCGGAATCAAGAACGGAGGGATAATTAAACTCGAGGAGTCGAGAATAAGGAAAACTTTTAACCCTAGGTTATGAAACAGAGGAAGTATACGTAATGATTTGGGTGAAAATGATTTCCCCAGGCAACTAAGAAGTTGATATACATTCAAGTTTCAAAGAATGACCAGTAGGCCCCTCAAGTTTCACTTTTAACAAAAAGACCCCTAAGGTCAAAATTTCACAAATGACCCAAAAGTCAGAACTAGACATTTAACCACCTTAACTATTTAAAGCAGTTAACAAGTTAACCCAAGTAAAACTAACACATAATATGCAAGTTCAAGAATTTAACAAATATGTCAAATATTTAACAGGAAATTCGATGGGTGTTACATCCTCCCCACCTTAAAGAAAATTCGCCCACGAATTTTACTTACCAAAGTTTTCAAATAGGCTCGGGTATTTATCTCGCATCTCTTTCTCGGTTTCCCAAGTAGCCTCTTCGATTTCATGATTTCTCCAAAGGACCTTCACAATAGGAATCCTTTTGGTACGCAATACTTGCTCTTTCCAGTCAAGAATTTCAACAGGTTGTTCCTCATAGGACAAATCAGGCTGAAATGGAATAGCCTCATACTCAAGAACATCACGACTATGCACATATACTCACAAATATTCTATGCAATTTAGATGTATAAATTATAACATCAAAACACATAAAGTCAAGCAGACTCGATTAGTCAATCCACTATATCGATGAAACTTGACATATCCACTAAAATAATAGAACTGGTCATATCCTCCAGATCACTGTAATACTAGTCAAATCCACTAGGCAATCTCAAATACTGAGTCGTGGTCATCCCTCGTTTCAATATTCAAAACTGACTTTACGTATATCAATCCATCAAGACAATCCATCAAAAGATGTAGCTCTCGGTGTCAAATGGTTAACAATGGAGCTACCTTCGAAATTCATTCATGAATCTCTAACAAGACCAAGAAATCTCAAGAACACACGTACCTTGGTTGTTTCCACTAATAGGTCAACACAGATACTCAATTCAGACATCCACTACAAGGTAGATATATCCTCTATCAAGAAATTCTCAAGTTGAATCTTCAACTCGTTTAACTCAATCGAGGTCAAGAACATTAATTCAGATATCAGCACTGTATTCGCACTGTCACAACTCAAGATAATCCAGTTTCTCATCAGGAATGGATACATCCATCTGGTTTGGTATAGAAATTCCACTATCAATCACATAGGTTAGATACCCAGTACAATCTCAAGAACCCTTTCTAGACTTTCAATGCAAAATATGAATGATATGCATAAATCTATCATGCTCACATAAATAGTCAAGCATACTAGCAGAGAATTAATTACCATCTATTATGGTAAACAAGATTGGCCTAACACATAGAAAGCCAAATCATAACACGTAAGAGCCAAGCCATAACACGTATCACATCAATGTCCCATCTAGGTAACACGACCAAATTAACATAGAACGTATAGGGTGTTATCACCCACACTTCTATCAAGCTCTTATTCATAACAATATCAAGCACGTAGTCTCTTACTAGAGAATACACTTCCACGCAATTCACGAGATAAGGACAAGCATGCATATATAGCACGAAACAATGTCCACAAGACAAGATAAATACGCCTAAGTCTTTAAAGACTCGCGCTCTCGATTCTCAATCCATCTAATCTAATTGGATCAACACTATCAACACCAATCATATGCCTGGTATAACAACAAGTAACGAAGCACTCGGCGTCGAAAACACACCCAAGACTAACCCCACCTAGGCCATAGACCCTATCCAGGATTAGAGCTAAACCATAGCTCTGATACCACCCTGACACGCCCCAAGTCCCGGGATTCCCTAATAGAACCTCGAACCTGGTGCGCGTAACTAACAAGAAACAAGAAACTACGGGAAACAGGAACAATACCTGTTAAAAACAAAACGGACATGATATATATACTCAAGAGTAGGGAGCTAAGATAGCTCACACGAGTTCTAGACCAAGAAAATTTAAACCAAAATGGTTACATACAGCGGAAGACATGCCTAGCAAATAAGCTAGCAACAAGAACTGTCTAGGGACAACAAATACTACCCCAATACAAGCCCAGAGTTTAATAACTCATACAAGATCGTCCTTACCAAAGTATAAAAGGAAACTAGTCTCAAACAAGAACATCCTGCTGAGTAAGTTCCCAGCTAAGTCGAGCCTCACTGCGTACTATCCCCTGCTTTCCTGGGGGGGGAAACAATTAAACAAATAAAGGGTGAGATAAATCTCAGTAAGCTATTAACATGCAACTATATGTCATGTTATCATGCAATACAAGTAGATACTCAAGTAATCATATATCAAGTATCATCTAGTAACAAGTATAGGAGAGGCTAAGCCAACTCAATAAGTAATCAAGCTCAAGAAAGGTTCAGGTAACAAGTAATCAAGTAGTGCGAGAGGCTAGACCATCTCACAAGATGCACATAGGCCTATCACGCATTGTACCTGAATCCTTCCTTATTTCTCCCAAGAATACCATTTGTTGTCAATGCTTTTCTAGCTGAGGACAACCAAGAACAGGAACAGGAACTGCTATGCAGTATATAAGGAGACCTGGTAACCAGTGCCATCCACAATAACAAGATCCACGTGGTGAACAGGACAGGAGAACAGTATATAAGAAGACCTGGTAACCAGTGTCATCCACAATAACAAGATCCACGTGGTGTTCGGGATGGGAATTTAGCATTCACTTAGGTCAGGCTTATTGCTCTAACCAGTGAAGCTATGCCCTTACTATGGCCAGTAGTAAGGGGTCGGGCGGAAATACATAGGGACCCTATTGTCACTTAAACCCCAGCTCTCGCGACAAGCGTGAACCTATATATTTTCGAACAAGCAAGGAGAACCAGCTGGACTCACACAAGAATGTACAAGTAGATATTTACTTGAACTACGGAAGAAGAACTAATCCAAAAGTAGTGGACTAGCTCAACAAGGAACATGCTTCAAGTAATCAAGAAGTCACCTTGTATCAAGAAAATGTATGCAATGTTTGCACATACACAACAAGAACATGTCTCATACACATTAGTGCTTGTTCATAGAACTTTCAAGTTCACTACCATACATATGTATTGGTGTCAAGTCAAGTACAAGATTTTATTATCTTATATTCAAGTCTTAATCCATTTCTATGGACGTTCAAGCCATGTACAAGATTTTAAATGTCTTATACTTCAAGTTATAACTTCCAATTCTTGGACATTCACACAAGTATAAGAGTTATACATTTACTCTTACCAAATCCCAATCCTATTCTTAGGATGTTCAAGTCTAAGACCTCAAGCTAATGTCTCTAAGGTGCACAATCACTGGATTCACAACAAGTATAACACATTAGTGCTTGTTCATAGCACTTTCAAGACATAAAGAAGGGATACTACTCTTATACTTATGTTCTCATTTTAATTCAATGAGTATACATATTTAAGACCAAGTATGATGCCCCTAAAGTATCACAACACTTGCTAGGACATCTTATACTAAGGTTATATACCTTAACTAAGGTTACTTCCAACTTATACAAACTTTAAACAAAATCTTTGTTTTTCAGATGACTGTGCGGTCGCCCAAAATGGACTGTGCGGCCGCACACAAGCATGTCAATTTCTTTGAAAAACCCTTCAGAAAGAAGTGCGGTCGCACACTAAATTTTGTGCGGTCGCACAGTATACTAAAATGCGAAATTTTAATTCTTTCCCAGGTTGAAATGTTTTCCGTCCCAAACGTAGGAGTAACATTTACTAACAATTTCAACATACCCAGAGAAGGCATAACATCATTCAAACTCATCTTTCCAAATCCCTTTATCATTTTACACAGGGGAAAATTTACTCCCTTTGTCCCAAATTTACAAATACCACAAAAATCATCCCAAACACAAAATTAACAATCACAAGTATTGAGAATAACATTTATGCATGTTTATTACAAGTAAGGGGGAGCTAATAACTTACCTAGTCAAAATTCAAGTTGACCCAAACTTATTTCTGTTCGGCCTGGAACGCTCTATTCAACGCCACGAATATTAATCCGGGATCGGAATCAAGAACGGAGGGATAATTAAACTCGAGGAGTCGAGAATAAGGAAAACTTTTAACCCTAGGTTATGAAACAGAGGAAGTATACGTAATGATTTGGGTGAAAATGATTTCCCCAGGCAACTAAGAAGTTGATATACATTCAAGTTTCAAAGAATGACCAGTAGGCCCCTCAAGTTTCACTTTTAACAAAAAGACCCCTAAGGTCAAAATTTCACAAATGACCCAAAAGTCAGAACTAGACATTTAACCACCTTAACTATTTAAAGCAGTTAACAAGTTAACCCAAGTAAAACTAACACATAATATGCAAGTTCAAGAATTTAACAAATATGTCAAATATTTAACAGGAAATTCGATGGGTGTTACATCCTCCCCACCTTAAAGAAAATTCGCCCACGAATTTTACTTACCAAAGTTTTCAAATAGGCTCGGGTATTTATCTCGCATCTCTTTCTCGGTTTCCCAAGTAGCCTCTTCGATTTCATGATTTCTCCAAAGGACCTTCACAATAGGAATCCTTTTGGTACGCAATACTTGCTCTTTCCAGTCAAGAATTTCAACAGGTTGTTCCTCATAGGACAAATCAGGCTGAAATGGAATAGCCTCATACTCAAGAACATCACGACTATGCACATATACTCACAAATATTCTATGCAATTTAGATGTATAAATTATAACATCAAACACATAAAGTCAAGCAGACTCGATTAGTCAATCCACTATATCGATGAAACTTGACATATCCACTAAAATAATAGAACTGGTCATATCCTCCAGATCACTGTAATACTAGTCAAATCCACTAGGCAATCTCAAATACTGAGTCGTGGTCATCCCTCGTTTCAATATTCAAAACTGACTTTACGTATATCAATCCATCAAGACAATCCATCAAAAGATGTAGCTCTCGGTGTCAAATGGTTAACAATGGAGCTACCTTCGAAATTCATTCATGAATCTCTAACAAGACCAAGAAATCTCAAGAACACACGTACCTTGGTTGTTTCCACTAATAGGTCACACAGATACTCAATTCAGACATCCACTACAAGGTAGATATATCCTCTATCAAGAAATTCTCAAGTTGAATCTTCAACTCGTTTAACTCAATCGAGGTCAAGAACATTAATTCAGATATCAGCACTGTATTCGCACTGTCACAACTCAAGATAATCCAGTTTCTCATCAGGAATGGATACATCCATCTGGTTTGGTATAGAAATTCCACTATCAATCACATAGGTTAGATACCCAGTACAATCTCAAGAACCCTTTCTAGACTTTCAATGCAAAATATGAATGATATGCATAAATCTATCATGCTCACATAAATAGTCAAGCATACTAGCAGAGAATTAATTACCATCTATTATGGTAAACAAGATTGGCCTAACACATAGAAAGCCAAATCATAACACGTAAGAGCCAAGCCATAACACGTATCACATCAATGTCCCATCTAGGTAACACGACCAAATTAACATAGAACGTATAGGGTGTTATCACCCACACTTCTATCAAGCTCTTATTCATAACAATATCAAGCACGTAGTCTCTTACTAGAGAATACACTTCCACACAATTCACGAGATAAGGACAAGCATGCATATATAGCACGAAACAATGTCCACAAGACAAGATAAATACGCCTAAGTCTTTAAAGACTCGCGCTCTCGATTCTCAATCCATCTAATCTAATTGGATCAACACTATCAACACCAATCATATGCCTGGTATAACAACAAGTAACGAAAAGCACTCGCGTCGAAAACACACCCAAGACTAACCCCACCTAGGCCATAGACCCTAACCAAGAGAAAAACAATACATGACACTCAAGTAGGGATTCTTAATAGAACCTCGAACCTGTGCGCGTAAAACAAGACAAGATACGGGAAACAGGAACAATACCTGTTCAAGACATGATATATATACTCAAGAGTAGGGAGCTAAGATAGCTCAAGTTCAGAAAGATAAATTAAACCAAAATGGTTATTAAGACATGTAGCAAATAAGCTCAGAACTGTTAGGGAAACATATTACAAGCCCAGAGAATAACTCATACAAGATCGTCCTACCAAAGTATCACTAGTTCAAGAAACCCAGCTAAGCCTCTGCAGTTTCCTGGTGGAAACAATTAAACAAATAAAGGGTGAGATAAATCTCAGTAAGCTATGGAACTATCACATTGTACCAAGTTCTCATTTATATCCAAGTATCATCAATGTAACAAGAACAGAACAAGCCAACTCAATAAGTAATCAAGCTCAAGAAAGGTTCAGGTAACAAGTAATCAAGTAGTGCGAGAGAGCTAGACCATCTCACAAGGAATAGGCCTATCACGCATGGACTGTACAATCCTTCCTTCTCCAAGAATACCATTGTTGAATGCTTTTCACATACACAACAAGAACATGTCTCATACACATTAGTGCTTGTTCATAGCACTTTCAAGTTCACTACCATACATATTGTGTATGGTGTCAAGTCAAGTACAAGATTTTATTATCTTATATTCAAGTCTTAATCCATTTCTATGGACGTTCAAGCCATGTACAAGATTTTAAATGTCTTATACTTCAAGTTATAACTTCCAATTCTTGGACATTCACACAAGTATAAGAGTTATACATTTACTCTTACCAAATCCCAATCCTATTCTTAGGATGTTCAAGTCTAAGACCTCAAGCTAATGTCTCTAAGGTGCACAATCACTGGATTCACAACAAGTATAACACATTAGTGCTTGTTCATAGCACTTTCAAGACATAAAGAAGGGATACTACTCTTATACTTATGTTGGGACGAGGTCGGTGAAGCGAAGATAGTGGGTATTGATTTGCTTCGGATTCGGTTGAGAAAGTTAGAGTTATCCGGGATAGATTGAAGACAGCTCAGAGTCGACATAGAGCTACGCAGACACCGAAGGCGAGATCTTAGTTTTCAGATTGGTGATTTGGTATTCTTGAAAGTATATCCAAGGGGGTATTCGTAGATTTGGAAGAAAGGCAAATTGGCTCCGAGGTTTATTGGTCCGTTGAGATTTTGGGAAAGTTTGGACTTCTAGCGTATCGTCTTGCGTTACCGTCATCTTTAGACCGGTTGCACAACGTCTTTCACGTTTCTATGCTTCGGAAGTACGTTCATGATCCGTCTCACGTGTTACCGAGGGTACCAGAGGATATTGAGCCCGATATGACTTATGAAGAACGACCGTTTCGAATCTTAGATTCTAAAGTCCAAGAGTTGAGGAGCAAGAGCATTTCATTGGTTAGAGTTCTTGGAGGAATCATAACATCGAGGAGTCGACTTGGGAGCTCCGAGATGAGATCGAGAGGAAATTTCCGTGGCTTTTCGTTAAGGTGAGTCTCGTTAAAATTCGGGTCGAATTTTCTTTAAGGGGGAGTGAATGTCACGACCCGAATCTAGGCTCTATTTTATTAGTAATAAATAATTATTATTTATTTATTTGCTGTTTATTTATTTAAATTATTATTTATTTAAATAATTATGTGTGCATTTACGTGTCATAATATTTATGCTTAAGCATTTTTATTTGGGTCATTTGGGTTAGTGTAATATTGTTGGGTCTTAATGGTTAGTAGGGAGTGTAGAATCTGTGTGTAGTGTGAGAGAGGGGGTCTTTGTGTTTGTACCAAACATTGACGTCACTAAGAATTGTATAATTTTATTTTGTTGGTCATAAACTTGTGGAAGTTTATGATAGTTGTTATTGGTTTTTATTTAACTTGTTTTTGTAAAACTTTGGATTATCACCCTTTTGGTATTAAATGGAATTTTTAACTTCAGTATTCCTCAGTTTTGGTTTTAGAGTCGACGTCCAGGATCGTGTGTCTCGGGCCCGCGGGGTCCGGGTCCGGCGGTCAACACTTATACTTATAATAGTTAACTATTATAGTTACTATAGTAGTTAATTTATTATAGTTAACTATTACATTTCACTATAAAATAGTTAACTATTATATTTAACTATTAATAGTTAATATTAATAGTTAACTATTTAATTTAACAATTATATTTACTATTAAAATTATATAATTATTATGATTTAAGATTAACTAATACTATTAAATAAAAATATAAAAGAAATAAAAGATACTAAAATTGGTAAATTGGTTTCCCGTGCAGAGCACGGGTTACCCACTATTGAAGAGAAACAAAAGTCATAAGGCTTTGCCCCCTTCTTACGTGTTTAAAATAGCCAAAAGATGTCGTTTAGGCCTTCAAATTGTCATTTGAAGTTTTTTCCAACAAATCGCGCCGTTTTTACAAAACACGTTTTTCCTAATCACTTGGTAAAACGCGTTTTATGAGAGACCAACCCAATTTTTAAAACGTTAAAATTTCATTTTTTAAGTAAGAGATTTTATCACATCGTGTGCATCGCACGGGGCAACACTAGTATATCTCATAACAAGTCTATCCAATTCTCCAATAATACTCAACGTAACATCGTCTAATGCACTATAATCATTATATGATTATCCACTAAATTATGCTAGTTATTAAACATAATTACTATGGACGGAGATTAGTATTATGAACATGCAAAATATATATTAATCAAATAAATAATCTCTATAATAAATGATAACCGACAATACATAAAGATTTATCCCACAAGCTTAGGGCATAACCCTAACACTTCTCTCTCCTCCATACTCACAAAACCTACTTTTTAAACCACTTTTCTGATAAAGTATTAGTTTTCTTTAATTTCTGAGTCGGAACTAAAAATCTTATTTCAGATTGAACGAAAGGAGTATTGCCTAAAAATAGTTGATTAGAGTTGGATCGTTGAAAAACGGGGGTATCGTATGTGTCAGTGCGCGAATTATTAAGTGTGAATGATAATGTTGTAAAGTGTCACTTATTCAAGTATACACGAGAAAATACTTTAAATGACACTTATAAACTTTCAAACAGATACTTTTTACACTTGCTAACGAAAGTTAATATGTGAGTTAAAGAGTGTCAGTGGTATTGTTAAAAGGGTCTGCATTTGGAACGGACTGTCCGTCTAAATTGTGAAATCGGATCCCATTGGTTGTCTGACATGTGGCAAAAAGAGTGAAATGAGTGTGGAAAGATGGGCTGTTCCGTTGGATGTCCTTTTCAGCCCATAGTTTGACTAAAAGCCATTTTAGTTTTATGCAAGTTACTACTAGGTACAAAAAATATTATGATTAACAGTTACTCCAAAAGTTTATATTAGTCAATATTTAAATCAATTTTTATTTCTAAATAATTTAAACTAGATAATTAATGATTATTTTTTATATTATTTTTCTAGGTCATATGTTCACTTTTTAAATAATTTTGTTAAAGATTTTAAGCCGAAAAGGGCTATAAAAGTCCCCTAAATTTTATTAAAATAAAAAAATAAATGTAATGGGGGAATATACCAAAACTATTACGGAACAACAAAGAACATGTAATGGTGTATCAATAAACATTGACTAATAGTTTATGCTACAAATAATTATCTTAATAAGAATATAAAACTTGGTATTGATAGTATTTATAATGGTGTATCAATAAATAAATTTTCATTAAGGTAATTAAAAATAGCCTAAATTATTGCTCAAATTTCATTCGTAATAATAACGGAAAAAAAGACATACTTTTCAGGACAGGAGGAATACTATTAAGAAAATCTTGAAATACAAGTCGATGTACAATATTTAAAATGCTTAATTCTGAGAATATTGTATAATATACATTTAGGTAAGAATATAAATACTTAGAAGACTTATAATCTTTCTATTAAAATAACATAAGTACAGTATCATAAAATAAGTACAGCTTCATAAAACAAATTTGTTAATGTAATTAGTATATTTTGTTTGCTTTGAAAAAATATTGTATATTTTTTTTTATTTTCAATTGTGATAATCATTTTATTTTTTTTAGATTGTTTGTATTATTTGTTTGCATTGTATTTGTTCTTTGATAGTATATAATATTTCCATAAAAAAGTTTTATAAGCAGTTAAGAGTAGAAGTGTAAAGATTTACAATAAAAATGACTTAATAGTATAAGGCCATGTACAATAAGGTGATTGAGAGGGGGTTGAATGTGGGTTCAACTAGTTGAGGGGGTCCAATAAGGTAGTTGAGAGGTAAGGGGTCGAAAGAAACTTTGGAAAACTAAATGAAAAAGCTGATTTTGGTGATGTGTCAGCAAATGAGTGGAATCCGATTAATCGATTTTAACGGTTCATCCGTTTAGAATTTAATCTCTTTTAAAAATACTAATAACATTGTTAAAAATTGTCAATGTGAGTATTTATGTCGCGCCCTAACCCGTGGTCCTACTTGGCCCCACGTTCAGGACACGCACGGAAGACGTCATAAAATACTTTTAGAAAATTTTCTCGAAATATACTTTCATAAAGTTTAACAAAATCCACACTCGAAGTTCATAGACTTCCATTAAACTTTCAAACAACTTTACAAACAACTTTCACAAACGAAAGTACTTAGCCCCAAGGGCTTACACACTTTACTTACAAACGTACAATCACCACACTTTAACAAAATAGGTGATACACGGATAAAGTCTCGGGTACACTACCCCAAAGGTTATACATTTATATAATGCAACCTTTAAACCACACTTACTTTCCAAAATTGATTATCAACCCGACGTCCTCCCTTGTGAAGTGACCTATCCCCTTGGCTCGCCTTTATCTAAGGAAAACAAATAAACAAGGAACGGGGTGAGAATAAATCTCAGTAAGCTACTAAAATGCAACTACGTTACATGCTGAAATGATACTCGTAATTGAACAATGTCAATAAGCATTCACATATCACATAACCTGAGAGGCGAAGCCACTCCATCATACCACACATAAGGCGGAAATAAACACTCACAAGTGGATACTGAGCCAAGGTTCTCGAATCAAACATATAACCATCTGAGAGGTATCAACTGAGCAGCACCAAAGGGCTGAAACCGGTTCCGGAACCAAACAATAACAACAACAACAACGGGAGAAAAATGACACAAAGTCATAACCCAAACGGTGACTAAACTCACACAAAGGAGAGCTAGCCCAAACCCAATCCGTGGCCCAAGGAGGGGGTTAAAAATGGGAAACCAATGGTAGAAGCCTTACAATGAACTTGGCTCGTGTGCCATTATAATCCCTACCACTGCCCGACTCCACAACAAGAAGTACCAGCTGGACTTTACCCGAGAGCATAGTAATAAATACTTGCTTTAAACAACAACAGGGGCATGATTCCAAAGTAGGGAACCACACAAGCTCATCATAAAGATGCAAGCACGTTACTCATAATTAGTTCACAAAATTGACATTAAGTCAAACAACACAATCCTTTATCAATGACATTAAGTCAAACAACACAATCCTTTATCAATGACATTAAGTCAAACAACACAATCAACCCAAACGGTTACATAAATTTAAACTCGATCACAAAGGACCAATTACACCACTTTGGTGTTCCACAACAACCCTCTAGGTACTCTAGGATATCACCTAAGACCTAGACCAAGATTGAATCACAACTCAATTAAATTGGAACAGTTTTAGTCCCTCCATTCACCTGGGCGGCCGCCCACACCAGAATGTGCGGTCGCCCAAAACATCACCTTCAATCCCTAAACCTTCCCGATGGAATGTGCGGCCGCGCGCCCATTTTGGGCGGCCGCCCACATCACTCAACAGGCCAAAACGCACTAAATTTTACTCCCTTCATTTCACCGTCCCAAAAGTACTACTACAACTTCTATCTTACCAAATATAACTCAATACAACTGAGTTACACAACACTTAAACAACTTCTTTACAACATCAACATCAACTTTCACCAACTTTATTATCCTTTCAAGTTCTTTAACAAATAATACAACAAAAGAGTTCATACATCACATATATCACATATATGACCATTTTAACATTTAAACGGGAATTAGTAACTTACCTATTTCGGGAAAAAGTATCGCAAAAATATGTTTTGATCGGGTAGAAATGACCTACTCAACGCCCTGATCATTTTTATATAATTAGTTTTTAAAACAGAGAAGTAATTAAAAAGATAGAAATTAAAATAGGATGAAACTTACTTGTTCTTCGTTGACACAGAGAGAGAAAAAGGAAAAGTATATATATGTGTAACACAGAGAAGGAGAGATGGTGAGGATAAGAATATTAAGATCTTTACCAATTTTCCACTTTGGTCCTTTAACTTTCATTTCTAACAATTAACCCCCTAAACTTATAATTCCACTAAGGACCCTATAGTTTCAACTAATTCAATTAACTCCCTTAACCATTATTACTACTAACTAAGTAAATAACACAATTAATCAAACAATATGTGCAAGTAAAAAAATATGATGCAACACATAAAATGCACACATAATATCAATTTAAAACCCCCAAAATATAAAATAAATAGGGACGGGTTTTGGGGTCGTTACAATCACTCCCCCTTAAAGAAAATTCGTCCTGAATTTTAGGGTAACTTTGACACGCCCCCAAGTACCGGGATTCCCTAATAGAACCTCGAACCTGGTGTGCGTGACTAACAAGAAACGAGAAACTGAATGACACCTGAATAAATCAACTAGCATCATATATATACTCAAGAGGAACAAGCTAAGATAGCTCACAACGAGTTCTATACCAAGAAATTTAAACCCAAATGGTTGTACACAGCGGAAAAACATGCCTAGCAAATAAGCTGGCATTACAAGAACTATACAAGTCTACCCAATATACCGAGTCTAAACAACTAATACCAAATCGTCCTCACCAAAACTGGAAAGGATAACAATCCCCAACAAGAACAACCTGCCAAGTAGGCCCCTGCTAAGTCGAGCCTCACAACGTATTACCACTTGCTTTCCTGGGGGGGGGGAACAAATAAACAAGGAACGGGGTGAGATAAATCTCAGTAAGTTACTAGATACAAGTACATAGCATGTTATCATGTAATCATGCAAATCAAGAAAATTATCAAGTAATCATGCTCAAGATGTCATCAAGTAACAAGTATATGAGAGGCTAAGCCAACTCATCAAGTAACTAGCACATAAGGCTAAACTAACACGTTACAAAGGATATTCCAACCTTATTCCTCCCAAGTAAACCATTGTTGTCGTTGCTTGTTGCAGTTGACAAATCACAATCAATCAAGTTGCTGCTGTGCAGTACACAAGAGGACCCGGTAACCAGTGTCACTAACAAGAACAAGATTCACGAGGTGTTCACGAGTTTAGCATTCACTTTTATCACGCGTATTGCTCTAATAAAGGAAGATATTCCCTTACTATGGCCTGTAGTAAGGGGTCAAGCGCAGATACATAGGCACCCGATTATCACTTTGGCCCCAGCCTCATGATAAGCGTGAACCTATACATCTCCGAGCAAGCAAAGTGACCAACTGGACTCACACAAGAGTGCAAAAGTAGATGTTTACTTGAACTACAAGAGTATAGAACTAAGTCCAAAAGTAGTGGACTAGCTCTTCATGAACCATGTAATTATGTGCTCATCAAATACAAGTACACGTACGCAATAGTTGCGAATACAAATCAGTATAATAATGGCACGTAATGTGTCCACGTAAAGACCCCAACCAAGTAGTAGAGTATGTCATACTATATCACTTTGTCATATGAAATATTTGCACATACATGTTCATATAACCTTTAACACACTAATGTGTCTATCACGATACCCTTACTTGAAAGTATCTCCGAAGGTGGGTATTCGAAGGTTCGGGAAGAAGGGTAAATTGGCTCCGAGGTTTATAGGTCCGTTTGAGATTCTAGGAAAGGTTGGACTTCTTGGGTATCGACTTGCGTTACCGCCATCTTTGGACCGGTTACATAATGTTTTCCACGTTTCTATGCTTCGGAAGTATATTCATGATCCATCTCACGTGTTACCGAGGGTACCAGAGGATATAGAGCCCGACATGACTTACGAGGAACGACCGGTTCGGATTTTAGATTCGAAAGTCCAAGAGTTGAGGAACAAAAGCATCCCGTTGGTTAGAGTCCTTTGGAGGAATCACAACATCGAGGAGTCGACATGGGAGCTCCGAGATGAGATCGAGAGGAAATATCCGTGGCTTTTTAATTCGGGTAAGTCTCGTTAAAATTCGGGTCAAATTTTCTTTAAGGGGGAGTGAATGTCACGACCCGAAATCTAGGCTCTATTTTATTAGTAATAAATAATTATTATTTATTTATTTGCTTATTTATTTATTTAAATTATTATTTATTTAAATATTTATGTGTGCATTTTATGTGTTATAATAATTTATGCCTAGCATTTTAATTGGTCTTTTGTGCTAGTGTAAAAGTGTTGAGTCTTAATTGTTAGTGTGGAGTTTATTTGAGAAATGGTAGTATTAGGGGAGGGGCCTAAGTGTAAAATGTTCAAATAATCTTTCTCCCTATTCCCTCCCTACTCTCCTCCCTCACCTCCCTCACTCTTTCACTCCATCTCTCTCCATCTCCCAGCTCATTTCTCTCTCTCTCCAAAGAAAAAGGTAAGTTTTTCTTCTCTCCCTTCTCTCTTCATTTTCTTCATCTTCCTCTAATTATTTCTCATTTCTTAAAACATGAAACTTGTTTAGATCGTCGTTAGGATCGTAGAGGACTAAAAATATTCGAGTTCCGGCAACTTTGAGAAAATTCAAGTAAGTTGCTTTTCCCCCATTTTATGCTAAAATTGCTCATCCTCATTTTATATGGTGATCCATGAAGCTTTGAAGTAGTTATTTGATGATTGTGGAGGTTTAGAATTTATTTGAAATTTATTGTTGTTTTTGGGTGATTTTTGTGTTAAATCAAATGTTGGGATTTGATCTTGATTTTGGTTGTTAAATGTTGTCATATGAGTTCTTTTAGACCTATAAGTTGCTCTAGTACATTAATATACTAGTTAAGAGTGTTGGATTTTGGTTTAGTTTTGGTTTGGGTGGAAAATGGGAGAACCCAGTTCTTCCCTCCCGATTTCCGGCAGATCAGAGGGTTGGGCGACCGCCCAAAAATGGCTGGGCGACCGCACATCTATCTGAAATGTTTTGTTCTTGCTTGATGGCTTTTTGGGCGACCGCACAGACCCGAGTGGGCGACCGCACAGTACATCTGAAGGTTTTCATTTGTTATTTTGTGTGATTGAAGAATGCGTTTTGGTCTAAGTCTTGGGTGTCCTTCTAGTCGACCTTAGTGAACATTGTAGTACACTCTAGTGATAGAATTGGGTCCTTTGTGATTAAGTTGTGTTTGAAATTAATTAAGTGTTAATTGGGATTTTGGAACATCTTATTGAGGTATTGTTGGTTTGACTTATCTTTGTGATGATCATTTGGTATGATTCCCTACTTTGGAATCATTTGTTGTTTATCGTGCTAGTATTTTATTACTTAGCAGTTATTTGAAAGTCCAGCTGGTATTTGTGGTTGTGTCGGGCGATGTGAGATATTGTGATGGCACCGGCCAAGTCCATTATGGTGTCGACCATTGTTTTGCCCTTATTTTCCTCTTCCAGATCGGCCTTGGTTGAGACGTTTGGAGCATGACTTTGTGGCATGGCTCCCGCCCTTTGTGGCACATTACTTTGTTATTGGTTCCGGTACCGGGGGTTTCTCTTCAGCTTTCATGCTATTATGAAGATGTTGATTTGGTTGATTGTTGAAGCTGCGCAGCGACCTTTATTTGGTTCTTTCAGTTGGAAAAACTTGGCTATATCCTTTGTTATGTGTTTATTTCCACTGCTATCTGTTATGTGATAACTGCTATGTGTTATGTGATTTATTATTGATTATTACATCATAGCATGTCACGTAGTTGCATTAGTAACTTATTGAGATTTATCTCACCCCCTTTTCTTTTCTTTTGTCTTTGTTTTTCCTTAACCCCCCCCAGGTGGAAAGGATTAGACTCGCTGATCACGAGACAGGACGTCGCGAGGGTTGAGCTTTTGGGGCAAGTTGTTATTGGTGGGTTTACATTATATAAATGTGTAACCTTTTTGGGATATTTGTACCAAACATTGAGTCATTAGGTTTTGTATATTTTGTAACTTTGGTGTATAGGCTTATGGAGTTTATACTAGTTTTACTTTGTTGTTCAAGTTGATTTACAAAACCTTGTGTTATCATCTTTTGATACGAAATGAAATTTTTATCTCCGATATTTTGGTATTTTGATTAGTAAGTCGACGTCCAGCTCGCGATCTCGGGCCCGCGGGGTTCTGGGTCGCGACATTTGTTCATCAGGGCAAGTGTGCGGTCGCGCAAAAGCATATGGGCCGTCGCCCAAAACAAGACATTTCAAGAGTAAAATCTTCCAGATAGATGGGCGGTCGCCTGGCCAAACATGGGCGGTCGCCCAAGGTACTAGAATTCGAAATTTTATTTCTTTCCTAGGCTTAATAATTCTCCATCCCAAGCGTAGGAGTAACTTTCTATTAACATTCTAACATCCAAGCAATGCCCAGGAGTATAATAACAAGTTCAAAATATTACTTTCAAGTTTATTTCATTTCTTTTTACCGTCCCACAAATAATAGGATAGTTTTCTTTATTCCATTTAAATATTTCACCGTCCCAAAAGTATAAGTATAATTTCCTAATATACTAATATAATCATTTAGGGATTTTTCCATTCATTTCCCCGTACCACAAATAATGGTACAATTTTTCTAATAACATTTAAATCAAGTTAATATTTTACCGTCCCACGAATAGGAGTATAATTTTCTTAATACTTACAAACCCATTTAGGATGCTTCCTTTCATATTCAAGCCATACTGATACTCCCCTTGTACCAAATTTACAAGTATCACAAAATTCAGCCAAATCACGAAATTGACAAGCACAAGTATCAAGAATAACATATAGGCATGTTATTACAAGCAAGGGGGAGCTAGTGACTTACCTAGTCCGAAATCAAATTCACCCAAACTAATTTCTGTTCGGCAGGAAATGCTCTACTCACCGCCCTGATCATTTATGCGAAGTCGGATTTTCAAACAGAGGCATAATTAAGCAAGAGGGATCGAGAATAGGGTAAACCCTAACTTTTCTTCGAGACAGAGAGAGAACATACGAGAACAATTGGGAATTTTTATTCTGAGGAAGAAGCAAACATAAGTTTATCCTTATAAACTTTCAAGAATTGCAACTAGGCCCTCCAAGTTTCAACATTGACAAAATGCCCCTTAAAATTTCAATTTGAGCATTTTAGCCCCTAAACTTTATTTTTCACAAATGACCCTAAAGTTCCAACTTAAACAATTAGGACCTAAACTTGCTCAATTAGTTAAATAATTAACTCAAATAAAATAGCATATAATTATGCAAGTCAAGAATTTAACAGGAATTAAGACGGGCGTTACATCCTCCACTCCTTAAAGAAAATTCGTCCTCGAATTTTACTGATCGAAATTATAACACATATAAATAACAAATAGAACTCAAGAATAGCAAGAATATGGTATACCACACCATATTATCAATTACCTGCGAGTATTATTCTCACATAACCTTCTCGATACCGTGACTTTCCCATGAAACTTTCACAAGAAGTATTCGTGCTCAATACAAGAATCAAGTATCCATACAAGCAATTACCCATATACTAAGTAATTCTTGTGATGGAATTTCCGCTAAATCGCAAACTCATACAATAGCCACAAGGAAATCCACTTCACATGCTCGCAACATATGATCAAGAAGCAACCTCGGTTAAGTATCCAGAGTGCTCAGAAAAATTACCATAAACAAGATGTAAAACAAGGTGTAGAACAAGATGTAGAACAAGAATCCCTGTCATATATTATATCCACAGGTATCCCATGTAATCAAGATGTATCGATAATAACATCACAACACATAAAGTCAAGCAGATTTGATTAATCAATCCACTATAACCAATATCATCGGGACTTATATATTAAATGATAATCCTTCCACGAAATCCATCGCAATATATTCATATATTCAAAAATCTCGAAGGATTATAACAAATCAAACGATCTCTGATATTCTGCTTTCAAATAATCACAATTCAAGGATTTAGTTGAATACTCAGAAATTTTCTCCCATTCAGTTCCATCAATCATGAAATACAAGTCATTATGTTCAATGAATCTGCTAATACAATAGCCGTAGGATCACAATCAGTTTCAAGTCATGAGTAGAATTCTATTCATAAAGATTCAATCTCCTCGAAGCATATACAAGTACGTTACCATTTTGAATTAACACACGTTTTATCTCTTGTTCGAGCTTCACTATGCATAATGAATTTATCATATCCACTATATCGGTGAATCTTGACATATATACGAGAAAATAGTAACACTGGTCATATCCTCCAATTAACCATCATACTAGTCGAATCCACTAGGCAATATCAAATACTGAAGTTGTGGTCATCCATCATTTCAATATTTAAAAATTGGCTTCACGTTTATCAATCCATCGGAAAGCGTAGCTTTCTGTCTCAAATAGTTAATGATAGAGCTACCTTCGAAATTCATTAATGAATCTCTAACAAGATCAAGAAAATCTCAAGAATAATCGTACCTCGGTTATTTCCACTTGTACAGGTCAATAAAGATGCTTACTTCAGGCATCCACTTCAAGGTAATAGATCCTCTATCTCTTGCTAGCTTTTGGAAACAATTGTTTCTCTCGAGAAATTTCAATACAATCAATTCTCAGTCTGCGACTTTGTATACACCAATAGGTCATTAATCAATTCATCGCAAAGAAATCAAATTATGGGGTTTGAAGATATCATTCATCAAATCCATCAATACTGCTAAATCATATATCAATCGAAATAGCATAATCACGAATTCATAACGAGCATACCAGATATAAGAAGATGTTTTCAGTATATCCTCATAGTTGACTTTCTAACTAATGGTAGCCACTTATCAATCAAACACTGAATAGACCACTGATTAACTTCAGGGATCAAATAATTCATCCATACACGATAACAAGTACTGGTTCATTATAGTCACCTGGCTGAACTCTTTACATTCAATATGAAATCGCAAAGTACCATATCTCTTCATGCCAATCAATACAGATACACCCCATGCAGATATACTAAGCTGGGTGAATCCTCTATCAAGAAATTCCTCAAGTTGAAATTTCAATACTTTGAACTCAACCGATGTCATGAACATTGATTTAAATATCAGCACTATATTTGTACTGTAACAACTCAAGATAACTCAAGGTTCTCATCATGTATTATGTACTACTCAGTAAAAATTATATCTGAGATCTCACAAAGAATGATGTATCCATTCTTCAATTTTGGTGTAGACATTCTTCCATCAACCACGTATGCTAAATATTCAGCACAACCTTGATAATCATTTTCGAGCTTTCAATGCAGAACATGAATGTTATACATAATTATATCATGCTCATATAAATAGTCAAGCATACTAGCATGGAAATATTCACCATCTATTGTGGCAAACAAGAATGGCATAACATATAGAAAGCCAAATAATAACACGTAAAAGCCAAGCCATAACACGTATCACATCAATGCCCCATGCAGGTAACATGACCAACTTAACATATAACGTATAGGGTGTTATCACCCACACTTCTATCAAGCTCTTATAAATAACGATATCAAGCATGTAGTCTCTTACTAGAGAATACACTTTCACATAAATCAAGAAATGAGGACAAGCATGCATATATAGCACGAAACAATGTCCACTGCACAAGATAGATACGCCTAAGTCTTTAAAGACTCGCGCTCTCGATTCTCAAACCATCTAATGGGGAACACTATTAACACTATCAACACCAGTCCTATGCCTGGTATAACAACAAGTAACGAAGCACTCGACGTCAAAAACACACCCAAGACTAACCCAACCTAGGCCATAGACCCTATCTAGGCTTAGAGCTAAACCATAGCTCTGATACCATCCTAACACGCCCCCAAGCCCCGGGATTCCCTAATAGAACCTCGAACCTGGTGCGCGTGACTAACAAGAAATGAGAAACTGAATGACACCTGAATAAATCAACTAGCATCATATATATACTCAAGAGGAACGAGCTAAGATAGCTCACAACGAGTTCTATACCAAGAAATTTAAACCAAATGGTTCTACACAGCGGAAAATATGCCTAGCAAATAAGCTGGCATTACAAGAACTATACAAGTCTACCCAATATACTGAGTCTAAACAACTGATACCAAATTGTCCTCACCAAAACTGGAAAGGATAACAATCCCCAACAAGAACAACCTGCCAAGTAGGCCCCTGCTAAGTCGAGCCTCACAACGTATTACCACTTGCTTTCCTGGGGGGGGGAAACAAATAAACAAGGAACGGGGTGAGATAAATCTCAGTAAGTTACTAGATACAAGTACATATCATGTTATCATGTAATCATGCAAATCAAGAAAATTATCAAGTAATCATGCTCAAGATGTCATCAAGTAACAAGTATATGAGAGGCTAAGCCAACTCGTCAAGTAACTAGCACATAAGGCTAAACTAACACGTTACAAAGGATATTACAATCTTATTCCTCCCAAGTAAACATTGTTGTCGTTGCTTGTTGCAGTTGACAAATCACGATCAATCAAGTTGCTGCTGTGCAGTACACAAGAGGACCTGGTAACCAGTGTCACTAACAAGAACAAGATTCACAAGGTGTTCACGAGTTTAGAGTTCACTTTTATCAGGCGTATTGCTCTAATAAAGGAAGCTATGCCCTTACTATGGCCTGTAGTAAGGGGTCAAGTGCAGATACATAGGCACCCGATTATCACTTTGGCCCCAGCCTCATGATAAGCGTGAACCTATACATCTCTGAGCAAGCAAGGTGACCAGCTGGACTCACACAAGAATGCACAAGTAGATGTTTACTTGAACTACAAGAGTATAGAACTAAGTCCAAAAGTAGTGGACTAGCTCTTTATGAACCATGTAATTATGTGCTCATCAAATACAAGTACACGTATGCAATAGTTACGAATACAAATCAGTATAATAATGGCACGTAATGTGTGCACGTAACACAATCAATCCAAGTTAGTGTCTATTAATAACAAACCCCAACCAAGTAGTAGGGTATGTCATACTATATCACTTTGTCATATGAAATATTTGCACGTACATGTTCATATACCCTTTAACATACTAATGTGTCTATCACGATACCCTTACTTTCAAGTAGAGCCCAACACCTTAGACTCTAAGCGCGTAGTTGAATAGGTCGTATTGTACCTAGTCACAATCATACCTCGCGTATATTTATCGCTAATAATCGAATACATTTTCTAACACCTATTGTGTTTTATAATCATTGTTTTATGAATTATCTTCATATTACACTAGTCCCTCTTTCATTAGGAACTCATCTCAACAACAAGATATCTTCTTTATACTTTATATACTTCATTGAGTATATGCACGACTAAAACCAAGTACTATCACATTAGTGCTTGTTCATAGCACTTTCAATACACACGTATTAGATTCAAGTATGTTTTAGAGTTATTCATTCTCTATCTAGTTCCACATTCTAACTCTTTGGTTATTAATACCAAGTATCAAGTAGTCAAGAAGCCACATTCTATCAAGTAACTATATGCAAGATTTGCACATACACACCAAGGATAGTTCTAACACGTTAGTGCTTGTTCATAGCACTTTCAAGTTCATTAGCATACACATGTATTGGTTTCAAGTCATGTACAAGATTTATCATCTTACATTCAAGTTCTCAATCCAATTCTTTGGATGTTCAAGACATGTACAAGAATTAATTATCTTATACTCAAGTTATTATTCCAATCTTTGGATATTCAAGTCATGTACAAGATTTAATTGTCTTATACTTCAAGTTCAAGCTAAGTGGATGAGTTATACATCTCATACTTACAAGTTCTTAATCCTATATTTTGGATGTTCAAGCTCCAGACATTGTTCTAGTGCCCCTAAGGTACACAAACATTGGTTTCAAGACACATATAACACATTAGTGCTTGTTCATAGCACTTTCAAGACAATTAAAAGAGTTCTTACTTTGATATTCAAGTTCTCATTTTAATGAGTAATCATGTTCAAGACAAAGTTCTGATGCCCCTAAGGTGTCACAACACTTGCTAGGACATCTTATACTAAGGCTAGATACCTTAACCTAGGTTAAGTCTAGCTTAATCAAACTTTATTCAAGACTTTTGTTCATCAGGGAAAGTGTGCGGTCGCGCAAAGCATATGGGCGGTCGCCCAAAACAAGACATTTCAAGAGTAAAATCTTCCAGATAGATGGGCGGTCGCCTGGCCAAACATGGGCGGTCGCCCAAGGTACTAGAATTCGAAATTTTATTTCTTTCCCAGGCTTAATAATTCTCCGTCCCAAGCGTAGGAGTAACTTTCTATTAACATTCTAACATCCAAGCAATGCCCAGGAGTATAATAACAAGTTCAAAATATTACTTTCAAGTTTATTTCATTTCTTTTTACCGTCCCACAAATAATAGGATAGTTTTCTTTATTCCATTTAAATATTTCACCGTCCCAAAAGTATAAGTATAATTTCCTAATATACTAATATAATCATTTAAGGATACTTCCATTCATTTCCCCGTACCACAAATAATGGTACAATTTTTCTAATAACATTTAAATCAAGTTAATATTTTACCGTCCCACGAATAGGAGTATAATTTTCTTAATACTTACAAACCCATTTAGGATGCTTCCTTTCATATTCAAGCCATACTGATACTCCCCTTGTACCAAATTTACAAGTATCACAAAATTCAGCCAAATCACGAAATTGACAAGCACAAGTATCAAGAATAACATATAGGCATGTTATTACAAGCAAGGGGCAGCTAGTGACTTACCTAGTCCGAAATCAAATTCACCCAAACTAATTTATGTTCGGCAGGAAATTCTCTACTCACCGCTGTAGATACCCCGGGAGAGCCCACGGCTTGGCTAGAGCGGTGGAAAGATCCTCGGATGTCTAATTGATTTTATTTTGTAGAGTCGCCACCTATGTTTTTAAAGGAACATAAGAAAAACCTAGAAATAGCCTATTTTTTAATGTTACGAAACCAAAGATTCGGGAAGAGAAGGGTTCGGGGGTTAGGTGATGGAGTGGGAAGTACTTAAACACCCACTCCGCCCCGCTTACGCGGGCCATGCTACAATTGGTGTTCTAATGCTAAAAAGTCCTTCTATTTATTAATATGAAAATGTGCTAACGATTACAAGGGAAAGAAAAGGGAAATAAAAAGAGAATTGTTTTATTTATTGATTTATGCTAAGAATTACATGTTGAATTATTGCTAAATCATTACATTAAGAAATGATCAATGATTGAAATAGAGATTGGAATGTTGGGATGTAACCTTGACCAAACTTCAATAGTGAAGTGGCCTTTTGGTTGTATCCCTTTTTATGGAGATTGCATACTCATTAGAGAAGTGAGAGATGAAGAAAACAAGTAAAGAGTTTTGACAAAGAGAATTAAAAGAGTTTAGAAGGAGAAAGTGAGAGTTGTACCTTGTGCTTGAATGGGGAAGAACCAAATTGTCTATAGTGACCACCATTTGAAAATGGATTTTATGTGTTTTAAAGTGTTTTTGATTCAAGAATCCCTCCTCTCTTTCCATGGTGGAATGAAGAGGTATTTATAGGTGTTAGGGAAGTGTTTGTGGTCACAAATATGGCCCTTCCCCGGATCAAGCCAAGACATAATGGCTTTGGGGGTTACAAATCAGAAGAGGAGGGAAATTTGGCAAAATCTGGGATCCTGGAGGTGGGAAGCGCGCACGTCCCACCCCCCCTATGGGAGGCGCGCTCGTCCCAGAAAGAAGGCCAAAGGCGCGCTCGTCCCACCTTCAGGAAATCCATATTTTAGCCCAAAAGTTAACCCCGTTATGCAGTTAAGTCCCAAAACTAACGAGATCAGTTAGAAACTTAACGAACACCACGAAAGTCAACAAAAACAAAGTAAACAAAGACTCAAGGTTGACTTTGTCACTTAGTCAAATCCAAGACTAACGGAGTAAGTCAAGAACTTAACGGAAAGTAACAAAAGTTAACGGAAAGTAACAAAACATAACAGAAGAGAGGAAGATAGAGAATGTGTATGCAATCGGGACATGAGAGGTCCAAGGCGGGGTGTCTACAGAGCCCCTCGGCGACGTGGATTGCAAAGCAAAACGCGTCGAAGAATGTAAAAACACCCGCCAAGGACATCGACAAAGAAAAAAGGAAGAAAAGAAAACAAAGACTCGATAAAAGTAGGAATTTGAAATTGCGATAGATAGAGGTGCGCTCCCTGCATGAGCGACTTTTGCTGGAGTGTTGTATTGGAGCTCATGGGAGCTTTTCTCGATATGGACTGAGTTGCCGACTTGGGGCTCATGGGAGCTTGTCTCGATATGGACCGAGTTGCCGACTTGGAGCTCATGGGAGCTTGTTTCGATATGAACCGAGTTGCCGACTTGGAGCTCATGGGAGCTTGTCTCGATATGGACCGATTTGCCGAATTGGAGCTCATGGGAGCTTGTCTCAATATGGACCGAGTTTCCGACTTGGAGCTCATGGGAGCTTGTCTCGATATGGACCGAGTTGCCGACTTGGAGCTCATGGGAGCTTGTCTCGATATGGACCGAGTTGCCGACTTGGAGCTCATGGGAGCTTGTCTCGATATGGACCGAGTTGCCGACTTGGAGCTCATGGGAGCTTGTCTCGATATGGACCGAGTTGCCAACTTGGAGATCATGGGAGCTTGTCTCGATATGGACGGAGTTGCCGATTTGGAGCCGCATCTGCTTATGTTTTTGACTTTGTGGGGTGTGGGCACGGTTGACCACTTTCTGGTGGGGATGAAGTGCCTTGAGTAGAGGATGCTGTTGACTTCGTGGTGGTACCTGTTATGTGTGTGCTTGACAGGTATATGTGTTCTTTCAAGAAGATGCATGAAGTGTGAAATGAAGAGAGAGAAATTGTGCTCGTGGTGTGATGGGATTTTGGAACACCCTTGCTGTTGGGTATGCTTATTTATAAACCACTCCTATTACATAAATTTGATTGATCCCATGACCTAAGTTTATCTTTATGTGGACTTTAGGTTATATTGTAAGAAGTGTCACACTTCATTTCTAGAATAGTCCATTTTTGTAGTATAGGCTTTAGATGACAGGTTAAGAAATTTTCTAAGTCTGGAAACCAAGTTAGAGTGCCGACCGCATATGTCGACCGCTGACCATTGTTGGTCACTCGACCGTGAACCCCAGAAGGCTCCTCAACCTAAGATCTCTGCCTACCGCAAGAAGATCAACACCGACCGCATCTTGTCGACCGCAGAACAGAGGAAGCCCTAGAATCCAAGTTGTTCAAATTTAACTATGATTTAACCATAGTTAGTTTAGAACGTTGCAGAATTCAAATTTCAAATTTGATGGGGACCACCATCATTCTGCACAAAGGACAACTCAGATTAAGCTCCAATCAGACATCAACAACTCATTGTCCAAAACTTGGAGCCCAAGTATTTCCAACAACTAGTTTCTCATCAATGGCTATAAATAGTCATCACTTTTCTTGATAAAGAAGCTGAGATTCTAAGAGAGAAATTGCTGTTGAAATTCTTGGTGATTGAAGATCATATTCAAGATTTCCAGAATCCTTCGAATCTTCAAGCACTCAACCTTCAAGTCTTCATCAGATCTCCAGCAACTTCAAGTCATCTCAAGCCTCTGACAACACAAGAATTCATTGTGCTCTATAACCTTCAGATTCCAAAGAGCTCTTGATTCTTAAGCACACACTCACCCCAACTGTTCAATCACATAGATTGATACAAAAGGGATACACTGGTCTAAGTCTAGGATTTCATTCTTCATAGAAAGTAGGTGTTGATTCAAAGCTTCATCTCTGTAATATATACTCAAGTGAATCTAATATATACCTCATTCAAAATCCAAGACTGACCATCTTGGTAAAGGACGTAGATCTTTTAACAGATCGAACCTTTCCAAATCATTGTGTTCTTTACTTACTGCACTTTACCTTTCTGCAAATTTACTTTAAGTCTTGTTCATATTGTTCTTCACTTGTTCATATTAATCTTGTTTGTCGTTTAGTGTTTTGATCCTTTCAGATTTATGAACTATTGTGAATTGTGTTTGTTTGTCTACCTCATTGCCTAAGTTAAAATCTGACTAACTTATCATTTGCCAAAATCTTCAAGACACAAACTTTCTTTTCAACCTCCTAAGTCAGTAACCTTGCCTACCGCACATAGCCGACCGCAAGGTTACCTACCGCACTCTTGCCTATTGATTAGCTACCTCTGTTAAAACTTTCTGGTCAGTGATTTATCTCTCTAGCGACCGCAATATTGCCGACCGCAATATTGTTGACCGCATTATCTATCTACCTAGTTGTTTTAACTTCAAAACCAACTCTACCTCACTTTTATAAAAAACTTCCGCTGTGCATTTTACTTTGAACTAGTGGTTTTTACTCGACCACAAAACTCAATAGTAAGCATAAGGTTGAATTTGAAAAAGGGTTGATAATTTTAAATAGGCTATTCACCCCCCCCTCTAGCCTCTTTTCATACCCTTGTTGTGTCTCTAGGACCAACAAGTGGTATCAGAGAAAACACCTTCATAAAACTTCTGTTTTTCAAGCTTAACAGCTTGGGTGCCGATTCAAAATGGCAAGTCAGAAAACTATGGCAACGGTTAACTTCACTCACGTTCCAGCATTCGACGAAGATAATTTTGACGTATGGAAGCACAGTATTCTAACTCAGTTCTACTCCATGGACGAGCAACTTGGTGATTGTCTTACCATTGGACCATACTTCCCAATGAAAGCTAATCCGGATCCAGAAACCAATGGTGCAAATCCGACTATCAAGAAACCAAAAGCTGAATGGACCGATGAAGAGAAAACACTGGTTGGAATGGATGTGAAAGCAAAAAGCATACTTTTAAGTACCTTGAGTACGTCACAGCGTCGGCAGATCATGGAATGCTCTACTGCAAAAGAACTTTGGGATGCAATTGAAGATTACATCGAAGGAGATCAAGCTTGCAAGGAAAGTAAAAAGTTTGCAATTCAAAGAAGATTCAACAACTTTGCTAAGATCCCCGGTGAATTACTAAGAGCCACTTATGATCGTTATTGTGAGATCGTGAGTACTTATACAGCACTCGGAAAGAAGCTTACCAAGAAAGAAATCAATGTTAATTTTCTTGCCGCTCTTGGTTCGCAATATCTACATAAAAGGAAACACTCTTGAAGATACCAAGATGCTAGATGATATGTCTCTCAGAAGCCTCTATGCCAACCTCAAGGTCTTTGATATCAAGCTTAACAACATTGCTGAAATGGAAGGAAAAACAAAGAGCTTATCGTTGGTTGCTCAAAAGGAAGAAGTGATCGAGGAAGAAGATCAAAAAATCCCCACATCAGATTTACTTGATATGGATGATGATGATTTTGCTATGTTCGTGAAAAGATTCCAAAAGTTCAGAAAAACAGCAAGACCCGGATCAACAAGCAAAGCTCCAACAAGGTTTTCAAGGAGCAGCCCTTCAAAGAAGAAAGAGAACTTCAACTTCTCCAAGAAGAAATAAGATCTTGTTTGTTTTAATTGCAGGAAACCAGGTCACTTCGCATCAGAATGTCCAATTCCCAAGTATGAGTATATGAAGAAGAAAAGTAACTTTACTCCAAGGTATTCAAAGCAAAAGGGAATGATGGCTGAAGAAGACTCTACCTCAAAAGAGTTAGCTACTTGGATAGAGTCAGACTCTGATGAAAGCGATGAGGATTCTAAAGAAGGTCACATCTGTTTGGTCGTTCAGTCCGATGATGAGGATGATAATATAAGTCGTCGCTCACCAAATGCAAAACCTAAACGGATAAGTTATACGGCCGATGAACTTTCTGAAAAAGGATTCCTAACTCCGGTTCAAATGAATGGTGATCTTCTATTTTCAAGATGTGATGTGAGTGCAGCAAAGAAGGCTCTACAAAACCCCAAAGTGAAGGAAGTTCTGTCTACCACACCTCAAGTCAAATTTGACATTTCCCCCGATGAACAAGAAAAGATGTTTGCAAAAGCTGAACAGGTAATTAGTAAATTCTCTGGCATGAAGGAAGCTTTAGCACTTTCAACTGAAGAAATTTCCCAGCTTAAGATGGAGAAATCTCTATTAAGATCTGAACTCACCCTCCTTAAGGAATAGATCAAGAGCATGACTCCTCTTACTGATCGAAACCGTTTCTTAGAAGAACAAAATGCTATATTTAAAGTTAAAAACGATGAATTTGTTGCTGAGATAAATGATCTTAAAAGGATTACTAATGAGTGGACCAATTCTCGTGTCACTATGGAACAAATCTTAGAATCCCAAAAGCCTAGTGGTGATAAGGAAGGCTTGGGATTTCAAACTAGTGACAACTTTAAATGTGTATCTTGCTGTGAAAGAGATGAGAAATTTACCCAGCAAACTTTGGAAGGGTCGAAGGCTAAACATCATGTTTCAAAGGGTGTAGGACAAGAACCAAAGAAGAAACTAGAGTTCAACTATGTCTACCCTAAGAAACAAACTGGCAATGCAAAGTTGAAAGGTATTGCCATGGATGAACCTACCGCAGAGGCTTCCTCTAGCAAGGTAGATGGTGCTCCCTACCGCGTGATCTTACCGCGAGGTCAATCGACCACACCTAGGAAGCTGGCGACCGCATCCTGGAAGCCGGCGACCGCAAGTGGCGGCAAGGTAGCAAAGTTCAAGAGGATGAACTTTGTTAAGGAGACCTCATCCATACCAGTAAACAATGTTGTGCTCAAGACTTCAACGAAGTTTGTTAACCCTCAGTTGGGTGGCTTCCATCACTGTTCCGTGTGTGATGATTATGGTCACAAGGCTGCTGAATGTCTTTTAAGATTCACACCAAATCCCAGAAGGCTTAAACCCCCCTTTTGTGAGGCAAGTGTGGGTTGTTAAGAGTTGCTAACCCTTTGGACCCAAAAGAATAAAAGGGGACCTTGTTCTTAAATGTTTATTTTATAGGTTCTCTGCTTAATGGCTGGACTCTCCAAGAATAGATCAAGTTTATGGTATCTCGATAGTGGCTGCTCAAGGCACATGACCGGAGATATCAATTTATTGCAAGATGTCCGTGAAGAAAAAGGGCCATCAGTAACCTTCAGAGATAATAACAAAGGAAAGACTGTAGGATATGGAGTCATTCGTAAAGGAAAAATCACCATCCAAGAAGTCTCCCTAGTTATTGGACTACAACACAATCTACTCTCAATATCTCAGTTCTGCGACAAAGGATTGCAATGCCACTTCACTTCAAATTTCTGTCTCATCAAAGATGGCATATCCGGCGTCACTTTGCTCAAAGGGATTCGTAAGAAAAATGTTTATGTTGTTGATTTTAATTCATCTTGCATTTCTTCTAATCTCTGTTTTGTAGCAAAGAATATTAGTGAAAATAGTTGGCTGTGGCATAAACGACTAAGTCACTTAAACTTCAAGTATCTCTCCAAGATTGGTAGAGAAAATCTAGTTCGTGGTCTACCCAAAGTAGCTGATCACCACGATGAGAAGTGCACAGCATGTCAACTAGGCAAACAACCAAAATCGTCTTTCTCCAGCAAGACGACACCTTCAACTTCTAGATGTTTGCAACTACTACATATGGACCTGTTTGGACCTGTTTCTACCGCAAGTATTGGAGGAAATAGATATTCCTTAGTTGTGGTAGATGACTACTCAAGATATACGTGGGTCGAGATGATAAGCTCCAAAGATGATTGTTATGACATTTTGACCGCACTCTTTAGACAGCTCCAAACACAAAAAGAAGATGACATCGTTAGTGTTCGATCCGACAATGGTACAGAATTCAAGAACAACGGTGTTGCAATACTGTGATGATCATGGTATTGACCACAACTTCTCTGCTGCTGGAGTTCCACAACAAAACGGTGTAGTGGAAAGAAAGAATAGAACGTTGATAGAGGCCGGAAAAACAATGATTGCTGAAGCAAAGCTACCTCAATACTTTTGGGCTGAAGCAGTCATCACAGCATGCTTCACTCAGAATAGATCCCTCTTCAACAAGACCTACAACAAAACTCCTATGAACTTTGGAGAGGAAGAACCCCCAACATAGCATACTTCAAGATATTTGGATGCAAATGCTTCATACTCTACAACGGTAAAGAACATCGAGGTAAATTTGCTCCTAAGGCCGATGAT
Source organism: Campanula takesimana (assembly GCA_026119855.1). Lineage (NCBI taxonomy): Eukaryota > Viridiplantae > Streptophyta > Magnoliopsida > Asterales > Campanulaceae > Campanula > Campanula takesimana. Next base: position 264,648 of record JAOWBW010000741.1, read on the forward strand.
GGAATATTTATTGGGTATGCTAAACACTCAAAAGATTTTCGTGTATTTAATAAAACCACTCTTAAGATAGTTGAATCTGTCCATGTTACCTTTGATGAACATTCTCTTCTTGAGCCACATATGGCTCCAAATATTGCTGATGATTTTGTTGAGATAAATGAGACAGGTACAACTCAATCGCAAAATCAATCAACTCAAGGAAACCCATCTACCTCAACTGCACCTCCATCTACCTCAAATGAAGCACCAGAAGCTACCTCATCTACTGCTACCTCAAATGGAGTTGAAGTTGAAACACCCATAAATGTTGAAGAACCTATCCCTCAAATTACTTATGATTGGGAAGGCTCAAATGATGTACCACTAGAAGATTTACAACCACCATCAACTCAACCAGACGTACCTCAAGAAGTTCGTGAGGTCAGAGATCACCCAATTCAGAATATCATTGGTGATTTGCATTCTGGCGTTAGAACAAGAAGATCAAACTATGATGCACTTACCGCATTCATATCTCAAGTTGAGCCCAAGAAAGTTGATGAAGCACTCCAGGACTCAAGTTGGGTTGTTGCCATGCAAGAAGAACTCAACCAATTTGAAAGATGTAAAGTTTGGACCTTGGTTCCAAGGCCACAAGATCAAGGAGTGATTGGTACAAAGTGGGTGTTCCGAAACAAGATGGATGAGAATGGAAGCATCACAAGGAACAAAGCTAGGTTGGTTGCACAAGGATATAGACGAGAAGAAGGCATTGATTATGATGAAACATTTGCCCCCGTTGCAAGACTCGAAGCTATAAGGATATTCTTAGCTTATGCCTCTTACAAAAGATTCAAGCTATATCAAATGGATGTGAAGAGTGCATTTCTCAACGGAGAACTTCAAGAAATAGTCTTTGTTGCTCAACCGCCCGGATTTGAAGATCCCAAATTTCCAAATCATGTCTACAAACTCCGTAAAGCTTTGTATGGACTCAAACAAGCTCCACGAGCATGGTATGATACTCTATCTAAGTTTCTCCTTGAAAAAGGATTCAAACGTGGTAAGATCGACACAACTTTATTCATTGCTAAATATAATGATCATACTTTACTTGTTCAAATATATGTAGATGATATTATTTTCGGTTCTACTAATGAATTGTTGTGCAAGCGTTTTGAGAAACTCATGAAAAGCAAATTTGAGATGAGCATGATGGGAGAATTGACATTCTTCCTTGGACTTCAAATTAAACAATGTGCTGAAGGCATCTTCCTCAACCAAGCTAAGTACACAAGAGATCTCATCAAGAAATTCGGACTTGAAAATGAAAAGGCATACGACACTCCTATGGCTACTGGTAACAAGCTAGATAAAGACTTGAAAGGTAAGAAGGTTGATCAAACCTTATATCGAGGTATGATTGGCTCTCTTCTTTACTTAACTGCTAGTAGACCTGATATCATGTTTAGTGTTTGTGTTTGTGCTCGTTACCAAGCTGATCCTAGAGAAGCACATCTTATTGCTGTTAAACGTATTATTCGATATCTATCTGGGACTATTAACCTTGGACTTTGGTATTCCAAAGATTCAAATTTTGATCTTATAGGTTACTCAGATGCAGATTATGCAGCATGTACCATTGACAGGAAAAGCACAAGTGGGACTTGTCATTTCCTTGGAAATCGATTAGTCTCATGGGCAAGCAAGAAACAAGACTCATTCTCTGTATCTACCACAGAAGCTGAATATATAGCTGCTGGAAGCTGCTGCTGCCAAGTGCTGTGGATGAAGCAACAACTGGTTGATTATGGAATCAAAGAAGAAAATTGTCCAATCTATTGTGACAATACATCTACCATTGCTGTGTCCAACAATCCTGTCATGCATTCCAAGACCAAACACACTGATATCAAATACCACTTTCTCAAAGATCATGTGGAAAAAGGTAATATCCATCTAGAGCATGTGAGTACTGACAATCAAATTGCTGATATTCTCACCAAGGCTCTTGATTCAAAGAGATTTAGGTATCTTAGAGGAGAAATGGGTATGCTAGAACTTTAATTTCTGTCCATATATCTTGATTATTCTAATGTTTTGTGTTTTTCTCTAAGTCTTATATCTTAGAAGGTCTCGATCGCAAAATTGCCCATCCGGTCAACTCACTCGGTCAGCATCAACTATAGTCCTACCGCATGCTCCCATTCTTTCTAACCGCACTTGCATCGACCGCACACCTTCAAGTTTAATAAATATGGGTCGACCGCAAATAAACTTTGGGACCAACAAGACCGCTAAAGACTACATAAAGTCCCGACCGCAGATGACTACAACACTCATCTTATGCTCCGACTGCATGAAAGAATGAATTTTGTTCAAAGGCTTTGGAGAAGCCTACCGCCTGGGAAAATGATGACATTGGTTCACTGCTTTATAGAAGCTTTTCTTGGCCAAGGTAACTCTTGACCGCAATAGGTCACGGTAAAGCACCTGACCGCAAAAAGCTAGGTGACCAGGTAAGTGTTTCTAACTTAGCAAATTTAGGACCTTCCTAGTCATCCAAAAGGGTAATTTCGTAATTTCCTCTTTTCCCTCGTTCTTCATTTAATTCAAATCTTTTTGGAATTAATTTTATTCCCATATTATTATCTGGGCATTTAATGAGAAAGGACTTCATAGGTCAAATCTCTGAACTTGCAGAAGTTAACCTCCCACCTTTGCAAAAACCGTTCCACTACTTCCCTTTCCACCACTTCTGTCCTTTCTTACAACCATCAGACAACCAACCACCACTTTCTTTTTATTTTTCACTTTCTGTTTTCTTTCTCTCTCTACATCTCTCTTACTCCCAGTCTCTCTCTCTCTCTACTTTCACTCTCTGTTTCTCTCTCTATTTCTCTCTCAAATTTCTCTATAAATGGCTCCTAAAACTTCACAACCTACAAAAATCTCAAAGAAATCTCAAGAACAAGTTGTTGAAGACACTATGGTATGAATTTCTTGACCCAAATCTCTTCATTTTTGTTCGGCAATGTCGGGTTCTTAAACCCTTTCATATTCAACTTGAATGTTCTTCATTTTGGCTCAAATTCATGCTAAAAATTGCTCAATGTCGTTGTTTCTACTTCAGATTACTTTTCTATGCTTAAAGTCATGCTTTCTTGTTGAATATCTTGCGTACCATTTTTTTTTTTTTTTAACTTTTGTTCTTGAATACTTGGAAATTGCCCTTTCATATTCTGCAAAATGTATGATTTTGATGATGAAATTGGTGATATTTTCATGTTTGATCGGCTTTTATGTGCATTTCGACATCTTTTTTATGCATTTTCATGCTCTGAGACGAATTCTGGGTTGTCTCTATGAACAGTATTTTTCATGTTCTTCGTGTTCTTCACTGATCTTCATAATTATACCTTTTTGATCGAAATTTTGGGTCACACATAGTAACACGGTGTTTGTGCGTGTTTTCATAAAATCTCTAAAAATTCACTAAGTCTAAACCCTATTCATCGACCGCATTCTTTATCGACCGCGCACATCTACCGCTGAACGCATCTCATTTCTCTCAAACTTTTGTCCATGTCTTAAAACTTGTATTATCCATTGTTTCGACCGCATGATCATCAACCGTGTCTCCATGTTTGTTTGACCGCATGCATGTCAACCGTATAATCTACTATGCTAAACTTTTGACATTTTTTTAGGAGGAACAATCCTTCATTCCTGGCATTGTGATTGACCATGAAGACTTACAGAAGGATGCCATTGGTAGACACTTGATAGGTCGAATGAGGAAGTTAGGAATTCTTCATTACTTTACCATGAACCAGTCAAATCACTACCCTACTGCGGTAGGTGAGTTCTATTCGACCGCGAAGGAGGTCGACGGTAAAGATGAAAAAGGTCATCCATTGAAATGGATTGCTGATGAGGTTTATGACAAAGAGATAGAGATTGATTACAAGGATATAGCCTCTGCCCTTGGCTTGGATATAGATGAGGAGGCTCCTACCTCTCTCACAGACGAAGAATATGATGGTCTTTCTTTGAGATTGATCAACTCCACTGATGTCTGCAAGCCCTACCGCAAGTCATTCCCTGAAGTTATGTACTATGTGGGACATCTGGTTGGCCACGGTCTTCTCTGCAAAAATGGCAACCATGGTAATTTTAATTCCACTCAATGGAAGTTGTCGACCGCAATATACCTCGGTAGAAGGATGAACTAGCCCAAGATTCTATACAGTTTGTTGTTGGATCACATTGCTGACTACAATAAACAACTTTCAGACTATGCCCCTAGCAAATACAAAAGGAACTCTAGATTCCTCTCATTTCTTTTCCGGTACATCACTGAGGTTCGTAGGGAAATCAAAAAGGACAAAGACGTTGCCGTTCCCATTCCTATCTCCAAAGTCTTCAACATCAAGACCATGAGGTCAACCTTCCGCAACAATTTTGGTGATACCCAATATCAGGAATATCTCAGTCGTGAACCAGAAAGCAAGCGTGAGAAGCATGTTCCTCCTACTTATACCAAACAAGCAAGGATCAATTTAGGTATTGATGCCACTGGAAAATCCTCCTCAGTTCATGATGAAGAGGAAGAGGTTAAGATTGAAGAAGAATTGGAATCCCGAAAGGTCAAAGGCAAAGGGATAGCCTCATCTACCGCTCCTGCCCCCAAGCCTAGGAAGTTAACCGGAGTCATCATTAAAGACACGACCGCAGTGAAAACTTCTTCCAAACCCCTGCCTACTGCTCCAGTGAAACCCAAATCTACCGTTTCCTCCAAGTTAAAACAATCCACCTCCCCTGCTCCATCTAAGGGGGAGAAGTCAAAGAAAAGAGACCACTCTCTGAGTCCCATCCAGACCTCCAAGAAAACAAAGGTTGTTCGACCGCCTCCTTCTACTGCTTCTCCGGTCCTCACTCCTTCCGGTTCCCCAATGCAAAGTGATCATAGGGCTAACCGTGAAGAAGAAGTTGTTGCTTCGCCGAAACCACAGTCCTTCCAATTAATTGATGAGCCCGAGGACGACCGTGAAGGCTCCGGTCAAAATGTTGATAGATATGGCGCACATGATGTTGGAACCAATATTGAAAAACCAGTCAACCTGGACAGTCCAGTACTAAGTGATGATGATGCAGTGGACATAGTCAAAGACAAATCGACCACTGATAAAACAAAGGATAGCGACCGAGAGGATCACGGTCATGAAAGCGACCGTGAATCCAGTGATCATGCTAAGTCTGCTTTCCCTTCTCCGGTAACAACTATTCCTACCACTCCCAAGCCTCCGGTCGACCAACTTGCACACTTGATAACCGCTGTTGAAACCTTAACTCATATCTCTTTGGATTCTCAAACCCAGATTTCAAAGCTTATCTCTTCTCAGACCACTCTTCAAAATGAACTTCATGAGCTCCGGTCTGAAAATGAGGTACTTAAGGGGATTTTGATTGAGTCCATTAAGGGGGAGAGTAAGGCTATTCTTAACCATCTGTCGACCGCTGGAATTGCATCTGCCGCCTCTTCATCTACCACAACCGCATCATTTACTCGTGCTGATTTAAATGAGGAACTCAAGTCCTTAACCGCTTCTATTGACCGCTCCACTTTCAAAACCATTGAAGGAGCTGGACTTGAGCTTACAAAGTTGTTGTTGGGTGATAAGAAGGAAGTTATGGAGAAATTAGATAAAATCAAGTCTTCATTGAAAGCGGAAATTTCGGTTAATATGTTTACCGGACTTCTTGCGGTAGCTGACAAGTTTGTTCCAAAGATAGAATCAATGAGGCAAGCAATGCAGATCCATAATGGAAAAATTGATGGTCAAGCCTCCAAACTTGACAGAATTTTTGAGATTGCCAACACCAATATGCAAGAAGCAATCAACCGCACTGCCAACCTTCAACTATCAGTTGAAACTCTAGCTGCCGCTCCTCAGAACCAGGAAGCAGGTCATGGGAACCTTAATGCTCATGAAGATGAAGGCAGCTTCAACTTTCCGACCGTGAACAACATGGACTTCATTGAAGTAAATGATCTGAAGAATCCGATCATCATTCCCGGCGTTGGATATTTTGAAGGGGACCCTTATTTCTGTTGAATTTGATATGACCATGTGTGGTCATTTGAAACATTGTTGATGTTATGTTCCAAGACAATTTTTATTTTCTGTTGTTTTTATTTGTGGTCTGTAAAACTCTATTACTCTTCTTTTGGTTTTGCACTCCCATGCTTGAATGAATATCTTTTGGAGTGCCTATTAATGTTTGGTTGATGCATTTGCTTGCTTATTGCTCTCTCTCTAAAAATGCATTCAATCCTTATATTTCTATCTTGCTAGGATTAGAATTTATTTTATCTTGTTTAGGCTGATAGAAATCTATGACTCTGGCTTAGAGTGTGCATTGACTTGGGACATGATATTTAATAAAATAATATTTCTTTTAAACATGTTATTATCAAGTATAATGAATTAGCCTTTGTTATAGTAGGTAATGGTCTCAATCAAATAGGGGGAGATTGTTGGGTATGCTTATTTATAAACCACTCCTATTACCTAAATTTGATTGATCCCATGACCTAAGTTTATCTTTATGTGGACTTTAGGTTATATTGTAAGAAGTTGTTGGTAGTGGTGCCCTAGGCACGTTTAATAAACGTTGTAATTGTTATCATTTATTTCATATCAATAAAGAGATGTTTTGATTATTATTGTTGTTCATGTTTACTTATAATAATCCCCGTCCCTAGTGCTTGTTAAGCACTAGTATAAAGGCTAAATGATCATGGGATGATCATGTTAGATTTATGGGTACTTGTTTGGAACAAGGTACTGGACATGACCCGCTCTATGAGATTTATGTCATGGTCTATGTCGAATATATATCTCATATTAGTTATGTCATTTGAATCCTTAGACATGAAGTTATTATAGTCTTCCACTTGATGAACATTATGTTTGACATATTCAAACGCTACTTTTAACCGAGTAGTTATAAAGGGTATGATTGGCATAATCGGATTCCCGTTGGGAAGAATAATAAGCTAAATGGATTTGTCCCTCCACGGAGAGATGTCAAGCTTGGGCCCCTCGAAGGAATGATGTTGATGAAATGTTCGGCCGGACTCAAATGGATTGATTGGATCAATAGCATTTGAATTATCAACATATTCGGAATCGAGAAAGTATTGAACAAAACAAGTTGACTGTTTGACCATGACTTGTGTTCAATGAAATCGTGGACAAAGGGATTGTGACATATTCTAAAGGAATGCGAACTTGTATCTAGTTATACTATTTGGGTAGGTATGACGGTTTGCTAGAACCTAATCATATCTTATGGGATCATATTTGAGCCCATTGCCAACTTAGTATAATCCTAGAGGGTCACACACAATAGAACGAATCTTAAATAAAAGGACTATATTGGCATTTAGGGTCGGAGGACTTCCAAGGAATTTCTGGAAAGTTCTGGGCCTCCTGGTCAACCAAGCGGGCGCTTGGGTTGCACCAGGCGGGCGCCTGAACAAGCCGGAAAGGAATTGGACTTTCTGTCCAAACAGGCGGGCGCCTGGGTGGTACCAGCGGGCGCCCGGTATGCCGGTTTGAAATTTCCTAATTTGATTAGGAATGTTTTTTGGCACAAGATTCCTATTTGGAATAGGTCTTAATTGTGTATAAAAACCCCAATTCGGCCAGACCATATGGACAAGTGCTTTTTGTGAGTCTCAAAGAGTTTGAGAGAGATTTTATTTTGTTCTAAGATATCATTGATTGAGGAACAAAATAATTCACAAATAAATGCCATATAGTTCTTTATTAAATTGTGAAAACGTGTTTTACAATTATTGGTCTAGCAACCAAGATCAAAGAAGTTCCTTTGATATTCGTTCTAAGTGTGGATACCGCTAGAGGGTGAATTTTATCATCTTACAAAGTTCGTGATTTGTTCGTGATAAAGCTTCAAGATCTCCACCAAGACCAAAGAGAAAAATTCATAGCCATCAAGGGTTAGTTATTCCTATATTCATTATGTTGTATTTGATTTAATCATATGAACGGATCCATGGCTTTGGGTTTCTTAAAATTTTAATTGCTATATTCCGCTGCGCATGTTACTACGAAACCCAACAGAAGTGTCACACTTCATTTCTAGAATAGTCAATTTTTGTAGTATAGGCTTTAGATGACAGGTTAAGAAATTTTCTAAGTCTGGAAACCAAGTTAGAGTGCCGACCGCATATGTCGACCGCTGACCATTGTTGGTCACTCGACCGTGAACCCCAGAAGGCTCCTCAACCTAAGATGTCTGCCTACCGCAAGAAGATCAACACCGACCGCATCTTGTCGACCGCAGAACAGAGGAAGCCCTAGAATCCAAGTTGTTCAAATTTAACTATGATTTAACCATAGTTAGTTTAGAACGTTGCAGAATTCAAATTTCAAATTTGATGGGGACCACCATCATTCTGCACAAAGGACAACTCAGATTAAGCTCCAATCAGACATCAACAACTCATTGTCCAAAACTTGGAGCCCAAGTATTTCCAACAACTAGTTTCTCATCAATGGCTATAAATAGTCATCACTTTTCTTGATAAAGAAGCTGAGATTCTAAGAGAGAAATTGCTGTTGAAATTCTTGGTGATTGAAGATCATATTCAAGATTTCCAGAATCCTTCGAATCTTCAAGCACTCAACCTTCAACTCTTCATCAGATCTCCAGAAACTTCAAGTCATCTCAAGCCTATGACAACACAAGAATTCATTGTGCTCTATAACCTTCAGATTCCAAAGAGCTCTTGATTCTTAAGCACACACTCACCCCAATTGTTCAATCACATAGATTGATACAAAAGGGATACACTGGTCTAAGTCTAGGATTTCATTCTTCATAGAAAGTAGGTGTTGATTCAAAGCTTCATCTCTGTAATCTATACTCAAGTGAATCTAATATATACCTCATTCAAAATCCAAGACTGACCATCTTGGTAAAGGACATAGATCTTTTAACAGATCGAACCTTTCCAAATCATTGTGTTCTTTACTTACTGCACTTTACCTTTCTGCAAATTTACTTTAAGTCTTGTTCATCTTGTTCATATTAATCTTGTTTGTCGTTTAGTGTTTTGATCCTTTCAGATTTATGAACTATTGTGAATTGTGTTTGTTTGTCTACCTCATTGCCTAAGTTAAAATCTGACTAACTTATCATTTGCCAAAATCTTCAAGACACAAACTTTCTTTTCAACCTCCTAAGTCAGTAACCTTGCCTACCGCACATAGCCGACCGCAAGGTTACCTACCGCACTCTTGCCTATTGATTAGCTACCTCTGTTAAAACTTTCTGGTCAGTGATTTATCTCTCTAGCGACCGCAATATTGCCGACCGCAATATTGTTGACCGCATTATCTATCTACCTAGTTGTTTTAACTTCAAAACCAACTCTACCTCACTTTTATCGAAAACTTCCGCTGTGCATTTTTTCTTTGAACTAGTGGTTTTTACTCGACCACAAAACTCAATAGTAAGCATAAGGTTGAATTTGAAAAAGGGTTGATAATTTTAAATAGGCTATTCACCCCCCCTCTAGCCTCTTTTCATACCCTTGTTGTGTCTCTGGGACCAACACTTGCAATGAGAGAGAAGTAAGAATGTAGAGAGTGATCTTGTGTGCGGTGTGATTTTGAGGAAAGCATTGGATGTATTCATACCTTCACTTACCATTGCCGCTTGAGTGGAGATGGATTTCTGATGTCCGCGGAGGATGCTTTGATGGAGAATGTCCATTCTTTTGATGTTGATGAGAGAACGCTCTTGATGATGGGTTGGCGAGATGGTACTCTGGATGATGGGTTGGTCGTGCCAAAGGCTGCCTACGTATCCCTTGAAGGGAATCAGACCAGCGTAGTTCAAGGATGATGGAGAACTCTGGGGAAGAAGCTATGGAGCAAGGCAAAGTAAAGCACATACTTTTGCACATAGAAAGAGATTTTTTTTTTTTTTTTTTTAATTCGTGGGTGAACCATTTTAACCATTGTGTGCTTGTGAAGCCAAACCAAGATCAAGTCGTGTTCAATCGAAGTCCGGATCGCCTTGTTGAATTCTGTCGTTGTTGCTGTGGTGTCCAACGAAATTGATGTCTAGCCCTAAGAGATTTGTCGATTATGGGGCTCCAAAAGGCATTTGATGCCGAGATAAGGGGTTGCTGATTGTAAAGCTCCTAGAATGCCTTTGATGCCAAATTTCGAGTGGCTTGCATAGCCCCAAGATAAATCAGTTCTTGGCCCATTCAAATAAATCGCCTTTTGTTGTTGGCGTGAGCAAATCCCAAGAGTATATTATTGATACCAAGCCTCAAGAGATTGCAAAGCCCCAAATGTCATGGACTTCTTGTTTGCGAGCTTCAAGACGGTGGAGTGTGAAGACCCTTCGATGTAAAGCCCCAAATTATCTTGTGATCGGTTCGGCATTGAGAGCGGATGTACCGTTTGGTAGAATTTTTGATAGAGATCTCCTTCTTGCTCTTACTAGGGAGATGAATGGCCTCATTATGGTCGATACCCAAATGGCTGAGGGCTTATGTCAAAAGATGCAGTAATGTCTTGTGGTGCCGTCGAAGTCGCGGAGGATAAGGTCATGGTGTGATAAAGTCCCAAATGAGTATGCTTGCTTGACTCTTCTTGAGTTGAACTAATGACGGATCTTCGGATGCAACTAGTGCTGTGGCCCAACTTTATCTGAGCTGCACCTTGTGCTTTTGATCTTGGAGAAGGGGGTGCTGAATTGCAGAAACATTGGGATTGGCCGTGGCATTTCCCACTATAACCCTGTTTTGATTAGAGTTTAGCATATTGAATCTTTTTCCTTTTCTCTAAGACTTCCTTCAAAATCTCGCTGTGAGTTCTAACAAAAATCATCAACTTCATTCATAACATCGGAGTCTTCATTTAAAACCAAGAGGCTTTTAACTTGAAGTGTTGAGAGACCCTTTGAAGCTTGATCCCTTTCATGGAGACTACTCCCAAATTGCGTTGCTCGAGTATTGTTGCCCAAAAGACTGTCGGTCGCGAAGCCCCAATATTGCCCTTTGCTCGAATTACTGTAATGCCGTAGCCCAAAAGATTGTAGATTGCGAAGCCCCTTGAGACCTTCGGTGCCGAATTGAGGAAGCTTCCAATGTTGCACATGACTCGGTTGGGGATACTGCTGGGGAGTTAATTGCTCTTTGCCGAGGGAGCCTTTAAGACTTGACCGTAGCCCTTAGAGTGCCATCATTGATTGTGAGAAAGGTTCATCCTTGATTGGGGGAACGAGCACGGGCACACGCGACAAGAGGGCTTTTTGACATCCCTTTTGGGAGACTTTGAGGATAGTCTCACACATCTTTCTCGAACATAGCCTCTAGGGCGTATTGATTGTCAAGTGAAGCAAAAGAAGTCATTGTCCTTGAGTCACATAGCCCCTAGGGCGCCACCATTTGTTGAGCAAAACAAGAGTGACTTATCCTCGTGCGATGGAACAAACATGAGAGGACATGGAAAGAGCTACTCCATTTCTCGGGAGCCTTTCGGCGTACTTTAGAAGCACATACTTGAAGAAGCTTTGAAAACTGAGACACATGTTGTTGCTATTTGTTGCCCAAGCCAATTGACTAGCTAGGGATTATTTTTGCAACCTCGTGCCCTTTTATGATGGGCTGGTTCTCGGATGGGTCTTGGCTACCACGGGCCTTCTTTTCATGAACCAAAAAAATGCATACTGCTGGAGAATGATGCCAATAACCCAAAACAACCTTTGATGGTGCCATATCTTGTCGAGCCTTTTGTAATCCCGAAGTTGACTCAGTGGGGAATTGACTTGCTGAGGAGATCCAATGTAGAGCTCGTGCAGTTGTCTTCTTTAGAGGCCGGAGATCTCCTTTTCTCTTTCCCTTCTCTCTCTCACTCTCTCATTTTTTTTATGACGCACCCTGTTTTTTGCCTAGACCGCCCTTTCGGGTTTTCAATCTAGCGGGCATCTCTTTTGCGTCTTCATTTTGACTCGATTAATGAGGAAGTGTGTATTGACTCTAGCTGAGGAGATAAGACATGTGATTTTGCGGTGGAGACCTCTTGTCACTAAAGGTGAGTGACATTGACTTGATTAGAGAAGTGTCCCTAGTATTGACTTTATGTATTTGACCGTTTTTTGAATGACTCATGAAGGCAAGTAAGTCATTAAGAGAGAAGATAAGGAAAGCCCCAATTTGATTGCAAGAAATTGGGAGTATGCAGAAAGAATAGAAGTCCCTAGACTCGGCAAGGAACGCGAAATGATTCCAAATCTAAGAAAGTTGTTCAATCTTTTTGGTGATTAATTCATTGGCAAATGAATCGTACAAAGATGTCTTGACAAGTTCGAGATGAAGGCCGATCACCATAACGCGCTAGGGCTAAACATATCTTCTTTCTTGCATGAGACCGGACCCGCAGGTTTCCTACGTTCCTCCAGTGTAGAGGCTCAGGTCACCGTAGTTCTTGTGGATTCTCCATTCTTCGTGATGGAATTGTTGCTTCGTAGCTTCGTCCTTTGTTAGTGGATGATGATGTTGATCTTCTTTGATTGAGGGGGTTTTTTTTTTTGTGCTCTAACTTTTGCCTAGGTTGATTTGATGATTTCAACCTAGCGAGCTTTTTTTTTTTTTTTTTTTTTTTTTTTTGATCCCCCTTTGAAAACTTTGCTTGATTTTTCTCCATGCTTGATGTCTTGGATTCGCCGTTGTTGTTGATGTCGTTGCCTTCGTCACGATGTTTAGCCCCTAGGCGTTCAAGCGATGGCCTTCGTTCTAAAACTTGTTTAGACATCTTTTCATCATTTTGCCAAGAATTAAATTGAACAACTTGGAATTGTGTATGAGGACAAGAACGACTTTTATTTGATAAGATCGACTCAAACATTGACATGAGAAGGAAGAAAACTTAATGCACACAAAAGAGGACTTTGACTCTTTTTTTTTTTTTATTCCTACTACTAGGTAGAGAAAGAGAAACGGAGATTGTTGTCGTCGTCTTTGCCGTTGTAGTCTCCTTGCGGCATGATCTCTTGTTGAAGGCCCATTTCAAAACCAAGCTTTTTCCTTGATGGGTTCTTGCATGTTGCCATTCTCTAGCGGTTGCTTTTCACCCACAGTAAATTCGTTGTTGTCGATCAAATCTTGGATGATGTTTCGGAGAAGGAAGCACCCTTCGGTAGTATGGCCACTATGCTTGTGGTAGCCGCACCATTCACTATGTGCATGATTCTTCAGTATCGCCTTCGGCTTGTACCCTTCCAAAGGTTTGACCTTCCCACTTGCCACCAAAGTTTCAAATGCCTCGGCTTGGGTTACTCCTAGGAGAGGAGTGAAAACTCGGTTGTTGGTGGTACCTTTGTAGCTTTTGAGGGTCGGGCCACTTGAGCATGCTTTACCATTGAACTTTGCTTTGCCGTCGGTGAGCTCTTGCAAACGGGCTTTGAGTTCGGAAACCTCTTCCTCGTGAATTCTTCTTTCATAATCAAAACGGGCCTTGAGTTCGGAAACCACTTCTTTGTGAATCCTCTTGTCGATATCGAAACGGGCTTGCCACAAATTGTCTTTACGGCGGGCATCCTCGACAATCCTATCCATTTTTTCCCCCATTGATTTCATTATGTTGAGTAACCCTTCGTTGGACACGAAATCATTTCCACCGTTGTTGTTGTTGCCGTTGGAAGCCATTGGACCTATTGGAAGAACACGGTTGATCTTAGGTTGGCCCCACAAACACCTTTTGAGTAATATGATTAAACCCACAAACAAGGAAAAAGACTCAACCACATAGAGAAAAATGACTATTTTTTTTTTTTTTACAAAGTCGGAAGGACGGAGTCCTTTTTGGGGTTTCTAGAAAAATAGTGGAATCGTCACACTAGTATATAGACCTTCTCGCGGTCCCATATACTCATCGGATTCCACCACGCTTGTGATACGTACATGTGACGGGATTAAACTAAATTAATGTAGTAAATCATACATGCGGGGACAGATTTTTTATTTTCGTCCAAGATAGCCACTTTTGGGGACGGAGTTTTATTTCGTCAATTGCAACAAATTGGCATGTATGATTTGAAGACATTAGTTTAGGGAAATCTCGGTACATGAAAACCGACTTGAGTCACGGAGTGTTAGACCCTAGACTAGAATTGTGTGGCTTGTGCTCGGCTAAAGAGAGGCTTAAAGGTCACCCCCGGCATGTAGTCTTGAACTACGCCACGGGCTGAGGTTGACCGCTTCGAAAGAGTCAAGGTCGGGTGGAGCTTGAAACTTTCTAGGACGGGCCTCGACGGGTTTGGGGTTGAACATTGTGCAACTCGATAGTGAGAAATTGATAAGAATATGTGCATGTAGTGTGAGGTCTAACATGTGACAAAACATTTTTTTTTTCAAAATAAATAAAAAAAAAAAAATAAGTACATAATTACAACTTTCGAATCACCCGTGTGACCGATAAAACAAACAGAAAATAAAAGAAGTTCTGTGCAGGCCCGGTGCCCACACATTGTCATTCTGCTCTGTTCTATTTTCTGTGCACTGTTCTGTTCTGGGAATGCGCCCAGAAGCGCGCGCATTGGGTGGCCTATGCGGAAGGCGCGCGCGGTAGACAAAGAGGGGCAGAGGCGCCCGATTCTGGGCAGTACCTGCGAATCAGTGGGTTCAAGGGATTGCCTTGACCCTAAATAAAAAATTCTTTCCCCTGCAGTAATTGTTAGCACAGAAACATGGAATTGAAGGACAAGAAAGGAGGCGGGTGATTCTGGTAATTGGGGTCGGACGCGCGCGCTTTAGGCCAAGAAGGCCAGAGGCGCGCGCTTCCCACCCTTTTTACCAGAATGCCCAGAAAACAGTAATAAGAACACCAAAAGTTAAGAACGCAAGTTTAACCCTCTAATAAGTCCCCAGCAGAGTCGCCACTGTAGATACCCCGGGAGAGCCCACGGCTTGGCTAGAGCGGTGGAAGGATCCTAGGATGTCTAATTGATTTTATTTTATAGAGTCGCCACCTATGTTTTTAAAGGAACATAAGAAAAACCTAGAAATAGCCTATTTTTTAATGTTACGAAACCAAAGATTCGGGAAGAGAAGGGTTCGGGGGTTAGGTGACGGAGTGGGAAGTACTTAAACACCCACTCCGCCCCGCTTACGCGGGCCATGCTACAATTGGTGTTCTAATGCTAAAAAGTCCTTCTATTTATTAATATGAAAATGTGCTAACGATTACAAGGGAAAGAAAAGGGAAATAAAAAGAGAATTGTTTTATTTATTGATTTATGCTAAGAATTACATGTTGAATTATTGCTAAATCATTACATTAAGAAATGATCAATGATTGAAATAGAGATTGGAATGTTGGGATGTAACCTTGACCAAACTTCAATAGTGAAGTGGCCTTTTGGTTGTATCCCTTTTTATGGAGATTGCATACTCATTAGAGAAGTGAGAGATAAAGAAAACAAGTAAAGAGTTTTGACAAAGAGAATTAAAAGAGTTTAGAAGGAGAAAGTGAGAGTTGTACCTTGTGCTTGAATGGGGAAGAACCAAATTGTCTATAGTGACCACCCTTTGAAAATGGATTTTATGTGTTTTAAAGTGTTTTTGATTCAAGAATCCCTACTCTCTTTCCATGGTGGAATGAAGAGGTATTTATAGGTGTTAGGGAAGTGTTTGTGGTCACAAAGATGGCCCTTCCCCGGATCAAGCCAAGACATAATGGCTTTGGGGGTTACAAATCAGAAGAGGAGGGAAATTTGGCAAAATCTGGGATCCTGGAGGTGGGAAGCGCGCACATCCCACCCCCCCTATGGGAGGCGCGCTCGTCCCACAAAGAAGGCCAAAGGCGCGCTCGTCCCACCTTCAGGAAATCCATATTTTAGCCTAAAAGTTAACCCCGTTATGCAGTTAAGTCCCAAAACTAACGAGATCAGTTAGAAACTTAACGAACACCACGAAAGTAAAAAAAAACAAAGTAAACAAAGACTCAAGGTTGACTTTGTCACTTAGTCAAATCCAAGACTAACGGAGTAAGTCGAGAACTTAACGGAAAGTAACAAAAGTTAACGGAAAGTAACAAAACATAACAGAATAGAGGAAGATAGAGAATGTGTATGCAATCGGGACATGAGAGGTCCAAGGCGGGGTGTCTACAACCGCCCTGATCATTTATGCGAAGTCAGATTTTCAAACAGAGGCATAATTAAGCAAGAGGGATCGAGAATAGGGTAAACCTTAACTTTTCTTCGAGACAGAGAGAGAGCATACGAGAAAAATTGGGAATTTTTATTCTGAGGAAGAAGCAAACATAAGTTTATCCTTATAAACTTTCAAGAATTGCAACTAGGCCCTCCAAGTTTCAACTTTGACAAAAGGCCCCTTAAAGTTTCAATTTGAGCATTTTAGCCCCTAAACTTTATTTTTGACAAATGACCCTAAAGTTCCAACTTGAACAATTAGGACCTAAAGTTGCTCAATTAGTTAAATAATTAACTCAAATAAAATGGCATATAATTATGCAAGTCAAGAATTTAACAGGAATTAGGACGGGCGTTACAAACTTACCAAACGAATCAAACAACCAGGGATATTTCCTTTCCATCTCGTCCCGAAGCTCCCAAGTAGATTCTTCCACATTATGGTTTCTCCACACAACTCTAACAAGAGGAATACTTTTAGTTCTCAATTCTTGAACTTTAGAATCAATCACTTGAACTGGATGCTCCTTATAGGACATACTTGGTTCTAGATCCTCTGGTATCTCTGATAACACATGAGATGGATCATACAAATTTTTGCAAAGCACTGAGATATGAAATACGTTATGAATTTACCCAAAAAAGATGGCAACGCGAGATGGTACACAAGATTTCCAACTTTTTCTATAATTTCAAAAGGCCCATTATGACTTTTCCATCGAATAGCCAATCTCAATAGGTAGAAAATGAGCGGATTTTGTCAATCTATCCATGATTACCCAAACTGCATCATGCTTTCTTCACCTATGAGGTAACCCTGACACAAAATCCATCGTGACATAATCCCATTTCCACTCAAGTATCTTTAGAGGTTGAAGTAGACCGGCGGGTCTTTGATGTTCAGTTTTAACCTGTTGATAAGTCAAACACTTGATATGTAATCCGCTATTTCCCATTTCATATTATTCCACTAGAAATGCTGCTTCAAATTATGATACATCTTGATACTCCCGGGATGAATAGTATACCTCGACTTATGGCCTTCCTCGAGAACTTGAAGTTTAATCCAATCAACATTAGGCACACACAATCTACCTCTAAAAGTCAATACCCCTTCAGAACTGAGAGAAAAGTCTTCAAATCTTCCATCTTTGATTTTTCCCATTATCTTCACTAACTCAGGATCATCTTTTTGAGCATCCTTGATTCGTTGAATTAAGGTTGGTAGTACTCTGATATTCACAAATATAGCCCCATGTCTTGACTCATAAGGACCCCAATCACGAGCATCTTCCAACATCTTCCATTCCTGTACCATCAATGAAGCTCAATAAGACTTCCTGCTAATAGCATCAGCTACCACATTGGCCTTGCCCGGATGATAAGAAATGGTATAATCATAATCCTTCAACAGCTCCATCCATCTACGCTGTCTGTTGTTCAAATCTTTCTGGGAGAAAAGATACTTCAAACTCTGATGATCTGTGAAAATCTTAAATTTTGCTCTATATAGATAATGCTTCCATTTGTGTAACGCAAAAACAATAGCTGCAAGCTCCATGTCATGGGTCGGATAATTCTGCTCACTAGGAGTTAACTTCCTTGAAGCATAGGCAATTACCTTCCCACTCTGCATTAAAACACACCCTAAGCCTTCTTTTGAAGCATCACTATAAATCACCAATTCATTATTCCCATTAGGCGGTGCAAGAATAGGAGCGGTGGTCAACCTCTTCTTTAACTCTTCAAAACTAACTTGACATTTGTCATCCCACATATATGGCACATTCTTTCGAGTCAATTGAGTCAATGGTGTAGCAATCTTGGAAAACCCTTCAATGAATCTTCTGTAGTACCCAGCTAACTCCAAGAAACTTCGAATTTCTGTGACTGATTCTGGCCTCTTCCAATTCATCATGGCTTCTATTTATGATGGATCAACAGATATACCTCTATTAGAAACCACATGTCCCAGAAAATAAACTTCATTGAGCCAAAAAGCACACTTACTGAATTTTGCAAACAACTGCTTCTCCCGAAGAATAGATAGAACCATTCACAAGTGTTGCTCATGTTCTTCTCGAGACTTAGAATAAACCAAGATGTCATCAATAAACACAACCACAAAAGAATCAAGATAAGGTTTGAAAACCTGATTCATCAAATCCATAATAACAACGGGAGCATTAGTTAACCCGAAAGGTATGACAAGAAACTCATAGTGACCATATCTACTACGAAAAGCAGTCTTAGGAATGTCTTCTGAGTGAATCTTCAACTGACCCTTGGAGTTGATCAAACAAATCATCAATGTGAGGCAGAGGATATTTTTGCTTTACAAACAACATAGGAGCTCCCTACGGTGATACACCGAGTCGGATAAAACCACTATCAAGTAACTTTTGCAATTGAACTTTCAATTCTTTTAATTCTGCTGGAGCCATTCTATAAGGTGACTCGGATATCAGGGTAGTACCTGGAAGTAAATCAATATAAAACTCGATTTCCCTATCGGGAGGCATAGAATACTCAGTTGAAAATATATCAGGAAACTCTATAACAATATGCACATCCTCTATTTCAGAAACTCTTTCAATAGTATCAAGAACACTGGCCAAGAATCCCACACAACCACGGTGTAACAATTTTCTAGCCTTCACATAAGAAATAATACAAATCCCCTTACCCAAAGGAGCAGCCTAAAAGTAAATTCAGGCACATTAGGAATAGAAAATGTAACCACCTTTTTATAACAATCAACTGAAGCATGGTATTTACTCAACCAATCCATTCCCAAGATAATATCAAAATCTTGCAATGGCAATATAACTAAATCAACAAGTACAACATGCTCACGAATATGCACATCAAAAGTACGCAACACTCTATCAGTTTCCCAACACTCCCCCTTAGGAGTGGACACCTCTAACACATAAGGTAGAGACTCAGGAGACAAATGTAACTGAGATGAAAAAATGCACAGACACATATAAATGCAATGAGCCGGGGTCTATAAGTGCCACTCGTGCCCTCAAACTAGACATAAAAATTATACCTCCTATCACAGCAGAAGAATCTGAAGCCTGTTGTTGAGTGATGGCAAAAACATGACTCTTCACCTTAGGCTTTTCCGAGGTGTTACCTTGATTGTTGGCAATTGATTTCCCCTGAGGTTGTCCTTTATTTTGTAATGATGTTTCGTGACTTCCTCGATTGTCACCGTACTGTGGTTGAGGCCTTCCTTGCCTTCCTGCACCTGATAGTTCAACTTTCCTCTTATGTTCTTCAATATCATGCTCCACTTGATAAGCCCTATCAACTGCATCTTGTACATCCTGTAACTTGTGAAATACTAGTTGAGTTCGGATCACAGTTCTCAATCCTCTCACAAATCGCATTGCCTTCCTCTCCTCAGTTGCAACTAGATGAGTACAGTACCTGGATAACTCTGTGAATTTAGATGTATACTGAGCCACGGACATAACATTTTGCTCTAAGTTGAGAAACTCCATTTCTTTCCTGTCTTGATCCACCCAGGGAATGAAATGTTCCTTGAACTTCTTCAGAAAATTTTCCCAAGTATAGGGTACATAATTCTCATCCCAATTTGTTTTCAAAGCTCTCCACCAGTGCTCAGCAGCTCCACTCAATTTATAGGTAGCAAACCTGACTTGTTCTTCATCAGAACATCTCAGAACATCAAATATTTTCTACATCGATTCAATCCACCTTTCCACTTTAGCTACATCGGGTTCTCCATCATAACCTATTGGTTTCATCTTTAAGAACTATTCTAGCCCATATCTCGGAGGTTCTTGTTCCCCTCCTGGCCTCTGATCATTTAAAGTTTTCATGGCCGCTTCAAACATTCCCTTGCCTTGAAGGCCCTGACTGATCTCTTTCTGTCCCAACCATTTTCAATAAGTACCTGCATAAGACTCTCAACGTTACTCACCCTATACACAACTACCCTCCAAGGTCACTTAGTCATTCTAGACCATGTCGCACCCCAACCCATGGTCCTACTTGGCCTCACGTTCAGGTCACGTACGAAAGACGTCATAAAACACTTTTAGAAAATTTTCTCGAAATATACTTTCATAAAGTTTAACAAAATCCACACTCGAAATTCAAAGACTTCCATTAAACTTTCAAACAACTTTACAAACAACTTTCACAAACGAAAGTACTTAGCCCCAAGGGCTTACACACTTTACTTAAAAATGTACAATCACCACACTTTAACAAAATAGGTGATACACATATAAAGTCTCGGGTACACTACCCCAAAGGTTATACATTTATATAATTCAACCTTTAAACCATACTTAATTTCCAAAATGGATTATCAACCCGACGTCCTCCCTTGTGAAGTTACCTATCCCCTTGGCTCACCTTTATCTAAGGAAAACAAATAAACAAGGAACGGGGTGAGAATAAATCTCAGTAAGCTACGAAAATGCAACTACGTTACATGTTGAAATGATACTCGTAATTGAACAATGTCAATAAGCATTCACATATCACATAACCTGAGAGGCGAAGCCACTCCATCATACCACACATAAGGCGGAAATAAACACTCACAAGTGGATACTAAGCCAAGGTTCTCAAATCAAACATATAACCATCTGAGAGGTATCAACTGAGCAGCACCAAAGGGCTGAAACCGGTTCCGGAACCAAACAATAAAAACAACAACAACAACGACGGGGGGAAAATGACACAAAGTCATAACCCAAACGGTGACTAAACTCACACAAAGGAGAGCTAGCCCAAACCCAATCCGTGGCCCAAGGAAGGGGGTTAAAAATGGGAAACCATTGGTAGAAGCCTTACAATGAACTTGGCTCGTGTGCCATTATAATCCCTACCACTGCCCGACTCCACAACAAGAAGTACCAGCTGGACTTTACCCGAGAGCATAGTAATAAATACTTGCTTTAAACAACAACCAGGGCATGATTCCAAAGTAGGGAACCACACAAGCTCATCATAAAGATGCAAACACGTTACTCATAATTAGTTCACAACATTGACATTAAGTCAAACAACACAATCTTTTATCAATGACATTAAGTCAAACAACAAAATCCTTTATCAATGACATTAAGTCAAACAACACAATCAAACCAAACGGTTACATCAATTTAAACTCGATCACAAAGGACCAATTCCACCACTTTGGTGTTCCACAACAACCCTCTAGGTACTCTAGGATATTACATAAGACCTAGACCAAGATTGAATCACAACTCAATTAAATTGGAACAGTTTTAGTCCCTCCATTCACCTGGACAGAATGTGCGGTCGCCCAAAACATCACCTTCAAGCCCTAAACCTTCCCGATGGAATGTGCGGCCGCACGCCCATTTTGGGCGGCCGCCCACATCACTCGACAGGCCAAAACGCACTAAATTTTACTCCCTTCGTTTCACCGTCCCAAAAGTACTACTACAACTTCTAGCTTACCAAATATAACTCAATACAACTGAGTTACACAACACTTAAACTAACTTCTTTACAACATCAACATCAACTTTCACCAACTTTATTATCCTTTCAAGTTCTTTAACAAATAATACAACAAAAGAGTTCATACATCACATATATCACATATATGACCATTTTAACATTTAAAGGGGAATTAGTAACTTACCTATTTCGGGAAAAAGTATCATAGAAATATGTTTTGATCGGGTAGAAATGACCTACTCAACGCCCTGATCATTTTTATATAATTAGTTTTTAAAACGGAGAAGTAATTAAAAAGATAGAAATTAAAATAGGATGAAACTTACTTTTTCTTCGTTGACACAGAGAGAGAAAAAGGAAAAGTATATGTATGTGTAACGCAGAGAAGGAGAGATGGTGAGGATAAGCATATTAAGATCTTTACCAATTTTCCACTTTGGTCCTTCAAATTTCATTTCTAACAATTAACCCCCTAAACTTATAATTCCACTAAGGACCCTATAGTTTCAACTAATTCAATTAACTCCCTTAACCATTATTACTACTAACTAAGTAAATAACACAATTAATCAAACAAAATGTGCAAGTCATAAAATATGATGCAACACATAAAATGCACACATAATATCAATTTAAAACCCCCAAAATATAAAATAAATAGGGACGGGTCTTGGGGTCGTTACATTTTAAGAATGTCAGTGTCTGTTAAATAGTGCCATTGTATGCCTTAAATAGTGTCAACTTGTGTGTGTGTGTGTTTTGTTTTTTTTCTGACGAAGTCCACGCCAGAAGGAGGCGAGGAGAGGGATCGAACCCTATCGCTCACCGAGTGTGAGACTTGACTTTACCAATGGACCACTCCTTTGGGACTCAACGTGTGTGTTAAAAAGTGGTAGTTGTAGTGTTAGAAACTGTTGTTCTTTGTGTCATATAGAGTGCAAGTGATATTATGAAAGTATCAGTGATAGCGTAGAAAAGTGTGTCATAATGTCAATTAGTGTCGACGTATTTTAATAAAATTATTTATAAAAATATCACTACACGTTTTAAAACACAATTCACTTATTTCAAAAATAAGTTTAGAGCGTTGTTATATACAGCCATAGAATTTCCTAATTAACTCATATGTATGTATAATTTTTTACATTATATAATATCATAAAACATAAATGCGGGTGTATTGAGAAATTTTACAGGTCTAAACAACAAACAACGCTACTCCCTCCGTCCCAAAATACTTGTAGTTCTAGCACTTTGCACACATATTAAGAAAATCAATTAATACATAATAATGAACTAATTTAACTTTTGAATATTTCATGTACCAAGGCAATTAAATGATTTTACAGTGACAATTATCGGAGACAGAGAGAGGCGACGCGATTCAACAACGATGACGGGTTTCTCCCTACTGTCGGAAGGCTGTATATCGTACATTCTATCCCTAACGTCACCTCGTGATGCGAGCCTACCGGGCATCATCCATCTCTTGGGGATTCAAGGCCCTCGCCAACTCCGACGCCGTCTGCCATCCGATTATCTGGAAATCATATCGAGAGCTGCTTCTCTGGTACTTTACTCCACCAAAAAGGAGCTGTATTTCTGGCTCTACGACTCTCCGGTCCTTGTAGGCGGTGGCAGATTGAGCTTCAGCATAAATAAACAGAATGGAAAAAAATGTTATTGAGTGATTTTCTTTCCGGGATGAAGTGAGTACATTTTGTTCATTCTTCATTCTGGATAGTTATGGATTTGAGCATGCACACGCTGTTGGATAACATGTAGTAATTCATCAGTTATAACATGCAACTAACGTACAATAACATGTAAGAGTTTACGTAGGATATTTTTAATTTGCTCGCTCGACTGCTATGCAGCCGGACTGCCGTGTCCCAAATTTTGATTAGATAGATAGATCTAATCTTCCGCATCATTTTTCTTTCCTTTTATATCCTATGAAAAAAGTGCATATGTGCAGATTTTCAATGGTTGGTGAACTTCTAGCTGTGTGTTGGCTTGAGATCAAAGGCAAGATTGGGACCCAAATAGTCTCACCAGAGACAAGTTATGGTGTGTACCTAGTGTTCAGTTTTAGTGCAACTTGTCATGGACTTGATTCATGACCAGCAAAGACATTGGTCAGACTTGTTAGAAAAAGAGAAGATACAACATTTGCCCAAGAGACTGTTGGAAAAATAGTGTATTTTTGTATTATGTGAAAGAAATATGATTTATTTTCGTGATAAATAATTTGTCGAATGACAAAATTTTTTGTGGGTTTGTGTTCTACTCCATGAGAACATTGAGATAATGTATTCATTTGTCCAATTTGGTGTTGGGATGAATGAGATACAAAGGCTTGAAGTTGGTGGGTTGAAATGGGGATATTAAGTTTATCCCACATTGGAAAGAAATGTAAAAGCAAGCTAGTATAAAAGCTTGGGCACTTTAGTAGTGTTCAACCTTGTATGGCATAGAGGCTCTCTCTCGCGCGCAAGGGTGGTGCAAATAATGGATCCAAATTGCTTTGGGACCATCGAACTCATGTGTGCACGCGACCTGCGGACACGAATGTAGCACCATTTTGGAATACCAAGTGAAGGGTTTTTGCCTTGTCTTATCTTTTTGTTAATTAATTTCGGCTTATGTACAATCCTTGGACTAGTATAAATTGAGCTGTAAACCGGTTGAAGAAACAAGCAATTGACACACGAAAAATACAGAAATACAACTCAGTTTTCCAGCAACAAACCACAGCCTTTCTTAGTTGCATTTTTGTTCATTCCTCCTTTGGCCTCTTGTATTCCATACTCGTGGTGATACTGTCAAGGCACTGAATTTAATTCGCCGGAGTCTCTTAGTGCAGGGAAGCATCCGGTTCGTACGAGTTATCCTGGGAGACTAGCGTCCGATAGCAACCTCAAGCACTCACAGTGAGGGGGCGAATAAGTCTTAAGGACAGTGTGTTCAACACACGGCTCGGCACAAAACAATCAGTCTAGTTTCCGTTTATCTATTCTCCAGTTTATTAATTGATTTATTTAGCATTTATTCTGTAATCGAGTTCTTTTTTATAGAATTTTCTTAACATAGACCAATACAGTATGTTTGCGGGACCCACCTACCTCTGGATGGCAAAACTCAGGTTGTCAATATCACCCACAGAAGCGTTCAGATGGGTGGATAGAGATTGAAATGGGGGAGTTTTTCTATGGTAAATAAGATGAAGGTGAAGTCGAGATGAAATTTATGGAGATTGAACAACTGAACTGGAAGTTTGTGTTGGAAAATTATGTGTAGGAAATTGTGCGCGTTTCCTTACAAAAATCATTCGTTGATTAAAGTGGGTTGTAAAGTGGATTAAAATTTTCTTATGTAAATATTAAATGTGGTGTGTCCAATTTAATATAGGATGGGAAGAAAATTAAGAGCTCAAAGTTGATGGGTAAGTTGGGGGAATGGGTTTGTATCCCACATAGGAAAGGAAGTAAAAGACTTTCTAGGCTCCTTCCTTTAAGAGGGCCACCAAAATGAAAAAATAAAAGGAAAAATGTCCCAAAACCATTTGTGGGTAGAATTATTTGGATTTGTCCCACATTGGTTTGGAGTAAAAGGTTGCATTAGCTTAAATACAATTACCCATTTGTATGTGTTAAGATTGTGTGAACTAGAGGCTCTCTCTTGCGCCGGGGGGGGGGGGGGCGCAAATTTTAGTTAAAATTTAATGATTTGTGCCTCAGACTACCAGACACAAATGTGGCTCCGAAATAGCCTAGCTCGACAAGCCACCTCTTTGTGCATTATTTTTCCGTCCCCAAAACGAAACTGTAACAGCCATATTTTATTTTTTGTTGATTGTTATTGATTTTGTAACAACTCAGGAAAGAAAACGCATTTGATTTTGTAACTGTTTTGAATTGATTTCCCTGTTTTAATGACAATTAAAAACGGATTTCTGTATAAATTGAGCATTTCATTTTGCTTTTGGGCACACAAATTCAACAGTCTTCTCTCTTCCTTTGTATTATCGTTTTCCTTGGCCCTCTTTATTCTTTCCGTTGTGACTCAGTCCAAGCACGTCGAAGTTCGTCGGAGGTACTATTGTACAGTTTCTGTCCGGTCTGTCCGTTGTATCCTGGGAGACAAGCGTCCAACGCATCCTCAAGCACAACATCAGTGAGGGGGCGAATTTGTCTTAAGGACAGTGTGGTTTCACACGACTCGGACAAACCCATCAAGATCATTTCCAGTTTTTTAGTTTTAATTCGGTTGTAACTTTTATTCTGTTTTCTTCATTTTGTTGTAATACTTCTAACAATATTAAGACAAATTAATCCTTCTCTATTGAAGAGAAACAAAATAAAAATAGTGAACTAAATTGCTTTGTTTGTTTAAATGGCTTCTGATTCGAACACCGCAAAGCAAGTTGCTGGAGCCGAGACTCCTCGTGTGGAGGTAGTGTTGAATGTGGAAAACAGTGCTGAAAAGACTGTTGTTGCTCCACCCGCTCCTACTGTTCCGGCTCATCACAATGAGAAACCGAAAAAGTTTGTTGGCCAAGAATTTAAGAGATGGCAACAAAAGATGCTTTTTTACTTGACTACCTTGAACTTGAAGAGGTTTCTTCGTGAAGATCCTCTACAAGTTGGTGAGAATGCCGATGCTCAAGCCGTGAGTGCGGTTGAGGCATGGAAGCATTCAGAATACATTTGCCAGAATTATGTATTGAATGGTTTGTCGGATTCATTATATAATGTTTATAGTCCAAAGACAACGGCAAAGGAATTATGGGAGACTTTAGAGCGCAAATATAAAATCGATGATTTGTTGTTGGCCGCTTCCTCAATTATAAAATGGTGGACTCTAAAAGTGTTAAAAGTCAAGTAGAAGAATTGCAAATAATAATTCATGAAATCCATGCCGAGGGGGATGGTATTTAGTGAAACATTCCAAGTGGCGGCTATAATTGAAAAATTGCCTCCCGCTTGGAGTGATTTCAAGAATTATTTGAAGCATAAACGAAAGGAGATGGATGTTGAGGCACTTTCTATTCGCCTTCGTATTGAAGAAGGTAATAGGGCCGCGGAAAAAAAAGTTGAATCATCTTCTTGTGTCCAAGGCTAATGTGGCTAAGGCAAATGTTGTGGAGCATGGTGAAAACTCCAAGAACAAAGGAAAAGGCAAAGGTGTTTTGAAGCCTAAGGGAGGAATCTCCAAGAACAACTTTGGTGGAACTTGCTACAATTGTGGTATTAAGGGCCACAAGTCTACCGAGTGTAGGAAGCCAAAGAAGGAAGCTAATGTGGTTGAAGATGCTTCTGAATTGCTAGCTGCGGTTATTTTCAAAGTGAATATGGTGGGTTCTAACCCAAAACAGTGGTGGATTGACACCGGTGCTACTAGGCATGTTTGTTCCAACAAGGATATGTTTAGTAACTTTGAAGCCTTTGAAAATGGTGAAAACTTTCGGCTACTTCCGAGGTCAAGGGACAAGGGAAGGTGGTGCTCAAGATGACTTCTGGTAAAGAATTGATTCTCAATAATGTGCTCTATGTGCTCGATGTCCGGAGAAATTTGGTGTCCGGATCGCTTTTGAACAAGCATGGTTTTCGTATTGTGTTTGAGTTGGATGTTGTCACTTTGTCAAAGAATGGTATGTTTGTAGGAAAATGGTATGTTTGTGATGGGCTCTTTAAGCTCAATGTAATGGCAATTAAGGCCAAAAGCAATGAAATGAATAATTCTTCCGTTTACTTGCTTGAGTCTTCCAATTTGTGCCATGGTAGACTAGGACATGTTAATTATGATACAATTCATAGATTAACTTGAATTACATACCAAAATGTAAAAAGACTACAAACATAAATGTGAGACTTGTGTAGAAGCAAAACTCACAAAAAATTTGTTCCATTCTATTGAAAGAAATAATGAACCACTTGATTTGGTTCATACGGATTTATGTGACTTCAAATCAACACAATCACTTAGGGGAAATAAGTACTTTATGATTTTTGTAGATGATAACACAAAATATTTGTTGCGCCCCAGACCCGTGGCCCTACTTGGCCCCACGCTCGGGACACGAGTGGAAGACGTTATAAAACACTTTTAGAAAATTTTTCAAAATATACTTTCATAAAATTTAACAAAATCCACACTCGAAGTTCAAAGACTTCATTTAACTTTCAAACAAACTCTTTCATAAACGAAAGTACTTAGCCCGAAGGCTTACAAACTTTTATACAAATGTACATACACCAACATTATCTAAAATAATGGTGTTACAAAATGATGAAGTCACGGAAACTCTACCCAAAAGGTATTACATCTAAGTAATGTAGCCTTTACAAAATAAATCCCAACTCTTACCACTATAACGTCATCCCGTGCCAAAGTGTCCTATCCCCTAGACTCTGTAGATACCTCGGGGGACCACGGCTTGGCTAGAGCGCGTGAATTATCCTAGGATGTCTACTTGATTTTAAGAGTCGCCACCTATGTTTTAGAGGAACATAAGAAAAACCTAAAACGAGCCAATGTTATATACAAAACCAGAGATTCGGGAAAAGATGGGTTCGGGGGTTAGATGACGGAGTGGGAAGTACATAAACACCCACTCCGCCCCGCTTACGCGGGTCTTGCTACTTTTGGTGTTCTAATGCTAAAAATTCCTTCTATTAATATTAAAATGTGCTAACAATCATATAGTAAAGAAAAGGGGAATTAAAAGAGAATTGTTTTATTGATTAAATGTCAAAGGTTACATGTTCAATATGCTAAACAATTACATAAGAAATGAAATGGAATTTAATTAGTGTTTGGAATGTTGGAATGTAACCTTGACCAAACTTCAATAGTGAAGTAGCCTTTTGGTTGTATTCCTTTTATGGAGATTGCATACTAGTAAGACATAAATAAAAGAGAAAGAGAAAAGTTGTACCTTTAGAAAAGAGAACTTGAAACCTTGACTTGAAAGTGGTGTTGTTGTAGAGAAATGGTTGTGTAGAACTTTGTGTAGAGTTTTGTTGTTAAAACTCTTGTTGGGAGAATTTGTGTAGAGTTTGTGTAAAGAGAAAGTGTTCAAGGTCTAAAAAATGAGGTCTCTTTCCAAGGTAGGAGATGATGGTTTTTATAGGTAAAATTAGGAGGGAAAGGTTGGAGGGAAATTGGTCAATCCATGTGAAATGGAATTGACCAATCAAGAAAAAGATAAATAAAAGAATTAATGAAAGAAATAAAAGAAAATCAAATAATAATAAAATGAAATATTTTGTTTTTATGAAAAATGGCTAGAATAAAGGATTTGGGAGTTATGAAATAAGGGGGAATGAATGTGGATGTAAAAAGGAGGTGTTTGTGATCAAGAAGAGATTTTCTAAATAAGAAAAGGGAGGGAAAAATGGTGCTATCCGTTACTGCCAAAGTGGGAAGCGCGTGGGTCCGGCCTATTGGACCAAACGCGCGCGCGCCCCATGACTGTTACGGGAGGCGCCCGCGGGTGAGAATAACAGAATGACTCTAAAAGTTAACTCTGTTATGCAGTTTAGTCCAAAACTAACAGAATCAGTTAGGAACTTAACGGAAATAACAAAATTAGTGAAAACAAGTTAAATAAAAATACTATGTATGCAATCGGGGTGAGAGGTCCAAAGCGGGGTGTCTACAGAGCCCCTCGGCGACGTGGATTGCGAAGCAAAACGTGTCGACGAAAGAAAGACAACCGCCGAGGACATCGACAAGAGAAAACAAAGACTCGATAAAGCAGAATTTGAAATTACAAAGGATAGGAGTACGCTCCCTGTGTGAGCGGATTTCGCGGATGGAAAGGGTGTGGTGGCTTGAGGCGGCCCACAACGGCCACAAAATTTTTAAAAAGGTGTGGTGGCTTGAGGCGGCCCACCACGGCCACAAAATTTTAAAAAAGGTGTGGTGGCTTGAGGCGGCCCACCACGGCCACAAAAGTTTAAAAAAGTGTGGTGGCTTGAGGCGGCACACCACGGCCACAAAAATTTAAAAAGGTGTGGTGGCTTGAGGCGGCCCACCACGGCCATAAAAATTTAAAAAGGTGTGGTGGCTTGAGGTGGCCCACCACGGCCACAAAATTTTAAAAAGGTGTGGTGGCTTAAGGCGGCCCACCACGGCCACAAAATTTTAAAAAGGTGTGGTGGCTTAAGGCGGCCCACCACGGCCGCAATTTTAAAGAAAGAGGGGAATTTTGAAATTGTGAAAGATGGGGGTGCGCTCCCTATGTGAGCGTCTTTATTGATATAGAAAGGATATGGCGGGATCCGTCTTGCTGAAGCGGGATCCGTTTGCTAATGTGGGATCCGTTTGCACATGCGGGATCCGTTTGCTAAGCGGGATCTGTTTGCTGATGCGGGATCCGTTTGCTGATTGCGGGATCTGTTTGCTGAAGCGGGATCCGTTTGCTGAGGTGGGATCTGTTTGCTGAATGCGGGATTCGTTTGCTGATGCGGGATCCGTTTTCTGATACGGGATCCGTTTGCTGAAGCGGGATCCGTTTGCTGATTGCGGGATCCGTTTGCTGAAGCGGGATCCGTTTGCTGATTGCGGGATCCGTTTGCTAATTACAGGATCACCGTGGACCAAATTGCTGTCTAGAGCTGCAGTTGTTATTGACTTTATCGTGGGGATGCGAGCATGGTTGACTGTGGACCATTTTCTGCTGGGGATGAAGTGCCTTGAGTAGCGGATACTGTTGACATCGTGCTGGTACCTGCTACGTGTGTGCTTGGCAGGTATATGTGTTTGTGCAAGAGAATGCCTGAAGTGTGAAAGGAAGAGAGAAATTGTGCTCGTGGTGCAATGTGATTTTGAAAGCACTTTATATGAGAGAGAAGTAAAGTGATTCTGTGTGTGAAGTGATTTTTGAAAGCAGAGATTGCTTGAGATGAATGATGTTCATACCTTCACTTACCATTGCCGCTTGATTGGGGATGGATTGCTGAAGGATGCTGATGCTTTTGCTGAAGAATGTCCATGCTTTGGATGATGATGTTGATGGTGATGAATTGTTCTTGCCTTTGAGGAGTGTCGGCGAGATGGTATTCTGGATGGTGGGTTGGTCGTGCCAAAAGGCTGCCTACGTATCCCTTGAAAGGAATCAGGCCAGTGTAGTTCAAGGATGATGGAGAACGCTGGGGAAGAATGCTAGGAGCAAAGCAAAGCAAAGTAGAGCACATACTTTTGCACACATAGAAGGAGAAAAAGAAAAATCTCTTTTTTTTTTTTTAGTTCGTGGGTGAACCATTTTAACCATTGTGTGTTTGTAAAGCCAACCCAAGATCAAGTCATGTTCGATAGAAGTCCGAATTGCCTCGCTTGAATGTTGTCGCCGCGGTGTCCAACGAAAATTGATGTCTAGCCCCAAGAGATTTGTCGTTTATGGGGCTTCAAAAGACTTTCGATGCCGAGATAAGGGGTTGTTGATTGAAAATCCCCTATAATGCCCTTGATACCAATCTTGCATAGCCCTATGATAAATCGCCTTTTGATGTTGACGAGAGTTAGCCCCAAGAGAAGATTATTAATACCAAGCTTCGGGAGATTGCTAAGCCCCAAATGTCATGTGGGCTTTGAGATGGCGGGATGTGGAGACCTTTCGGTGTGAAGCCTCAAATTTTCTTGGAATCGGCTTAGCATTATGTTGGGAGAGGATGGCGCTATTGGGAAGAACTCTTGAAGGCGATCTCCTTCTTTCTCTTAATTGGAGATGGATGGCCCTTTTGTGGTTGATACCCAAATGGCGGAAGGTCCATGTTGAAAATGTAGTACGGTCTTCGGGAGACGTCTCATGGGAGATGGTGATGTTGTTGCAGATGATAAGGTCTTGGCGTGATAAAGTCTCGAACGGTATGTTTGCTCGAGTCTTCTTGAGTTGAACCGACGGCGGATCTTTGGATGCAGCCTGTGATTTTGATCTTGGAGAAGGGGGTGCTGTATTGCAAAAACATTGGGATTGACCGTAACTCTGTCTCTAGAGTTAACATATTGGCATTGCCCGCCATAACTCAGCCGGGTGAGTCTAGCATATTGAATCTTTTTCCTTTTCTCTAAGACTTCCTTCAGAATCTCGCTGTGAGTTCTAACAAGAATCATCAAATTCATTCATATCATCGGAGCCTTCATTTAAAACCAAGAGGCCTTTTGACTGGAAGTGTTGAGGGACCATTGAAGCTTGATCCCTTTCATGGAGCCATAAGACTACTCCCAAATTGCATTGCTCGGGTACCACTGCCCAAAAGCTTGTTAATTGCGAAGCCCCAATATTGCCCTTTGCTTGAATTACTGTAAAGTCGTGGCCCAAAAGATTGTAGATTACGAAGCCCCTTGAGACCTTTCGGTATAGAGCTTCAAATGTTGCTGGGGACATTGAAGTGAATTTCTTCTTGCCGAGGGAGCCTTTAAGACTTGACCGTAGCCCGTAGAGTGCAATTATTGATTGCGAGAAAGGTCCATCCTTGATTGGGGGATCGAGCACGGGCACACATGACAAGAGGGCTTTTTGTCATCCCCTTTTAGAGACTTTGAGGATAGTCTAACACATCTTTCTCGAGCATAGCCCCTAGGACTTATTGATTGTCAAATGAAGCAAAAGAAGCCCTTGTTCTTGAGCCACATAGCCCCTAGGGGGTCATCATTTGTTGAGCAAAGCAAGAGTGACTCATCCTCGTGCGAGGGAACAAACATGAGAGGACATGGAAAGAGCTACTCCATTTCTCGGGAGCCTTTCGGCGTACTTTTAGAAGCACATACTTGAAGAAGCTTTGAAAACTGAGACACATGTTGTTGCTATTTGCTTCCCAAGCCAATGGACTAGCTAGGGATTATTTGTGCAACCTCGTGCCCTTTTATGATGGGCTCGTTCTCGGATGGGTATTGGTTACCACGGGCCTTCTTTTCATGAACCAAAAAATGCACACTACTGGAGAATGATGCCGATAACCCAAGACAACCTTTAATGGTGCCATATCTTGTCGAGCCTTTTGCAATCCCAAAGTTGACTCGGTGGGGAATTGATTTGTTGAGGATATGCTTGTGCAGTTGTCTTCCTTAGAGGCCGGAGATCTCCATTTCTCTTTCCCTTCTCTCTCTCACTCTCTCATTTTTTTTTATGACACACCCTGTTTTTTGCCTAGACCGCCCTTTCGGGTTTTCAATCTAGCGGGCATCTCTTTTGCGTCTTTTTTTTTTACTCGATTAATGAGGAAGTGTGCATTGACTCTAGCTGAGGAAATAAGACATGTGATTTTGCGGTGAAGACCTCTTGTCACTAAAGATGAGTGACATTGACTCGACTAGGGAAGTGTTCCTAGTATTGACTTTGTATATATTTGTTGAATGACTCACGAAGGCAAGTAAGTCATTAAGAAAGAAGAGAAGGAAAGCCCCAATTTTATTGCAAGAAATTGATCGTATGCAGAAATAATAGAAGCCCTAGACTCGACAAGGAATGAAAAGTGATTCCAAATCTAGGAAAGTTGTTCAATCTTTTGGTGATTAATTCATTGGCAAATGAATCTTACAAAGATGTCATGACAAGTTCGAGAGGAAGGCCGATCACCATAATGTGCTAGGGCTAAACATATCTTCTTTCTTGCATGGGACCGGACCCGAAGGT
Organism: Campanula takesimana; assembly: GCA_026119855.1. Classification (NCBI taxonomy): domain Eukaryota; kingdom Viridiplantae; phylum Streptophyta; class Magnoliopsida; order Asterales; family Campanulaceae; genus Campanula; species Campanula takesimana. The sequence goes on from JAOWBW010000741.1 coordinate 298,009, forward strand.
TGCCTACGTTCCTCCAGTGAAGAGGCTCAGGTCACCGTAGTTCTTGTGGATTCTCCATTCGCAGTGATGAATTATTGCTTCGTCGTGATTGTTGTCGATGTTGCTATTGGGTTACGATGTAACATGCGCAGCGGAATTTAGCATTTAAAATTTTGAAACCCAAAGCCCATAGATCCGTTCATATGATTAAATCAAATACAACAATATGAATAGAGGAGAAACTAACCCTTGATGACTTTGAATTCTAACTTTGATCTTAGTGGAGATTTGAAGCTTGATCACGAAGAAAGTAGGAACACGAACTTTGAAGATGTTGAGCTTCACCCTCTAGCGGTATCCACACCACGAACGAATATCAAGAAGCTTCTTGATCTTGGTTGCTAGACCAACAATTATGAAACACACTTTCACAATTGATAATGACTATATGGAATTTTAATTGTGTATTATTTTGTTCTTCAATCAAAAGATATCTTGGAACAAAATAAACTCTCTCAAACTCTTTGGAGACTCACAAAATCATTTTTTGGCTAAAGTTCTGGCCGAAAACATCCTTTTATACACAAGCAAGACCTATTCCAAATAGGAAACTTGTGTCAAAAGACATTCCTAATCGAATTAGGAAAGTGTCTGCCGACACCACCGTGTGGCCGCCCAAAGAGGGCTGTGCGGTCGCCCAACTTTGGGCGGTCGCCCGGCCCCATTTTGGGCGGTCGCCCGCCTTGCCAGAAAAGCTGAAAAATTCCAATTTAGTCCTTTTAAAGATTCGTTCTATTGTGTGTGACCCTCTAGGATTATACTAAGTTGGCAATGGGTTCAAACATGAAACCATAAGATATGATTAGGTTCTAGCAAACCGTCATACCTACCCAATTAGTATAACTAGATATAAGTTCGCATTCCTTTTAGAACATGTCATAATCCCTTTGTCCACGACGTCATTGAACACAAGTCATGGTCAACAAGTCAACTTGTCTTTGTTCAATACTTTCTCGATTCCGAATATGTTGATAATCCAAATGACATTGATCCGATCAATTCATTTGAGTCCGACCGAACATTTCATCAACATCATTCCTACGAGAGGCCCAAGCTTGACATCTCTCCGAATAGGGACAAATCCATTTAGCTTATTATTCTTCCCTACGTGAATCCGATTATGCCAATCATACCCTTTATAACTTCCCGGTTAAAGGTAGCGTTTGAATATGTCAAACATAATGTTCATCAAGTGGAAGACTATAATAACTTCATGTCTAAGGATTCGAATGAGATAACTAATATGAGATGTATGTTCGACATAGACCATGAGATAAATCTCATACAGCGGGTCATGTCCAGTACCTTGTTCCAAAAAAGTACCCATAAATCTAACATGATCATCCCATGATCATTTAGCCTTTATACTAGTGCTTAACAAGTACTAGGGACAGAGATTATTATAAGTAAACATGAACAACAATAATAATCAAAACATCTCTTTATTGATATGAAATAAATGATAACAATTACAACGTTTATTAAACGTGCCTAGGGCACCACTACCAACAATCTCCCACTTGCCCTAGGCCCAATCTCCCATGTATCTAATACCCATGGACCTAACATGACCATCATGTTTAGCTTGTGGAAGTCCCTTTGTTAGCGGGTCCGCAACATTGTCATCAGTAGGTACTCTGCATATATTTACGTCTCCCCTATCAACGATCTCTCGAATGATATGAAAACGCCTAAGTATGTGTTCGGATTTATGATGTGCTCTTGGTTCCTTTGCTTGAGCAATAGCACCATTATTATCGCAATAAAGGTCTATTGGATTAGCAATACTAGGAACCACTTCAAGTTCAGTGATGAACTTCTTAATCCAAACAGCTTCCTTTGCAGCATCCGATACAGCAATATACTCAGCTTCTGTTGTAGAATCAGCGGTTGTACTTTGCTTGGAACTCTTCCAGCTTACAGCTCCCCCATTTAACATAAACACAAAACCCGATTGCGATCGGCTATCATCTTTTTCGGTTTGGAAGCTTGCATCCGTGTAAGCATTTACAACGAGATCATCTTCCATTCCTCCATAGACCAAAAACGAGTCTTTAGTTCTTCTCAAGTACTTAAGAATCGCTTTTACAGCTATCCAGTGATTTTCGCCAGGGTCGGATTGGTATCTACTTGTCATGCTCAAAGCATAAGATACATCCGGCCTAGTACAAATCATGGCATACATGATGGACCCAATTGCCGAAGCATATGGAACATCATTCATTTTCTCACGCTCATCTTTTGTCTTAGGACATTGAGTCTTGCTTAGAGAAACTCCATGTAACACGGGCAAGGTGCCTCTCTTAGAATTTTCCATACAGAATCTTCTAATGACCTTGTCAATCTATGTACTTTGGCTCAAACCAAGTAGCCTCCTTGATCTATCTCTATAGATCTTAATGCCAAGTATATATGCGGCTTCACCCATATCTTTCATTGCGAAGCATTTTCCTAACCAAGTCTTTACGGACTGAAGTGTAGGAACATCGTTTCCAATGAGTAATATGGCATTCACATATAAAATAAGGAATAGCACTATGCTCCCACTAATCTTCTTGTATACACAAGGATCATCTTTGTTCTTGATGAAACCAAACTCTTTGACCGATTCTGTCGCGACCCCGAACCCGCGGGTCCAGAATACGCGAGCTGGACGTCGACTTAAAACCAAAACTCTAAAATATAGAAGTTAAAAATTCCATTTTGAACCAAAAGATGATAACACAAGGTTTTACAAATCCAAGTTTAAATCAACAAAGTACATCTAACATAAGCTCTACAGCTTATACCCAAAAGAATAAAATATACAATTCTTAATGACGTCAATAATGGTAAAACTATCCCCAAAAAGTTATACATTTAAATAATGTAAACCGATCCATAACAACCTGTCCCAAAATCTCAATCCTCTCGACGTCCTCCTTGATCCGCGAATCCTAATCCTTTTCCTCCTGGGGGGTGGTTAAGGAAAAACAAAGATGGAGATAAACGGGGTGAGATAAAATCTCAGTAAGTTACTAATGCAACTACATGACATGCTATAATGCAATAAGAAATAAACAATGATAAATATCACTTAGCATGTAACAAATAACAGTCAACAGATAGCAGCGGAAAGTAAACACATAACAAAGGATATTAGCCAAGGTTTCCCAACTGATAAACCAAATAAAGGCCGCTGCGCAGCTTCAATAATCAACAAATCATCATCTTCATAATAGCATGAAAACTGAAGAGAAATCCCCGATCAGAAGCGACCAATCAACCCATCAATCAAACAACCCATCTTCATAGTAGCATAAAAGCTGAAGAGAAGCCCGGTACCGGAACCAATAACAATGTAAAGTGCCACAAGGGGCGGGAGCCATGCCACAAAGTCATGCTCCAAAACGATTAGCTAGAATACCCACAACGGAGCTAGCTCATCCCAACCAAGGCCAATCTGGATGAGGACAGAAGGACCAATGGGCGATGCTATACTGGACTTGGCTCGTGCCATTATAGCATTATCCATTGCCTGACTCGATACCCAATTTAACCAGCTGGACTTTCAAAAAATGCTTAGTAATGAATACTAGCTTTATAAACATAAAAAGGGTTCCAAAGTAGGGAACCGAACACAAATCGCCATAAAGATACAACGATTACTCATTAAGAGTTTAACAACAATGATAGCAAGAAGTTCCTCATAAAAGAGTTCAATAACAGAAATGGAATTGCTCATAAAATCCCAACAATACAAATCATTAAAATGAAATGATTCTAGGACAAGGATCCATATCAAACGCATCCTAACATGATACACGCGAGTTACTCATAGAGAGTACTACCCAAATGGTCATTCCCCAAATAGCACAATGACTATCATTAAAACTATCCCAAACATCCACTCATTATGAAAGTGTTCCCACATTTTCCAATAATCCATAACTAAATTCCATAACCCATTTATTCACAAAGGAACCAAGGCGAAACCACGCAAACCGATATTCCCAACTTGATTACAACGGACCGATTCTAAACACTTTGTCATAAGACACTAAATGAAATCTCAACATAATCTAAACCTGAAACTCACCTAAATAAACCACATCATCTCGAAGTACTCTAGAAGAGCTTTAAAATGATAGTTTACTCATCCAAAACGGAGTTCGGATGAGAAAGTTATGGCCTCCGGAAGATTGAACGAAAAACGAACAATTTGATCAAAGTAGGAAATATCATAAAACGTCACAAGGGGGGGGGGTAATGACAACCACCTAATACTCATTTACCACTTTTATAACTCTAACACACTCCTTACACGGTTTACATAGGCTTACGGTTGACTTCTTATTGTTCCGGGTGCTTACTTTTAAGTTATAAACATTTATGCCTAAAACAGGGGTGCTCGGCCGAGCAGTTCAATATGACTCGGCCGAGCAACCTCGGCTCCAAAATTATGACTTTCTGGTCTGCTCCACTCGGCCGAGTCAAGGGACATGCTCGGCCGAGCACCTCCTGAATTCAGAAAAACGCAGAAGAACCCAGGTAACCAAATCAAACCAAATTTTACCCAAAACTTCGCCATTTCTCTAATACTCAAAATCAAGACTTCCAATAAGCATAATGATGCACCAAAACAACTTGTGAACTTGAAATGGACCTAAATAACAACATCTAGCTACCCAAAACAAGATTCGAATCCCAACATTCAAAATATCACAAAATCAACCAAAAATGGAAACAAGTTCATAAATCATCCAAGAAGCAATACTCCCTCCGTCCCATAGAGAGTGAGACTAGAGGAGTGGGCACGATATTTAAGATAAAGTGATATATATGTGGTAGAAAATGAAGAGAGAGAATGAGTGGGGTAAATAGTATTGTTGGTTGAATAAAATGAGTGGTAGAAAATGAAAAGAGAGAATGAGTGGGTTTAAATAGTGGGGAATGATGAATATAAGTATATTAAAACATTTCCATTTTGGGTAGTCTCACTTTAAGTGGGACGGCCCAAAAGGGAAATAAGTCTCACTCTTAGTGGGACGGAGGGAGTATATTGTAAGCATATCATCATATGGAATGACATTTCTAACATAAAAAATGGGGAAAGCAACTTACTTGAATTTTCTCAAAGTTGCCGGAACTCGAATATTTTTAGCCCTCTACGATCCTAACGAAGATCTAAACAAGTTTCATGTTTTAAGAAATGAGAAATAACAAGAGGAAGATGGTTAGATTGAAGAGAGAAGGTAGAGAAGAAATACTTACCAATTCCAAGGAGAGAAGGAGAGAGAGAGCTGGGAAAGATGGAGGATGAGGGAGAAGGAGGGAGTTGTTGGTTATTTTTTCCAAAAACTTACACCTAGACCCCTTCCCCATCTACTAACATAAATACTTACACTCCCTACTAACAATTAAGACCCAACAAGACTACACTAACCCGAAATGACTCAAATAAAATGCTAGGCATAAATTATATAACACATAAAATGCACACATAAATATTTAAATAAATAATAATTTAAATAATTAAATAAGCAAATAAATAAATAATAATTATTTATTACTAATAAAATAGAGCCTAGTTTTCGGGTCGTGACATTCACTCCCCCTTAAAGAAAATTCGACCCGAATTTTAACGAGACTTACCCGAATTAAAAAGCCACGGATACGATAGTTCCACTATTTCCCGAATTTTTCAATTGTCCATTCTAAACCATCATGTGGTAACCTTAAATAATGCTCACAACATAACTCCCACACAGAACTTCCTTCCATCATTATTATAATTACTCATTAAAATCCTTATTCAAAATCGGAGAATCCAAATTGCTCCCAAACATAACTCTCGAGGTACTACAAGCTTATCTTATTCATAACCTTAATTACACTGCAAGGATACTCCCATTTGTAAATCGCATACCTAGGATTTCTCCTCAGAAATTCAAAACATTAAACCATCTCGAGCTTAATTAGTTTCTAAAAATATGAAAAGTTAAAGAAATTTTCCATCCCCATAATATTCACCAAAGTGGCTATACCTCCAAGGATTCCCATTATAGCGCTTTCCCCTTAGATGGTACCTTAAACTAGAGGTACAATGTAAACCCAAAATTTTAATACAAAATGTTTACTTAAATCCATGTCATAGTACCATCATCACATTACTTCAATCTTTGAAAGCTTAAAACAATTACAAATACTCAGTGGTCCGAAAAAATAATCCAATTTTTATCGTCAAGGGATTTCCTCTAATTCCCTTTCTTGAATTAATAATCCGCGCTTAAATACCCCAAAGAAGTTTAGCAATCCCTACATCTCCAACAGTTGACCCACATTAGACTTTCACGTATACATTCATTAACTTAAAGATACTTAGGCTCAATAATACTGCCATCATAATGAACCCATTAGCTAATCACATTCCAACTGACCCAATACCAAATCATAGTATTCTTTAATATGCCCAAGTATTTATACCCAACTTTCTTCACATATTTGTAATCCAAAACAAGAAATGCCACCAAGACAAGATTTAGGACCATAGAACAACCATTTAACTAAAACTCAAAATGCCTTTAATATAGGTCGCAAATTTATTACTCTCCCAAAATGTGCTTAGTCCTTTCAAACTTAACGCGCTCACCACTTTTGATGATTATAACTTCCATAATATACTCATATCCCATAACACATCATGCGTTTATTCATACCATCCAATTCTGATGCGCTCACGTAGATGCACTACAAGTAAACAAAAATCTCCTATCCAGAAATCCTCAATTTGAATCCTCAACTCTTATAACCCAACTGATGCCATAAGGACATTGATCTAAATATTAGCACTACAACCTTGTACCATAACAACTCAATTTAACCCCAAGCTTCTCCTCAAACACTAGGTACTATTCGGAAGAAAATGAAAATCTTACGAATGATAAATACACCCAACAAATTGACCGAAACTGAATACTCGGATTTCAATTAAGAAAAGATAGGTATAACTCTACCCAAAGGAACGGTCTCAAACAGTTTTAAGAAATTAGGAATGGAGAATATAACAATCCCCCTACAACAATAGACTAAAGCAATAGTAACATCAAAATCTTGTAATAGCAACATGGCTAATTTAGCAGGTGAGACATAACCATACTTAAGCACATCATAAGCACATAAGACTTCATCAAATACCCTAAACTCCTCCATAGGAGTAGACACCTACAACACATAAGTCAAAGACTCAGAAGAAATAAATGCAACTAAATGCACAGAAACACATAAATGTGATGATCCTAAAATGCACGCGCTCGCTCTCACGACGCAAAATAATACCTCCTGAAATTTATCCGTTACCTGGTGAGTGCTGATTGATCGCAATTACTCTACCCTATACCTTAGGGTTCCCCGAAGCATCTCTCTTCTGACCCGGTGAAGTACTGGTTCCTGTTCCTGATGATTGAACTTTAAACCTCGGACAATCTTTTATGAAGTGACCCAATTGACCACAATTGATACATTTTCCCTGCTTCTTCCAACACTTATCCTCCAAATGGCCTTCCCTCTGACAGTAAGTGGAAAGCCACCTACCTTGTTTCCCTTGTTTCCCCGGAGTAGTACCCGGATTCCCTAGCGCGGTTTGTTCCTTAAACTGAGATGGTGCTCCCAAATTACCTCGGTTATCTGAACGGTGTTGTGGTTGAGATTTAGCATGGCTTACTTGTTTACCCGTATTTGCAACCTCAGTCTTCCTCTTATGCTCCCCAATATCTTGCTCGATCAAGTATGCCCGGTCTACCGCATCCTGGAAGGTCACAATCTTCTGGGCAATAAGCTGAGTACGGATGGATGTCTTTAAACCGCGGATGAATCTCATGGCTTTCTGTTCCTCAGTCCTCACGAGATAGTCACAGTACCTGGCTAATTCTGTGAACTTAGCCGAGTACTGAGCTATAGACAACAACCCTTGCTCCAGGTTGAGCAGCTCGATCTCCTTTCGGTTTTGATCCACTACCGGAAAGAAATGCTCCTTGAACTTTTGCACAAACAATTCCCATGCATACACTGTGTGAGTATCATCCCAACTCGCTTTAACACCTTTCCACCAATGCTCGGCGGCACCTACAAGTTTATAAGCCGCAAACCGGACCTTGTCTTCATCGGTGCAACCAAAGACATCATAAATTTTCTCCATCGACTCAATCCATAACTCGGCCTTCCTTACATCGGGTTCCCCATTGAACTCAACCGGTTTCAATTTCAGAAATTGTTCCAATCCGTAGCGGGGTGGTGGTGCTTGTTCTACCCTCGGACCTTGATCATGTATGGCCTTCATGGCCGCCTCAAACATGCCCTGAAACATTGCACGGGCTTCATCCCTTGTTTCACTCTGATTTGCATTACCGGTATTATTTTCACCACTTCTCCTTTGAGCCATTTCAAACAAGTACCTACATAAAACAACAATTGTTACTCACTCCGAACACACTACCCTCCTAGGTTATACTAATCCACCTATACATACACTTAGAGCTAATGCCATAGCTCTGATACCAACTGTCGCGACCCCGAACCCGCGGGTCCGGAATACGCGAGCTGGACGTCGAGTTAAAACCAAAACTCTAAAATATAGAAGTTAAAAATTCCATTTTGAACCAAAAGATGATAACACAAGGTTTTACAAATCCAAGTTTAAATCAACAAAGTACATCTAACATAAGCTCTACATCTTATACCCAAAAGAATAAAATATACAATTCTTAATGACGTCAATAATGGTAAAACTATCCCCAAAAGGTTATACATTTAAGTAATGTAAACCGATCCATAACAACCTGCCCCAAAATCTCAATCCTCTCGACGTCCTCCTAGATCCGCGAATCCTAATCCTTTTCCTCCTGGGGGGGTTAAGGAAAAACAAAGATAGAGATAAACGGGGTGAGATAAAATCTCAGTAAGTTACTAATGCAACTACATGACATGCTATAATGCAATAAGAAATAAACAATGATAAATATCACTTAGCATGTAACAAATAACAGTCAACAGATAGCAGCGGAAAGTAAACACATAACAAAGGATATTAGCCAAGGTTTCCCAACTGATAAACCAAATAAAGGTCGCTGCGCAGCTTCAATAATCAACAAATCATCATCTTCATAATAGCATGAAAGCTGAAGAGAAATCCCCGGTCAGAAGCGACCAATCAACCCATCCACTCATTATGAAAGTGTTCCCACATTTTCCAATAATCCATAACTAAATTCCATAACCCATTTATTCACAAAGGAACCAAGGCGAAACCACGCAAACAGATATTCCCAACTTGATTACAACGGACCGATTCTAAACACTTTGTCATAAGACACTAAATGAAATCTCAACATAATATAAACCTGAAAATCACCTAAATAAATCACCTCATCTCGAAGTACTCTAGAAGAGCTTTAAAATGATAGTTTACTCATCCAAAACGGAGTTCGGATGAGAAAGTTATGGCCTCAAATGATAGTTTACTCATCCAAAACGGAGTTCGGATGAGAAAGTTATGGCCTCCGGAAGATTGAACGAAAAACGAATAATTTAATCAAAGTAGGAAATATCATAAAACGTCACAAGGGGGGGTAATGACAACCACCTAATACTCATTTACCACTTTTATAACTCTAACACACTCCTTACACGGTTTACATAGGCTTACGTTTGAGTTCTTATTGTTCCGGGTGCTTACTTTTAAGTTATAAACATTTATGTCTAAAACAGGGGTGCTCGGCCGAGCAGTTCAATATGACTCGGCCGAGCAACCTCGGCTCCAAAATTATGACTTTCTGGTCTGCTCCACTCGGCTGAGTCAAGGGACATGCTCGGCCGAGCACCTCCTGAATTCAGAAAAACGCAGAAGAACCCAGGTAACCAAATCAAACCAAATTTTACCCAAAACTTCGCCATTTCTCTAATACTCAAAATCAAGACTTCCAATAAGCATAATGATGAACCAAAACAACTTGTGAACTTGAAATGGACCTAAATAACAACATCTAGCTACCCAAAACAAGATTCAAATCCCAACATTCAAAATATCACAAAATCAACCAAAAATGGAAACAAGTTCATAAATCATCCAAGAAGCAATATATTGTAAGCATATCATCATATCAACATGGAATGACATTTCTAACATAAAAATGGGGGAAAGCAACTTACTTGAATTTTCTCAAAGTTGCCGGAACTCGAATATTTTTAGCCCTCTACGATCCTAACGAAGATCTAAACAAGTTTCATGTTTTAAGAAATGAGAAATAACAAGAGGAAGATGGTTAGATTGAAGAGAGAAGGTAGAGAAGAAATACTTACCAATTCCAAGGAGAGAAGGAGAGAGAGAGCTGGGAAAGATGGAGGATGAGGGAGAGGTGAGGGAGAAGGAGGGAGTTGTTGGTTATTTTTTCCAAAAACTTACACCTAGACCCCTTCCCCATCTACTAACACAAATACTTACACTCCCTACTAACAATTAAGACCCAACAAGACTACACTAACCCGAAATGACTCAAATAAAATGCTAGGCATAAATTATATAACACATAAAATGCACACATAAATATTTAAATAAATAATAATTTAAATAATTAAATAAGCAAATAAATAAATAATTATTATTTATTACTAATAAAATAGAGCCTAGTTTTCGGGTCGTGACAGATTCATCAAAACGGAGATTCCAACTCCTAAAAGCTTGCTTCAATCCATAGATGGATCTCTGCAATTTGCATACCTTAGAATTCTGTTCAAAACCTTCCGGTTGTGTCATATACACATCCTCTTATAGTTTTCCATTTAGGAAAGCGGTTTTGACATCCATTTGCCATATTTCATAGTCATGATATGAGGCAATGGCAAGCAGAATTCTTATAGACTTGATCATTGCTACGGGTGAAAAGGTTTCATCATAGTCAATACCATGAACTTGCCTATAACCCTTCGCTACAAGTCTAGCTTTGTAAGTATGAACCTTCCCATCCATGTCAGTCTTCTTCTTGAAGACCCATTTGCATCCTATGGTTTTTACACCTTCGGGTGCATCAATCAAATTCCAAACTTGATTGTCTTGCATGGATTGCAATTCGGATTCCATGGCTCCAAGCCACTTGTCCGAATCAGGAGAAGACATTGCCTCTTGGTAGGTTGACGGTTCATCATTCTCAATGATTTCTACCTCATTACTATCCGTTGCGAGAAATCCATATCTCTCGGGCTCGGATCGTAACCTACTAGATCTACGAGTTGCTTGTGTATTTTGAACAGGTTCCACAACTCCTTGTGGTTCTTGTTCTTGTTTCACTATTGGTTCAATGTTATTTTCTGGGTCTCGAATTTCTTCAAGATTTATTTTACTCCACTGATTTCTTTGGAGAGAAACTCTTTCTCTAGAAAGACACCAGTTCGGGCAACAAACACTTTGTTGTCCTCTCGGTTGTAAAAGTAATATCCTCTAGTTTCCTTTGGATATCCCACGAAAATACATTTGTCAGATTTGTGTGCAAGTTTTTCAGAGACAAGTCTTTTGACAAAAGCTTCGCAACCCCAAATCTTCATGAAAGACAGACAAGGCTTCTTTCCGCTCCATATCTCATATGGAGTCTTTTGAACCGATTTAGTTGGAACACGATTTAGTGTGAAAGCAGCGGTTTCTAGAGCGTAACCCCAAAAGGATATTGGAAGATCAACTTGACTCATCATTGATCGAACCATGTCTAACAAAGTCTGATTTCTCCTCTCGGACACACCATTCCATTGTGGTGTTCCGGGTGGAGTCAATTGTGAAATTATTCCACAATTTTTTAGATGATCATCAAATTCTTGACTCAAGTATTCTCCACCTCGATCTGATCGAAGTGCCTTAATACTTTTGCCAAGTTGTTTTTCTACTTCATTTTGAAATATTCTAAATATCTCAAATGCTTCACTTTTATGTTTCATTAGGTAAACATACCCAAATCTACTATAATCATCAGTGAAGGTTATGAAGTATTGAAATCCTCCCCTAGCATTGCTACTTAATGGTCCGCATACATCGGAATCTATCAACCCCAATAAGTAAGTCGCTTGCCCTTTCACCCAACTTGGTAAAAGGTGTCTTAGTCATTTTTCCAAGAAGACACGACTCGCAAGTATCATATGACTCAAGGTCACATGAACCCAAAAGTCCGTCCCCATGGAGTTTTGAGATACGCTTCTCATTAATATGACCAAGACGGCAATGCCATAAATAGGTATGATTTACATCATTAGGTTTAGATTTCTTATTTATATGATAGACATTGTCATTATTTTCATCCTTGACATTCAAGACATAAATGCCATTAAATAAATTAGCAATACCATAAAGCACATCATTTAAATAAATAGAAAATTTCTTATTCTCAATAAGAAACTTAAAACCTTCATTATCCAAACTAAAAATTGAAATAATATTTCTACTTAAATCCGGAACATAATAACAATTGTTCAAAACAAGAATTAATCCGGAAGGTAAAGTGACTTCATAAGTCCCTACGGCTAATGCAGCAACTCTTGCTCCATTCCCCACGCGTAGGTCTACTTCACCCTCTTTAAGTAGACTCCTATTCTTTAGTCCCTGCACATTTAAACAAATGTGATAACCACATCCGGTATCCAATACCCAAGAATCAGTGGTAGAAAGGAGAATATATATCATATAGATACCTGAAGACGACGCAGCCTTGCTGCCCTTCTTCTTCTTTTGCTCTTCCAAGAAACCCTTGCAATTACGTTTCCAATGACCAATCTCTTGACAATGGAAACAGATTCCATCCTTTTGTGAATCGGGTTTTTGCCTCAGAAGCCTTGGCAACCTTTGCCTTGCTTATCTTGGGTTTGACAACTTTTTCCTTACCCTTTCCTTTGGCACTAGCCTTCTTCCCATCATGAACCAAAAGCACGGGAGAACCTTTCTCCACAATTTTCATCTCTGCAGTTTTGAGCATCCCATGAAACTCAGAGAGATTCTTATCCATCCCATGCATGTTATAATTCATCACAAACTGATTATAACTTTTAGGCAATGAATTAAGAATGAGATCCGTGGCTAACTCCAATGGGATTGGATAGCCAAGTTTCTCAAGGTGCTCTACATAACCTTTCATTTTAAGAAAGTGAGGACTCACTTGTTGCCTTTCATTCATCTTACAAGTAGTGAATGCAACAATGGTGTTGTACCTCTCTTGCCTAGCTTGCTCTTGAAACATGGCTCTCAACTCCACGCTTATCTCATAAGCTTCCAAATGTTCTAAACTTTGTTGAAGTTTTGAGCACATAGCAGCAAGCATGAGACAACTTACATCTCTAGAATCATTTCGATGTTTCTTGTAAGCATCTCTTTCTGCCCTAGGGGCAGTAGGCGGTGGTTCAGCAGGAAGTGGCCCATCGAAAATGTACAACTTGTCTTCTTGCCTAAGAACAATTCTTAGGCTACAGATCCAATCCATATAGTTGTTACCATTTTCTTCAAGCTTATCCTTCTCAAGGATCGATCGCAATGACATTGATTGAGTGTTATTAGTCATTATCTACAAATATGCAAAATTTCCAAAATTTAATAAGTACTGGTTTTTCATTAAAGAAATAATTAATGTATTTTTCAAATAAAATACTCCCACTAAATTATAAAACCTTCATATACATCCAATGTATAATATAATTTAATTGGGCTAAGATCCAACTTTAATTTAACTTTTGAGTCCACGGAGGCGGACTGCTCAAAAAATAAATTAATTAGGTAGACAATCATGTCAATCATATCCCATATGATTCTTAGATCCTTTTATGAGATTCTTTGAGAAATCCAATTTCCAAAGCATGTTTAATCTCATCTTTTGCCTAGGCCCAAAACCGTTTTGACGCCTAATTAAGTCCAACCATTTTAAACGTATAGGAACAATTCAATTTAATGCACCTTGCGGAGGCAAGCCCACATCAAATTAATGAACCTCATCTTGCTCATACATGAATAAAATTAATGCACTTCACGGAGGCGAACCCACATCAAAATCACTCATGTATAAACAAGTGTTTTAATCATGGCATGGCAAAAAGGACTTAAAACTTTCTTTGAAGGTTCATCACATATAGCATATAACACATTTATGAGCACATAATATAAACATGTTACACATCAAGTTTAGCCACTAAATTAATCTCCATTAATTTAAGCATGATATTCACGTGTCATTAGTTTCTCTATAATTATGAGGATGAGACTATTTCAACTTTGGTTATTATCTCCAAATCAAGACAACAAGAAGTGCGGCCGAAACTAAGCCATGAGGCATCCACAATTCCGCACTAATTCAAGATACCAAGAAAGTAGTCCATGTGGCCGAAACTAAGCAATAGATGGTCTCGGTGAACATAGGCCAATTGCAGTCACAATTCCACATGGATCTCCAATCATTGAATCAAGAACTTTGTTTCTCAATTTTAGCAATTATGAACTCTTCATAATTCTAACTTCGTTTTATCTTTGAAACTTTAATTGCGATCAAGTTTGGGAAACACAATCTCGATGAACGCAGATTAGCCATCCAAACCTTGAACCAATCTTAGAATCACAAAACTAAAACAAATAGGAAAATCAAACCCCAAAATCCACACACAAACCAACTACCCAAAACCCATTCCAGATCAGCAAGTCTGGACTGGTTCTGTTACTGGTTTTGTTGAATTTCTTGAAAAATTCCAAATTCTGATTTTTACAAAAAATCAGACAATCTGATCAATATGTGCGGCCGCCCAAAAACCCTTGTGCGGTCGCCCAAACCTCTGCGGCCGCCCAAGGCGTTTTGTGCTGTCGCCCAATGTGATCAGAATGTGCAGAATTTTCAAAGTTCAAAATTTTTGTCTCAAAATTGTTTTTCCCCAATTATTAAAACTTTGATCCAATCAAAATTAATAATCAACAATTCTGAATCCACCATAATTTATTTATTGCGATTGAATCGTGCGATTAAAGTTGTAAAACAATAAACCACATAAAATCACATAACACATAAACATCATATATTCCATTATTCATATCATGCAAGGCACATAAACAATTTATATACACATAACATGATCTAGGTATTGAAATAATCAACATGAACGGGGCTCTGGAACCACTGTTGGGTTTCGATGTAACATGCGCAGCGGAATTTAGCATTTAAAATTTTGAAACCCAAAGCCCATAGATCCGTTCATATGATTAAATCAAATACAACAATATGAATAGAGGAGAAACTAACCCTTGATGACTTTGAATTCTAACTTTGATCTTGGTGGAGATTTGAAGCTTGATCACGAAGAAAGTAGGAACACGAACTTTGAAGATGATGAGCTTCACCCTCTAGCGGTATCCACACCACAAACGAATATCAAGGAGCTTCTTGATCTTGGTTGCTAGACCAACAATTATGAAACACACTTTCACAATTGATAATGACTATATGGAATTTTAATTGTGTATTATTTTGTTCTTCAATCAAAAGATATCTTGGAACAAAATAAACTCTCTCAAACTCTTTGAAGACTCACAAAATCATTTTTTGGCTAAAGTTCTGGCCGAAATCATCCTTTTATACACAAGCAAGACATATTCCAAATAGGAAACTTGGGTCAAAAGACATTCCTAATCGAATTAGGAAAGTGTCTGCCGACACCACCGTGCGGCCGCCCAAAGAGGGTTGTGCGGTCGCCCAACTTTGGGCAGTCGCCCGGCCCCATTTTGGGCGGTCGCCCAATACCCAAGAATCAGTGGTAGAAAGGAGAATATCTATCATATAGATACCTGAAGTCGACGCAGCCTTGCTGCTCTTCTTCTTCTTTTGCTCTTCCAAGAAAGCCTTGCAATTACGTTTCCAATGACCAATTTCTTGACAATGGAAACAGATTGCATCCTTTTGTGAATCGGGTTTTGCCTCAGAAGCCTTGGAAACCTTTGCCTTGCTTATCTTGGGTTTGACAACTTTTGCCTTACCCTTGCCTTTGGCACCAGACTTCTTCCCATCATGAACCAAGAGCACGGGAGAACCTTTCTCCATAATTTTCATCTCTGCAGTTTTGAGCATCCCATGCAACTCAGAGAGATTCTTATCCATTCCATGCATGTTATAATTCATTACAAACTGATTATAACTTTTAGGCAATGAATTAAGAATGAGATCTGTGGCTAGCTCCAATGGGATTGGATAGCCAAGTTTCTCAAGGTGCTCTACATAACCTTTCATTTTAAGAAAGTGAGGACTCACTTATTGCCCTTCATTCATTTTACACGTAGTGAATGCAACAATGGTCTTGTACCTCTCTTGCCTAGCTTGCTCTTAAAACATGGTTCTCAACTCCACGCCTATCTCATAGGCTTCCATATGTTCCAAACTTTGTTGGAGTTTTGAACACATAGCGGCAAGCATGAGACAACTTACATCTCTAGAATCATTACGATGTTTCTTGTAATTGTCTCTTTCTACCCTAGGGGCAGTAGGCGGTGCTTCAGCGGGGAGAGGCCCATCGAGAATGTACAACTTATCTTCTTGCCTAAGAACAATTCTTATGCTACGGATCCAATCCATAAAGTTGGTACCATTCTCTTCGAGCTTATCCTTCTCAAGGATCGATCGCAACGACATTGATTGAGTGTTATTAGTCATTATCTACAAATATGCAAACATTTCCAAAAATTTTTAAGTACCGATTTTCATTAAAGAGATAAATAATGTATTTTTCAAACAAAATACTCCCACTAAATTATATAACCTTCATATACATCCAATGTATAATATAATTTAAATGGGTTAAGATCCAACTTTAATTTAATTTCAAGTCCGCTAAGGCGGATTACACAAAATCAAATTAATTAGGTAGACAACTCTTGTCAATCATATCTCATATGACTCTTAGTTCCTTTTATGAGATTCTTTAAGAAATCCAATTTCAAAAAGCATGTTAAACCTCATCTTTGCCTAGGCCCAAAACTGTTTTGACGCCCAATTAAGTCTAACCATTTTAAACGCACAGTTAATGTGTCCCACTAGGGCGTGCCCACATTATCTATCTTGCTCATACATAAATAAATTTAATGCATCTCGCTAGGGCGAATCTACATCAGAGCCCCGTTCATGTTGATTAATTCAATACTTGGATCATGTTATGTGTATATAAATTGTTTATGTGCCTTGCATGATATGAATATTGGAATATGTGATGTTTATGTGTTATGTGATTTTATGTGGTTTATTGTTTTACAACTTTAATCGCACGATTCAATCGCAATAAATAAATTATGGTGGATTCAGAATTGTTGGTTATTAATTTTTGATTGGATCAAAGTTTTAATAATCAAGGAAAAACAATTTTGAGACAAAATTTTCGAACTTAAAATTCTGCACATTCTGATTGAACCGGGCGACCGCACGGAAGATACTGGGCGGCCGCACGGTTTTTGGGCGACCGCATAGGTCTTTTGGGCGGCCGCACACCAAGATCAGAATGTCTGATTTTGCTCAAAAATCAGAATTTGGAATTTTCGAGAGGTTCAACAAAACCAGTAACAGAACCAATCCAGACCTGCTGATCTGGAATGGGTTTTGGGTAGTTGGTTTGTGTGTGGATCTTGGGGTTTGATTTTCCTATTTGTTTTAGTCTTGTGATTCCTAGATTGGTTCAAGGTTTGGATGGCTAATCTGCGTTCATCGAGATTGTGTTTCCCAAACTTAAAGGCATTTAACGCGATGTTTATGTTGCATCCTACGCAAGTTAACGATGAGCGGAGATCTTGACAACAAACACTCATCTCACCATGGCACGTCCCTTGTAGGGAAATCACTTTTTGTGCACTTTCTCTCAAAGATCTCGATTCAACATTGACTTGGGGATGACTCGACATAGACATTACGTTAACTGACTATTAAGAAAAAGCTAGTCAAACCAACCGGTCAAAACCTAGGTGTGTTACCTATACTAGTGTGGGTTGACACGGGTTAGGTAAAATGTTCCCACCGTATACGGTGAGTGGAATAGACGAGTGACTCGAAAAGAGTGCGACAGTAGCACACAAATTCCTGCACATCGAATACTCCGGGTAATGGGGACCTGTGCAGTGCTGACACGGACTAGTGGTAGTGTGCGGTAAAAACTAATTCTTTTTTAAGGAGAAAAGAGAGAAGTTTTTAATGTTAGGATGATGCAATGCAATGCATGAGAGAGAGAGAGAGAGAGAGAGAGAGAGAGAATAATGTACAAGGGAGCATAGCAGAGTTTTGTTTGACCCTAATACTAAAGCGAAGATAACAAGGGTACATGGTACAAGGTACAAGTATTAATATGGCGGAGTGCGCGGGTGCATGTGTAAACATGGCTTAACTGTAGGGGGGCACGTGAAAACATGGCAAGTGTGCATGTGCAAACATGGCATGTGTGTGCATGTGTAAACATGGCAGGTGTGTGCATGTGTAAACATGGCAGGTGTATGCGTGTGTAAACATGGCAGGTGTGTGCGTGTGTAAACATGGCAGGTGTGTGGATGTGTAAACATGGCAGGTGTGTGCATGTGTAAACATGGCAAGCATCATGATGTGACGAAACTTAGACCCACTAAGTTTGAAAAAGTTTCAAAGCAGTCCCCAGCAGAGTCGCCACTGTGAATACCCCTTTCCGATGAAGCGACACATGGGAAGTATCTTGTGATTATTATTATTTACAAAAGGAATATTCTTAACGACATTAAAATTATGAGAGTCGCCACGCCGTTTTAATTAAAGCCAAAACATTGAAAAAAATATTTTTAGTGGGTTCGGGGGTCAAATTACAACAAGAGAAGAATATTGGACGTTATCACTCCTATTGCCCGAATTGATAGGTCTTTCTATCATGATGAATATGTTAGTAGTGTGTTAGTGATTTAGACCGGATTTGAAGATTGCCTACGTTCCTCTCAATGTGAGAAGCTCAGGTCAGCGTAGTTCGCAGAGAATTTAGAATAGGCAGAAGAATCGGGATCATGCATAATGAGGGGGGAATTACCTAAAGATTAGGGTTTAGAAGTAGTTCCTAGATCATCCTCGGGTTGATGAACCCTAGATCATCATCGGCTATGAAATAACATATAATTATGAAGATCACAACCCTAAATATAGCATAAATAAGGTTTTAATCTATGAACACGAAGAACATGCGAAGAACATATTATGAACATATGAATGAACATGCAAGGAATATGAAGAAACTATGAATAAACATGCAAGAACATGAATATAAAAGATCTACATTAAAAATGATGCAAGAACATGAAGAAAAAGTTAGAAAACTTACCTATATTGGCAAGAAATAAACCTTGGATCTTCTTGAGTGTTTGAATGCTTAATTAGGGAGAAAGTGGTGTTTAAGAACTCCAAAATTCGGACTTAGAGCTCTCAAAATCGGACCCTAAACCAATAGCATGGGATTGGTTTATATAGTAAACTGAGGGGAAGATCTGACGGCTGAGATCATCTGGGACAAAGGTGGCCGCCTGGCCATGATTGAAGCCGGCGACAAGAGTGGCCGCGTGGCCAAGGTCGACGCGTAGCAAGGTTGGCCGCGTGGCCAATTCTGCTGGCTGACTTGATTCTTAAGCTAGGGTTTCTGCATGGTTTTAAGGAAACCATTTATTACCTATTTTGATAGATTTTGTCATAAATGAGATATTTCGGGAATCCGGGACAAGTCTTTGCAAGGTTTCTAATTCCTATCAAGTCCTTATATTTTTGGGAAAGTCCTAATAAACTCATTTTCAGATCGGGTACGAACAGTAGCCCCTCGGCGACGCTTCTTGCAAGGCAATGGAGGGTCGACGATAAAAGAAGGATCCGTCTGAAACATGAGTTTCAAAACAGATGAAAGGTAAGGGAACGGCTGAACCTTGGCAGGCGACCTACGTATCCGCGGGGGAATCAAGCCAAACGTAGTTCAAATCTGATGGGGAAATTGGGAAGGACTGTCCTCTGATGGGGAGCAACGTCTTCTGCTGGGGAAAATTCACCTGCTGGGGATGAAAGATGACCGCGTCGGTCGGGTGGCTGGACCTTTTCAGGTTTCCTACGTATCCTCGGAGGAATCAAGCCAAACGTAGTTCAGAGATATTGGGAAAAGACGAGACATCGAACTTCTGCTGCGGATAATAAACCTACGGATACTATCTTGTATGAAGAACGAACATTCATAAGTAATGAAGTTATTTGGGAAAAATAAAGACTACGTTGTCTAAATAATCCCAAGATGGAATGGTAAACGCAATCAGGATTGCCAGGGTTCCTGCCGATTGCGCTAAAGTAATAGATGCTGGATTTCTCGCGAACAGAAACGCCGAGGCTTCTGCCAACCACGATCGATCAAGGATACGTATGTCATAGAGGTGCCGAAGTCTCTACGATCATGCAAATCCTAATAATAAATGTCGGATCTCTCGTAAACAGAAATGCCGAGGCTTCTGCCAACCACGATCGATCAAGGATACGTATGTCATAGAGGCGCCGAAGTCTCTACAACCATACGAATCCTAATAATAGATGCTGGATCTCTCGCAAACAGAAACGCCGAGGCTTCTGCCAATCCCGATCGATCTACGATGCGTATGTCATAGAGGCGCCGAAGTCTCTACAACCATAC
Organism: Campanula takesimana; assembly: GCA_026119855.1. Taxonomy (NCBI): domain Eukaryota; kingdom Viridiplantae; phylum Streptophyta; class Magnoliopsida; order Asterales; family Campanulaceae; genus Campanula; species Campanula takesimana. The sequence goes on from JAOWBW010000741.1 coordinate 318,724, forward strand.
GAATCCTAAGCAAATATTCGGTGAAGGATGGAAATTTTAAGGGGCTTTCCGTACCCAAAGGTAACGAATATCAGTCAAAATTGTGCTAAGGGCATTTAAAATGAATTAAGGGGAAAAGATCAGGGGCAAAAATGGAATTTTATCTGAAGGGACAAGGTTGGCCGCGTGGCCAAACACACTGAATTGCAATAGTGTCCGCGTGGCCAAGAACGCTGAGTGGTCAGATCTCCTTCACGCGGATCGATGATCTGACGGCTGGAATAGAGAGTGCATAAGTGGCCGCGTGGCCAAGGTCGCCGTCTGGCTGACTCCTTAGTCACATCACCAAAAACCCTCCCTCTTCTCCTTCTTTCTTCTTTCTTCTTTCTTCTTCTTCCTTCATTGTTGATGAGTTAGAGAGAGAAAAATGAGTTTTTAGAGAGAGAAAGCTCAGATTTTGATAATTTTGAAGACTTCATTTCACATATTTCTTGAAGCTATGGAAGATTGGATCAATGAGGCGTTATTCAGGGATTTTCCGGGCCAAGGTGGGTATATGCTTCCACAACAAGAGCAACAAGGAGAGGGGCACGGTGATGCTCAGGGCGAGGGAAATGTAGGGGTTGACCCGGGAGCGGGTTTTGAAGCGGCGCCCTTGATTCCACGGGGCGGTTTGAGACCACGATCCGCGACTCGGAATTATCGCGATAATCTGCTGCGGTCTACGTTCGACCAAGATTATGATTTTTACATCGACTCAGAGCGTCATTGGTCGATGGGGCTTCCGGAGACGCGAGAGGTAAATTTCGAATTTCCACTCCTCTCTTTCTCGCACATTTGTATGTTTTATACATAGTATGAAATTCCAGAATAATGGAATGCTAGAATTTAAATTGCTAGAATTGTAAATTGCTAGAATGGTAACATACCTGTGCTGTGTTTACCTGCAGAGGATCAAGGCTCGTGGGTCCACAGTGACTGTGGGCAAACTGTGGGCATCTCTGCCGGAGGGACCGGGCGGTTTAAGTGCTCGGATCGAGCCTATGGGGTTTGGCCCATTCTTTGACAGTGTCCGCATGGTTGGGGGCACCCTGAAGGTGGCAGCGGTGATAGAGGTGTGCCGGGAGTTCTGGTGGGATACCACCCATACCTTCCACTTTAGTTGGGGGGAGATTACCATCACGCCGACGGATTTCGCCGCTATCACGGGGTTGAGGTTTACTGCTACCCCTTTGCCTTTTGATGAGAGCTTGGCGGAGCGGCGGGACTATAGGCAGGCTCTGTTGGGAGTTGACACTGATCTGGGAGGAGGTGTAAAGGGTTATGGAGTGGAGGCCGGGAAAGTGAACCGTTTGGTGGAGGTGGCTATTGAGGCCTTTGGTAGGGGGAGTATGATTTGGATTGTTTGGTCCGGCTGTTCTTATGGTACAGCTTTTCAGAGATCTTGTTTCCCAGTGGGGCTACTGTCTGCCGGTACTCACTGCTAGGGGCTCTTGTGGACTTGGACCTAGTCGGTGGGATTTCTTGGGGTGGAGCCGGTTTGGCTGAGATTTACCGGGCATTGGACCATTGCTCGAGGGCTAGCTCGTTGGCCTTTGATGGATTTCAGTTCGCCTTTGAGGTATGCTCTTGACTACATTGTTGAGATTTCCGCTCTATCTTTTGGTCTGAAATGTCCTTTTCATTGTATGCACAGGCTTGGGTGTACGAGATATTTGGCGTCGCCCCTTTTCAGTTGGTGATGAGTGCCAACAAGTTTGTTCCCATCATGTCGTACTGGTGCAAGGGCAACAGGGCTCCTCCCCTCAGAAACCGGGATAGGAAGACGGTGGATGCTGCTGATCTGAGGAGGGTGTTCGCGATGTCTGAGCCTGTCGGGGTTATATTTTACCCATGGAGTCCGGCCAATGAGGCTTCGGTGGGTCCCTATGTAGTGGAGTTGACCGCTTCTAGGGTTCTGCTTGTGGGTCTCACCGGGGAGGCCATGTATCTCGGAGAGAGGGTGGTTCGTCAGCACAGGGCTGGTGCGTTACCGTGGGCTCCTTATGACCCTCCTCGGGATATGCTCTGTCCCGCGAGGTTGGCGACTTTCTTGGCTCCCACTCTGGCAGAGCATTACAGAGGGAATGATGACTATGCCGGCTACGTGCGGACACGGCTGATCAGCCCTCAGGTTTGGGCTAGGATGCTATCGGGAAAGGGATCGAGCTCGGCCCGGTATGTTGGTCGGAGTCAGCCTTTGGTTGACATGCCCCTTCGCTCGAGTAGCGTGAGAGTGATGAGGGGCGGCCGGGAGGTGGAGCTTAGCTTGGAGCCGACTGATGCAGATCTTGTTGAGGAGACATTCATTCCTCTGCCCGACGCTGGGGTACGGCTTTGTACTTTATATTAGTCATGTTTGCACACATTTATTTCTTTCTGCATTGTAATCATTTACCTTGGTTTCCCTTTCAGGTGACTCGGGAGGCATATATCCGTTCAGCCCGGCGGGAGAACGTGTTGATGCGCTTACTGAGGGAGGCGTACCATTCATGTACTTGTCAGAGGGACGACGTTGCGTCACCCCAGCGTCGTGAGCGGTCTCCGAAAGGTGTGGGTTCTTCTCACACTGGTGGTCGAGCGGTCCGGGGATGGAGTTCGGGTGTCGGTAGCTCTCGAGCTTTAGCGCGGCGTGGAGACACCACGGAGGAGGATTCTGATTAGGCCGGGCCCATCTTTCCATCTTTATTTCCTACATTGTTAGTTAGTAGAAGCAAATATGTACTGGACAAATATTTAATATGTATGCAAATGTATTTATGTACTAAAATGAAAATTATTTGTGATAACCTATTTGTACAAACTTATCACTTTACAATGTGCCTAATTTTATACAATGCATGAGCCATGGGACGGGGCAGGTACGTAGTTGCATGGATCCGTTACGGAGTGGGAGGAAACAAACTGGAATTCTGCATGGAGCGATGTTGGCCGCATGGCCATGGCGAGGCCCGGAGCAATGTTGGCCGCATGGCCTAGGACGAAGTTGGCCGCCTGGTCAAGGACAACATCGGCCGCGTGGCCACGAGCATATGTGGCCGCGTGGCCAAGTCCCGCGCCGCCTCCGGTTTTCCTTTTCCTGGCAAGAATCGGAAGTTGTGTAGTATTTAATGGGAGTTTGTGTCCTATTCAACTTCGTACCAGCAGCTCTTTTGATCAATTTTGAGTTCCAATCATCAACTTGCTCTTCTTTTGCTATGGATCACAATGCAAGGATTTCTAGACTTGAAAAAGGAGATTTCATAACATCTTTGGAGAAATGGGTTGCCAAGATATCCGGTCCTTGTCGTAGGAAGTTTGAGAAGCGCTATGGGATCAAATGTCTTTGGTTATTTTTGCACATGAACTCCAACACTAACCTCTTGCAAGCTTGCGGGAAGTTTTGGAACAACACTCTTCATGTTTTCAACTTTTCTTTTAATGAGATGGTACCCACTTATGAAGACATCAAGGCGCTTTGCGGTTGTGAAGGGAAGGGTACACTTGCATTGCCCTTCGATCTTATTTCTTTGCATGACAAGTTGATAACCTTTGGTGTGCCCGCAGATGACATTGGTAAGTATGCTAGAGGTGGCTACGTCGACCTTTCTTGGATGCCAAGGCACTTCATGCACGCGTATATGACCTCCGACCGTTCTTTGGACCATCTTGCCTTGTGTTTATTTGCTTCTATTCTTTTCCCTTCCGAAGTCGGATGTGCTAGTGAGGGATGTTTGACCATGGTGAATGCGGCTCATTCGGGACATGACATTGTACCGGCCATCCTTGGGGAGCTCATTTGTGGGATTCCTCATCTTGCGGTTTATGGCGGGATGCCGTGCGGCAGTGATAGGCTTTTGACCATGTGGTTGCAAGAAAGGCTCCGAGTGAACAAGCCAGCGGTTTCTTCGGCGGTGGCCCAATGGATGCACCGTATTAGAGGTATGGAGGAGAGGTTCGAGGGCATGACTCTCAAGGGTTGGGAAAGGTACTTGGCGGAGATGGTGACCGATGATATCAAGTGGGTGGTTCCCCATTGGCACATTAATTCTGTGAGGGAGAAGCAAGTAGGACTGCACATGATTAAAGTTCCGTCATTTTCTGGGACCACTTTTTACTACCCCGCCAGAGTACTCCGTCAATATGGTCTAGTGAAAACCATCCCCGAGGGTTGGGATGAGGAGAGGACCCGTTTTCCTTTTGGCATACTTCACTTGGAAGATAACGCTTCGGTTCTCCTTTCTCAAATGTGGGGCGAGGCCGGTTTTAGCCATAGGACTCTTATCACACGCTCCAACAACACCTACCTATCACGAGAGTATTTGGATTGGTTTATTGAGAGACTTGGGCAAGCGGAGCAGACTCTAGAGACCCTAAGGGGCGCTATTTTGGCATCCTGTGCTCCTAGTTGTTCATTGAGGATGAAGGAGGCGATGGCCTATGAGAGGAAGAGGAGCAAGAGCATGGCTAATAGATATGGAGCGGGGACTTCAAGGAAGAGAAAGGATGGGGAGACTCCTAGTGTCAAAGCTAAAGGGGTTAGTGAATTTGAGAGGAGGTTTTGCGAGAACCCTAACAAGAAAAAGATTCGCCGTGGTCAAAGCAAGAAGAAAGAGACCGAAGGCACGAGTGGCACTAAAGAGTAATTCCGAGGATCCTTCCATAGTCGTTGCAAACACATTATTTTAATTTAGTTTACTTTTGTTTTAGTTCCAATTTCAGAATAGGTTATTTATTCAAAAAGTATGTCAAGCTTAGACTCATCAAATAAGTGTTAACATGCAATGACTATGGAAATAAAAGTTTTTGCTTTCAGAAAATACAACTTCTATCTTTATTGCTTGACAAGATTTGGATGTTTATTTGTTTTTTTAGACCGCACCTTTTGAAAGGCTGCCTACGTTCCCCTTTTACAAATAGGACTAAGGGGCTCAGGTCACCGTAGTTCACTCCAGTCGGACTAGAATGATTTTAGAGAAAGGGAAGATAGAAGGGGGAATGCTCTAACTTTTGCCTTGACCGCCCTTGCGGGTTTTCGATCTAGCGAGCTTTGTACGCACCTTTATTTTGCATAGACCGCCCTTTGCGGGTTTTCAGTCTATCGGGCTTCTTTTTGCGTAGTAAACATTTTTTTTTTTTTAGAAGGGGAGTCTAGTCATAGTAGAGTCTGAGCTTGCTGAGATTGACTGGTTCCTTGAACGGGTTGCCATCCAAATCTGCCATTCTGACCGCTCCTCCGGAGAAGATCTTCTGTACTACAAACGGACCTACCCAAGTGGGGGCCCACTTCCCAAGGGGGTTGAACTTGTTGGGCAGGCGTGCTTTGAGCACCAAGTCTCCTTCCTTTATGTCAACAGGCTTGACTTTTTTATTGAAGGCTTTCGTCGTTCTTCTTTGATAGGCCCGGATGTGCTCCATAGCCTTCAATCTACGTTCATCGAGCGTTTCCAACTGATCATAGTGACTACGAAGCCATTCTACCTCATTCACTTGGTTCTCGAGCAAGATCCTCAAAGATGGCACCTCCAACTCAATAGGGAGTACTGCCTCCATGTCGTATGTCAAAGCCTAAGGGGTTTCTCCCATAGCGGTGCGGACTGACGTTCTGTACCCCCAAAGTGACAATGGTAACTTCTCGGGCCAATCCCGTCCCTGTAAAGCCATTTTGCGAATTATCTGCTCTATCGTCTTGTTGGCCGCTTCAACAGCGCCGTTAGTCTGTGGATAGTACGGCGAAGATTTCTTTCATTCGATCTTGAATTCTATGAGCAAGCGAGCACACTCGGCTTTGAAATGACTGCCATTATCTGATATAATGAGGTTAGGAACCCCATACCGACACATAATGTTCTCTTTGATAAACTGCGCCACCTTCTTGGAATTCAGCACCTTGTAAGACTGAGCTTCGACCCACTTTGTGAAGTAGTCGACTGCGATGAGGATGAATTCATGACCATTACTACCGGCCGGCGAGATCTTCCCAATGATGTCTATACCCCACGTGGTGAATGGCCAAGGCGTGGTGGAATTATACAATTCGTGTGGGGGGATGTGGTTGAGGTTGGAGCATACTTGGCACTTGTGACACCGTCGAACCCATTGGATACAGTCTGTCTCCATGGTAATCCAATAATAGCCCAGCCGAGTGATCTTCTGTCTAAGCATCCTTGCATTCATGTGGGGTCTGCACAACCCGTTGTGTACTTCTTCCATTATTGCTTCAGCTCTCTTGTTGTCGACACATAAGAGCAACAAACCGTCGTAATGCCTCTTGTACAAAGTATCGTCTAACAACACAAACTGCCCAGCCAACCTTTTGAGTGCTTGCAGACTCTTGGCCTTCACATCTCCGTCAAAGGACATCTCTCCGTGCTTAAGGAACTTGTATATTTGGGCGTACCATTGATCTCCGTTTACCTCTGCATCGATCTGGATTTCTCAGCAATAGGCGGGGTTCTCTCTCCGTCCAACCCTGAATGGTTTCACGGACCTTCCTTCGGGAATTTCAACTAAGGAGGCCTATGTAGCTAGAGCATCCGCGAACCTATTTCTGTCTCGCGGCAGGAAATGGAAGGTAACCTCTTCGAATTGTGCTATCAACTCGTCCATGTAACCTTGGTACCGCTGCAGGCAAGGATCAATAGTTTTCCATTTCTTCGCCGTTTGGTTAATAATCAAAGCAGAGTCTCCGTACACTTCTAACTCTTTCACGTTGCGTTCTAGGGCGGCCTCCAATCTGGCTATACACGCCTCACACTCGGCGGCGTTGTTGGTTGCTGAAAAGTTTAGCTTGATGGCTATGGGAGTGTGCTCATCTTTGGGATCAATAAGTAGGAGTCCGACTCCATTTCCTCGTTTGTTTGCAGCTCCGTCAAAGAATAATTTCCACCTTTCTGCGACCTCAATTGCGAAAATGTCGTCGTCCGGGAACTCGGGGTCGGGTCCTCTTGTCTCGATGCTCGGAGAGTCTGCGAGCTGATCGGCCATTGCCCTCCCCTTGATTACCTTCCTCGGTACATAAGTAATGTCGAACTCTCCCAAGAATACTGACCATTTAGCGAGTCTCATAGAAAGGGAGGGTTTATCGAACAGATACTTGATAGGATCCATTTTCGAGACTAGTAAGATCGGATGGGATACCATGTAGTGCTTGAGCTTCGTCACCGCCCATACTAGGCCTACGCAGGTCTTCTTGAGCGCGGAGTAATTGAGCTCGCTACCTTGTAACTTTCGACTGACAAAGTACACTTCATTCTCAATCCGGGAATCTTTGGCTTCTTGCGCTAACATGGCTCCGACGGCGGTGTCTGTCACAGTTAAGTATAGTAGCAACGGCTTCTCCTTATGCGGCGGGCGCAGGATTGGGGTATTCACCAAATACTGTTTGATCCTTTCGAAGGCTATCTGGCAGTGATAATCCCACTCCACACTGGCTGTTTTCTTCATTAACTTGAAAATTGGTTCGCAGATGGTGGTCAGCTGATTGATAAACCGACTGATGTATTGCAGGCGTCCCATGAATCCTTTTATCTCCGTCTCGGTACGGGGTGGCTTCATCTCCAGGATGGCTTGAATCTTCCTTGGGTCGGCTTCGATCCCATTCTCGGTGACCATGTAACCCAATACTTTACCTCTGCGAACTCCAAAGGTGCATTTCGCCGGGTTCAAACGCATGGCGTGCTCTCTCAACCTGTTGAAGAATTTTCTGAGATCTATCAAGTGTTGGCCATCAGACCCTTTTGAATGTATAATCATGTCATCCACGTACACCTCAATCTCCTTGTGGATCATATCGTGGAATAAAGTCGTAACTGCCCGTTGGTAGGTAGCCCCAGCGTTCCTTAGTCCAAACGGCATGACAGTATAACAAAAAGTTCCCCATGGGGTGGTGAAAGCTGTTTTCTCTTGGTCCTCCTCGGCCATCTTGATCTAGTTATAGCCGGCAAACCCATCAACGAACGACTTGACCTCATAATGGGCGGTTGCGTCCACCAACATGTCGATATTTGGCAAGGGGAAGTCATCCTTTGGCGTAGCTTTGTTGAGATCCCGAAAATCCACACATATTCTGACTTTACCATTGGATTTCTTGACAGTCACCAAATTTGATAACCAAGTTGGATACTCGATCACCCTGATGAAATCCACACGGAGTAGCTTCTCGATCTCTTCTTTCACTTGCAAAGACCATTCTGGCTTAATGCGGCGCAGCTTCTGTTTGACTGGCTTAGCGTCTGGTGCTGTCGGGATTCTGTGCTCTACGATCGAGTTGTCAAGCCCCGGCATGTCTTTATAAGACCATGCGAACACATCCACATATTCTCTGAGTAGCTCAATCAGTGCTTCCCTTTCGGCTCCGCTGAAGAAGCTTCCGATCTGCGTTTCCTTAGGCTCGGCTTCGGTTCCCAAATTCACGCACGTTAACACCTCATCGGCAGCTTGGGCTCGAGATTCCTTTTGATTAATAACCTGTTCTGAGATTTCTTTAATGTATTCATCATTTAATGTGTCTGTGTCTGCCTCTTCTAATGAATCATTATTAACTAAGTGTATGTCATTAGTTTGATTATTAGCCAATTTATCAGTTAAAAGAGTGACTATGGAGGGATACTCGGAAAGGTCGAGGGTTTCATTCATGGCAAAAGGGAATATAGCGTTTGCAACAAGATCATAGTCTTCGGACGTAAGGTCGCCAGACTTAGAGGAAGACTCAAATTCAAAATGTAAAACACTAGACTCTGGGGACGGGGATTTTGGGTGAGTGACAGGAGATGCTGCAGGAGTGGCGACAGGAGAAGGAGTAAGCCCCAATGTTCCCACCATAAATTCCGGAGTAGCTATAGGTCCCCCAATGATGCACCAATTCTTGAGTTTGTCCCCCATGGGTACCACCAATGTCCTTGGGTCCACCTTATCTTCAGAATTGTCTCCAATGACGGCAACCATGTCTTCGTGCAGCCCCAGATTACCTAGATGTTGAAGCAGATATTGGCCGTCCCACGTCTCAGTCAAACTCGGAGTTTCTGCAGCTTCTATTGCTGGCTTGTCAAGGGTTGCGGCTTCAAGTTGATCTGCCAAGTCATCTGCAACCTTGGTGGAGTACTCATGCCTGATGGTTCTAACTCTGCCCGTGGCTTTTTCATATTCCATGTAAGTCAGCTTCATGTTGGACCGATCGAATTCCACATCTCTGAAAATCTCTAACCCTTTCTGCAACTTCCCGGTGTGGTCAATCCATGGCTCGGCGAACTCAAAACATGAAAACTCCTCGCCTTCCCTGACAAAGTAGCTATCCAGGGACAGGCGGTATGGCCGCATTTCAGGCTTTTTATAGGGAAGCTTCATCTTTTTAAGCAATTCTATCCTTTGTTGCTCCATTTTGTCCTCGGGAGTAAGGGTGTATCCAAGACCGAACAATCCCCGGTGATCGATCTCTTTAACCAGACTTGTGGGACCTTGCAAGCACTTACCTAGCCCCAGCCCCGGTACGAAGCCCATATTACGCAGTATCTTGACAACAGGTGCCACTTTATCCGTTGTTTTGGTGAGGTCGATGGTACAGATCTGTGCTTGAGCGACTATTTCGAAGCCATTGAAGAGTCAGCTCTCTTCCCCATGCTGAATCTGTAAGACAGGAACGCCCTTGGTGTCCGTCCCTTGGGCAGTTACGAGATCGCTGTAGATGATGGTCACTTCATTACCAGATTGAAACTTCACACACTGGTGCAGGGAAGATGGGACAGCGACCGATTGATGTAACCATGGCCTGCCAAGGAGGAGTGAGAAGGTTGCGGGGATGTCTATGACGTGGAAGTCGGTTGGTAGGATCTTTGTTCCGATGGTAATGGGCAAGGTGGCTTCGCCTATCACGGCACGGCATGTAGAGTCATAAGCTTTGATGGTTTGCTTGGATGGGCGTAAATCAACACCATGAACGCCAACCACATCCATCATCCTTGAAGGCAGGATATTAATAGCAGAACCATTATCAATGAATACACGGGGAATTTTCTTGCCATTTACCTCGACAGTGATGTATAAAGGCTCATTATGATCAACTCCGAACACTGGCTTGTCTAGCTCCGAGAAAGTGATGATGTTTCCATAGTGGATATTACCAATTATGTGGGTGACGTCCTCCGGGGTAATAGTGGATGGTACCATGGTGGCGGCGAGGTTTTGCTCGAGCATGAGGCGATGGGCTAGGGAGGAGGTGAGTAGGGACCAGAGCGAGATGTGGGCTTGGGTTTGTTTGAGTTGAGTGAGGATAGGGTCTTCTTTGTCTAGGTCAGCTTGCTCGGGTTCCTTCCCAAAGACTTTCTTTGCACCCTTTGGGTCGGATTGGTACACTTGACCGGATCTCGTAAGGAGAGAAACTTCTGCACGTAGCTCCTCCAAAGACAATGGCGTGTCAGGACAAGGGGGCGAAACTTCGGTCTTTTCGGCCTCCTCGAAGATTTCGGCCCAAGAAAGAGGTTGAGAGGGTTTGGGACTCTCTTCCTCTAGAGATTCGACTTCACTCACTAGTTCTTCTAAAGACAATAAGTAGCAAGAAGGTTCTTTATTATTAGTCATTGAAATACAACCCACCTCATCACAGTCCGCCACAACAGGCTCGGCCGGATCAGTGATCTCACTAAGTTCTACCATGAGTACATTTCTAGCTACATAATCTCTAGGGTCTTCGACAACTCCCTTGTGGATGAGCTCTTGCACGACTTTCTTGAGTTCAAAGCATTCTTCGGTAGTGTGACTGGTGCACTTGTGGTAGTGGCAGAACTTTGACAAATTGCAACCAAGACGGGGGAGGTGTCCTTCTAATGGTTCGAGAATTTCTAACGTCACCAATGCCATGAAGATATCCACCATCGTGAGCCCTATCTTGTCAAAGGCATCCATGAGCTCTAGGATACTGATCTCGCATGTTTGCACCATATTCACCCCAGCCCCATTGTTAGGAAGAGGGTTATTCACCGCATTAGGACCCTTCGGCTTCTCAATCTTCTTGTCATTGATCAACCTTAAACTACGCGTTTCAGTTGAATACAACCATCCGTTGTGTGCCCGATGTGTTTGTGATACTTGCAGAACTTGGAGACGTCCAAATCGGTTCTTGGGTAGGCGGGTTGGTAATTCTCTAAAGGCTTGATAAGACCTCTCTTGACTAACACGTCAAAGACCTTCCCCATGGGCATGCCAAAATCATCAAAATGCTCCCTCTGTTGTGGAGCCCCATTCCTTGTTACGGCTTGGACATCTAGCGGGACCTCTTTCTGGACCATATTCACTTGGCTGACGGCTTCCTTTCCACCCCTAGGAGGCGCAGGCGCAGTAGGAGCCTTGTAGCGGAAGGAGTTGTTGTTGTTGGTCTTTGGACTTTCTTTTGGCGGCACAATCCCAGTGAACCCTGCTTCGTACCTTACTCCGGCGTCAACCATTTCCCGCAAGTCAGGGAAATAACCATTGCCGATGGCTGCTTTCATCTCCGGTAGCAAGCACTTGTAGAAAATCTGCTTCTGTTCCTTTGCTTTTGGTGGGTATTGGACCTCACACAACCGATGGTTCCACCTCTTGTAAAAATCATAAATAGCCTCGCCGGGCTTTTGCATAGTGTTCTCAAGATCCGTTCGATTCACATGCCAATCCAAGTTAGCTTGATACTTCTCACAGAAAATGGCGCTGATTTGTTCCCACGTTTGCCTCTCGCTTGGTTCTAGCCCCAAGAACCAACGCAGAGCAAAACCATCCAAAGTGCTATGGAATACGCGAGCCATTTGTTCGTTGGTGCAGTCACGAGCCCTCATGGCCAACACATAACTATCCAAATGAGTCTTAGGACACGAGTCACCATGAAACATTGCCACTTTAGGCATCTTGAAATCCTTGGGGAGAGCCACCACTTGGCTAGGGTTGATTGTCTTGGTAGTCGGTGCACTTTGCTTATCCACGGTCTCGATCAACTTGCGCATTTGCTCTTGCATGGCCGTGACCACAGGGTGATTGGAGATGTCGGGTATAGATTCTGACAGAATGACGGGAGGAGTAGTGGAAGTAGTAGCAGCGGCCATCCCAATACTCAGAGGCAACGAGGGTGCGGGTAGTTTGCTAGCAGATAGGTAGCCACCAAGCAGTTTAGGGGAAGGTTCATAGACAGCCTTGTTCTTGCTCATGGTAGTGAAACCTTGTTGGGTGTAGAGGGAAGGAGGTGGAACATTGCGGTAGCTTGGGAATGGGAAGGCAGTGGCATTGGTGTTGGGGGGACAGTTGGTATTGACCTCTTCATCCTCGACATAAATGAAATTCTCACCATCGGGCACCAGTTTAGTTCCCTTTTGTTGAATGTGACCCTTCAACTGTCGGTTCTGGTCTTCCAACATCTTGTTGCTTTCTTCGAGATTCTTGATCTTGGCTTCGAGACCGACGAGGAAGTTCTGGAGGCTTGGGGAATACCATTGAGAGTAGCCTCAGTGTTGAGCTCGGCGGCACTAGCAGGAGGAGCAGAGGCTGAAGATGAAGCGGGAGTTGACATTGCTGATGATGAGACTGAGAACGTGGACGGAGTAGAAGCTTCACGTTGTAGTCGACCACCTGAACGGATCCAAACTTGCATTGCTGAAAGGTTGAAGGGCAATGAAGCTTTAGGAGAGGGGGAAGGCTCATGCAAATTATATTTTAATTTACAAAAACGTACATTATTTACATCCTAATTGGTTGGAAGGGGTACCCCTTTTTCGCAACTAGTTAGAAGACTACGATCAGTGGAGGCCATCACTACGTCTATAGACCCCTCGTTTTATTGGGTTTCGATCAAACATGCGCAGCGGAATATACCATTTAAAATTTTGAAACCCAAAGCCATGGATCCGTTCATACGATTAAATCAAATACAACATAACATGAATATAGGATAAAACTAACCCTTGATGGCTATCAAATTTTTCTCTTGGTCTTTGGTGGAGGTTTGAAGACTTGATCACGATCACAAAGCTTGAACACGAACTTTGAAGATGATGATTTTCACCCTCTAGCGGTATCCACACTTCGAACGAATACCAAAGGAGCTTCTTTGATCTTGGTTGCTAGACCAAATTGTGAAACACTTTTCCACAATCAAAAGAACTATATGGAATTTATTTTGTGTATTATTTTGTTCTTCAACCAAGAATGTCTTAGAACAAAATAAACCCTCTCTCAAACTCTTTGAGACTCACAAAATCATTAGCTTAGAGTGCTGGCCGAATTTGGTCTTTTATACACAAGTATGACCTATTCCAAATAGGAAACTTGTGTCAAAATCCGTCCAAAATTCGTTTCCTAATCAAATTAGGAATCTGCCACCCGACAGTACTGTGCGGCCGCCCAGAATGCACTGTGCGGTCGCACAACTATCTGAAACAAATTAGTACAAAACTGAGCAAAGTGTGCGGCCGCCCAGTCCATTATGTGCGGTCGCCCACTTCCCCAGAAAGTCCAGAATTTCCAAAATTCCAATATAGTCCTTTTAAAGATTCGTTCTATTGTGTGTGACCCTCTAGGATTATACTAAGTTGGCAATGGGCTCAAACATGATCCCATAAGATATGATTAGGTTCTAGCAAACCGTCATACCTACCCAAATAGTATAACTAGATACAAGTTCGCATTCCTTTAGAATATGTCATAATCCTTTTGTCCACGATATCATTGAACACAAGTCATGGTCAAAGAGTCAACTTGTTTTGTTCAATACTTTCTCGATTCCGAATATGTTGATAATCCAAATGACATTGATCCAATCAATTCATTTGACTCCGGCCAAACATTTCATCAACATTATTCCTACGAGAGGCCCAAGCTTGACATCTCTCCGAGGAGGGACAAATCCATTTAGCTTATTATTCTTCCCTACGTGAATCCGATTATGCCAATCATACCCTTTATAACTACTCGGTTAAAAGTAGCGTTTGAATATGTCAAACATAATGTTCATCAAGTGGAAGACTATAATAACTTCATGTCTAAGGATTCAAATGACATAACTAATATGAGATATATGTATGACATAGACCATGACATAAATCTCATAGAGCGGGTCATGTCCAGTACCTTGTTCCAAACAAGTACCCATAAATCTAACATGATCATCCCATGATCATTTAGCCTTTATACTAGTGCTTAACATGTACTAGGGACGGAGATTATTATAAGTAAACATGAACAACAATAATAATCAAACATCTCTTTATTGATATGAAATAAATGATAACAATTACAACCTTTATTAAACGTGCCTAGGGCACCACTACCAACAATCTCCCACTTGCCCTAGGCCCAATCTCCCATGTGTCTAATACCCATGGACCTAACATGACCATCATGTTTAGCTTGTGGAAGTCCCTTTGTTAGCGGGTCCGCAACATTGTCATCAGTAGGTACTCTGCATATATTTACGTCTCCCCTATCAACGATTTCTCGAATGATATGAAAACGCCTAAGTATGTGTTTGGATTTCTGATGTGCTCTTGGTTCCTTTGCTTGAGCAATAGCACCATTATTATCACAATAAAGGTCTATTGGATTAGCAATACTAGGAACCACTTCAAGTTCAGTTATGAACTTCTTAATCCAAACAGCTTCCTTTGCAGCATCCGATGCAGCAATATACTCAGCTTCTGTTGTAGAATCAGCGGTTGTACTTTGCTTGGAACTCTTCCAGCTTACAGCTCCACCATTTAACATAAACACAAAACCCGATTGCGATCGGCTATCATCTTTGTCGGTTTGGAAGCTTGCATCCGTGTAAGCATTTACAACGAGATCATCTTCCATTCCTCCATAGACCAAAAACGAGTCTTTAGTTCTTCTCAAGTACTTAAGAATCTCTTTTACAGCTATCCAGTGATTTTCGCCAGGGTCGGATTGGTATAAACTTGTCATGCTCAAAGCATAAGATACATCCGGCCTAGTACAAATCATGGCATACATGATGGACCCAATTGCCGAAGCATATAGAACATCATTCATTTTCTCACGCTCATCTTTTGTCTTAGGACATTGAGTCTTGCTTAGAGAAACTCCATGTAACACGGGCAAGGTTCCTCTCTTAGAATTTTCCATACGGAATCTTCTAATGACCTTGTCAATGTATGTACTTTGGCTTAAACCAAGTAGCCTCCTTGATCTATCTCTATAGATCTTAATGCCAAGAATATATGCGGCTTCACCCATATCTTTCATTGCAAAACACTTTCCTAACCACGTCTTCACAGACTGAAGTGTAGGAATGTCGTTTCCAATGAGTAATATGTCATCCACGTATAAAACAAGGAATAGCACTATGCTCCCACTAATCTTCTTGTATACACAAGGCTCATCTTCGTTCTTGATGAAACCAAACTCTTTGACCGATTCATCAAAACGGAGATTCCAACTCCTAGAAGCTTGCTTCAATCCATAGATGGATCTCTGCAATTTGCATACCTTAGAATTTTGTTCAAAACCTTCTGGTTGTGTCATATACACATCCTCTTGAAGTTTTCCATTCAGGAAAGAGGTTTTGACATCCATTTGCCATATTTCATAGTCATGATATGCGGCAATGGCAAGCAAAATTCTTATAGACTTGATCATTGCTACGGGTGAAAAGGTCTCATCATAGTCAATACCATGAACTTGCCTATAACCTTTCGCTACAAGTCTAGCTTTGTAAGTATGCACCTTCCCATCCATGTCAGTCTTCTTCTTGAAGACCCATTTGCATCCTATGGTTTTTACACCTTCGGGCGCATCAATCAAATTCCAAACTTGATTGTCTTGCATGGATTGCAATTCGGATTCCATGGCTCCAAGCCACTTGTCCGAATCAGGAGAAGACATCGCCTCTTGGTAGGTTGACGGTTCATCATTCTCAATGATTTCCACGCCATTACTATCCGTTACGAGAAATCCATATCTCTCAGGCTCGGATCGTAACCTACTAGATCTGCGAGTTGCTTGTGTATTTTGAACAGGTTCCACAACTCCTTGTGGTTCTTGTTCTTGTTCCATTATTGGTTCAATGTTATTTTCTGGGTCTCGAATTTCTTCAAGATTTATTTTACTCCCACTGATTTCTTTGGAGAGAAACTCCTTCTCTAGAAAGACACCAGTTCGGGCAACAAACACTTTGTTGTCCTCTCGGTTGTAAAAGTAATATCCTTTAGTTTCCTTAGGATATCCCACGAAAATACATTTATCAGATTTATGTGCTAGTTTGTCAGAGATAAGTCTCTTGACATAAACTTCGCAACCCCAAATCCTCATGAAATATAAACTAGGTTTCTTTCCACTCCACATCTCATATGGAGTCTTTGGAACCGATTTAGTTGGAACTTGATTTAGTGTGAAAGCAGCGGTTTCTAGGGCGTAACCCCAAAAGGATATTGGAAGATCAACTTGACTCATCATTGATCGAACCATGTCTAACAAAGTCCGATTCCTCCTCTCAGACACACCATTCTATTGTGGTGTTCCGGGCGGAGTCAATTGTGAAACTATTCCACAATTATTTAGATGATCATCAAATTCTTGACTTAAGTATTCACCACCTCGATCTGATCGAAGTGCCTTTATACTTTTGCCAAGTTGTTTTTCTACTTCATTTTGAAATATTCTAAATATCTCAAATGCTTCACTTTTATGTTTCATTAGGTAAACATACCCAAATCTACTATAATCATCGGTGAAGGTTATGAAGTATTGAAATCCTCCCCTAGCATTGCTACTTAATGGTCCGCATACATCGGAATGTATCAACCCCAATAAGTCGCTTGCCTTTTCACCCAACTTGGTAAAAGGTGTCTTAGTCATTTTTCCAAGAAGACACGACTCACAAGTATCATATGACTCTAAGTCACATGAACCCAAAAGTCTGTCCCCATGGAGTTTTGAGATACGCTTCTCATTAATATGACCAAGACGGCAATGCCACAAATAAGTATGATTTACATCATTAGGTTTAGATTTCTTATTTACATGATAGACATTATTTTCATTCTTGACATCCAAGATATAAAGGCCATTAAATGAATTAGCAATACCATAAAGCACATCATTTAAATAAATAGAAAATTTCTTATTCTCAATAAGAAACTTAAAACCTTCATTATCCAAACAAGAAATTGAAATAATATTTCTGCTTAAATCCGGAACATAATAACAATTGTTCAAAACAAGAATTAATCCGGAAGGTAAAGTGACTTCATAAGTCCCTACGGCTAATGCAGCAACTCTTGCTCCATTCCCCACACGTAGATCTACTTCACCTTCTTTAAGCAGTCTCCTATTCTTTAGTCCCTGCACATTTAGACAAATGTGAGAACCACATCCGGTATCCAATACCCAAGAATCAGTGGTAGAAAGGAGAATATCTATCATATAGATACCTGAAGTCGACGCAGCCTTGCTGCTCTTCTTCTTCTTTTGCTCTTCCAAGAAAGCCTTGCAATTACGTTTCCAATGACCAATTTCTTGACAATGGAAACAGATTGCATCCTTTTGTGAATCGGGTTTTGCCTCAGAAGCCTTGGAAACCTTTGCCTTGCTTATCTTGGGTTTGACAACTTTTTCCTTACCCTTGCCTTTGGCACCAGACTTCTTCCCATCATGAACCAAGAGCACGGGAGAACCTTTCTCCATAATTTTCATCTCTGCAGTTTTGAGCATCCCATGCAACTCAGAGAGATTCTTATCCATTCCATGCATGTTATAATTCATTACAAACTGATTATAACTTTTAGGCAATGAATTAAGAATGAGATCCGTGGCTAGCTCCAATGGGATTGGATAGCCAAGTTTCTCAAGGTGCTCTACATAACCTTTCATTTTAAGAAAGTGAGGACTCACTTATTGCCCTTCATTCATTTTACACGTAGTGAATGCAACAATGGTCTTGTACCTCTCTTGCCTAGCTTGCTCTTAAAACATGGTTCTCAACTCCACGCCTATCTCATATGCTTCCATATGTTCCAAACTTTGTTGGAGTTTTGAACACATAGCGGCAAGCATGAGACAACTTACATCTCTATAATCATTACGATGTTTCTTGTAATTGTCTCTTTCTACCCTAGGGGCAGTAGGCGGTGCTTCAGCGGGGAGAGGCCCATCGAGAATGTACAACTTATCTTCTTGCCTAAGAACAATTCTTATGCTACGGATCCAATCCATAAAGTTGGTACCATTCTCTTCGAGCTTATCCTTCTCAAGGATCGATCGCAACGACATTGATTGAGTGTTATTAGTCATTATCTACAAATATGCAAACATTTCCAAAAATTTTTAAGTACCGATTTTCATTAAAGAGATAAATAATGTATTTTTCAAACAAAATACTCCCACTAAATTATATAACCTTCATATACATCCAATGTATAATATAATTTAAATGGGTTAAGATCCAACTTTAATTTAATTTCAAGTCCGCTAAGGCGGATTACACAAAATCAAATTAATTAGGTAGACAACTCTTGTCAATCATATCTCATATGACTCTTAGTTCCTTTTATGAGATTCTTTAAGAAATCCAATTTCAAAAAGCATGTTAAACCTCATCTTTGCCTAGGCCCAAAACTGTTTTGACGCCCAATTAAGTCTAACCATTTTAAACGCACAGTTAATGTGTCCCGCTAGGGCGTGCCCACATTATCTATCTTGCTCATACATAAATAAATTTAATGCATCTCGCTAGGGCGAATCTACATCAGAGCCCCGTTCATGTTGATTAATTCAATACTTGGATCATGTTATGTGTATATAAATTGTTTATGTGCCTTGCATGATATGAATATTGGAATATGTGATGTTTATGTGTTATGTGATTTTATGTGGTTTATTGTTTTACAACTTTAATCGCACGATTCAATCGCAATAAATAAATTATGGTGGATTCAGAATTGTTGGTTATTAATTTTGATTGGATCAAAGTTTTAATAATCAAGGAAAAACAATTTTGAGACAAAATTTTCGAACTTAAAATTCTGCACATTCTGATTGAACCGGGCGACCGCACGGAAGATACTGGGCGGCCGCACGGTTTTTGGGCGACCGCACAGGTCTTTTGGGCGGCCGCACGCCAAGATCAGAATGTCTGATTTTGCTCAAAAATCAGAATTTGGAATTTTCGAGAGGTTCAACAAAACCAGTAACAGAACCAATCCAGACCTGCTGATCTGGAATGGGTTTTGGGTAGTTGGTTTGTGTGTGGATCTTGGGGTTTGATTTTCCTATTTGTTTTAGTCTTGTGATTCCTAGATTGGTTCAAGGTTTGGATGGCTAATCTGCGTTCATCGAGATTGTGTTTCCCAAACTTAAAGGCATTTAACGCGATGTTTATGTTGCATCCTACGCAAGTTAACGATGAGCGGAGATCTTGACAACAAACACTCATCTCACCATGGCACGTCCCTTGTAGGGAAATCACTTTTTGTGCACTTTCTCTCAAAGATCTCGATTCAACATTGACTTGGGGATGACTCGACATAGACATTACGTTAACTGACTATTAAGAAAAAGCTAGTCAAACCAACCGGTCAAAACCTAGGTGTGTTACCTATACTAGTGTGGGTTGACACGGGTTAGGTAAAATGTTCCCACCGTATACGGTGAGTGGAATAGACGAGTGACTCGAAAAGAGTGCGACAGTAGCACACAAATTCCTGCACATCGAATACTCCGGGTAATGGGGACCTGTGCAGTGCTGACACGGACTAGTGGTAGTGTGCGGTAAAAACTAATTCTTTTTTAAGGAGAAAAGAGAGAAGTTTTTAATGTTAGGATGATGCAATGCAATGCATGAGAGAGAGAGAGAGAGAGAGAGAGAGAGAGAATAATGTACAAGGGAGCATAGCAGAGTTTTGTTTGACCCTAATACTAAAGCGAAGATAACAAGGGTACATGGTACAAGGTACAAGTATTAATATGGCGGAGTGCGCGGGTGCATGTGTAAACATGGCTTAACTGTAGGGGGGCACGTGAAAACATGGCAAGTGTGCATGTGCAAACATGGCATGTGTGTGCATGTGTAAACATGGCAGGTGTGTGCATGTGTAAACATGGCAGGTGTATGCGTGTGTAAACATGGCAGGTGTGTGCGTGTGTAAACATGGCAGGTGTGTGGATGTGTAAACATGGCAGGTGTGTGCATGTGTAAACATGGCAAGCATCATGATGTGACGAAAGTTAGACCCACTAAGTTTGAAAAAGTTTCAAAGCAGTCCCCAGCAGAGTCGCCACTGTGAATACCCCTTTCCGATGAAGCGACACATGGGAAGTATCTTGTGATTATTATTATTTACAAAAGGAATATTCTTAACGACATTAAAATTATGAGAGTCGCCACGCCGTTTTAATTAAAGCCAAAACATTGAAAAAAATATTTTAGTGGGTTCGGGGGTCAAATTACAACAAGAGAAGAATATTGGACGTTATCACTCCTATTGCCCGAATTGATAGGTCTTTCTATCATGATGAATATGTTAGTAGTGTGTTAGTGATTTAGACCGGATTTGAAGATTGCCTACGTTCCTCTCAATGTGAGAAGCTCAGGTCAGCGTAGTTCGCAGAGAATTTAGAATAGGCAGAAGAATCGGGATCATGCATAATGAGGGGGGAATTACCTAAAGATTAGGGTTTAGAAGTAGTTCCTAGATCATCCTCGGGTTGATGAACCCTAGATCATCATCGGCTATGAAATAACATATAATTATGAAGATCACAACCCTAAATATAGCATAAATAAGGTTTTAATCTATGAACACGAAGAACATGCGAAGAACATATTATGAACATATGAATGAACATGCAAGGAATATGAAGAAACTATGAATAAACATGCAAGAACATGAATATAAAAGATCTACATTAAAAATGATGCAAGAACATGAAGAAAAAGTTAGAAAACTTACCTATATTGGCAAGAAATAAACCTTGGATCTTCTTGAGTGTTTGAATGCTTAATTAGGGAGAAAGTGGTGTTTAAGAACTCCAAAATTCGGACTTAGAGCTCTCAAAATCGGACCCTAAACCAATAGCATGGGATTGGTTTATATAGTAAACTGAGGGGAAGATCTGACGGCTGAGATCATCTGGGACAAAGGTGGCCGCCTGGCCATGATTAAAGCCGGCGACAAGAGTGGCCGCGTGGCCAACGTCGACGCGTAGCAAGGTTGGCCGCGTGGCCAATTCTGCTGGCTGACTTGATTCTTAAGCTAGGGTTTTTGCATGGTTTTAAGGAAACCATTTATTACCTATTTTGATAGATTTTGTCATAAATGAGATATTTCGGGAATCCGGGACAAGTCTTTGTAAGGTTTCTAATTCCTATCAAGTCCTTGTATTTTTGGGAAAGTCCTAATAAACTCATTTTCAGATCGGGTACTAACACCCGCTGGCCAGAAAAGCTGAAAAATTCCAATTTAGTCCTTTTAAAGATTCGTTCTATTGTGTGTGACCCTCTAGGATTATACTAAGTTCGCAATGTGTTCAAACATGAAACTATAAGATATGATTAGGTTCTAGCAAACCGTCATACCTACCCAATTAGTATAACTAGATATAAGTTCGCATTCCTTTTAGAACATGTCATAATCCCTTTGTCCACGACGTCATTGAACACAAGTCATGGTCAACAAGTCAACTTGTCTTTGTTCAATACTTTCTCGATTCCGAATATGTTGATAATCCAAATGACATTGATCCGATCAATTTATTTGAGTCCGGCCGAACATTTCATCAACATCATTCCTACGAGAGGCCCAAGCTTGACATCTCTCCGAAGAGGGACAAATCCATTCAGCTTATTATTCTTCCCTACGTGAATCCGATTATGCCAATCATACCCTTTATAACTTCCCGGTTAAAGGTAGCGTTTGAATATGTCAAACATAATGTTCATCAAGTGGAAGACTATTATAACTTCATGTCTAAGGATTCGAATGACATAACTAATATGAGATGTATGTTCGACATAGACCATGACATAAATCTCATACAGCGGGTCATGTCCAGTACCTTGTGTCGCGACCCCGAACCCGCGGGTCCGGAATACGCGAGCTGGACGTCGACTTAAAACCAAACTCTAAAATATAGAAGTTAAAAATTCCATTTTGAACCAAAAGATGATAACACAAGGTTTTACAAATCCAAGTTTAAATCAACAAAGTACAGCTAACATAAGCTCCACAGCTTATGCTCAAAAGAATAAAATATACAATTCTTAATGACGTCAATAATGGTAAAACTATCCCCAAAAGGTTATACATTTAAATAATGTAAACCGATCCGTAACAACCTGCCCCAAAATCTCAATCCTCTCGACGTCCTCCTTGAACCGCGAATCCTAATCCTTTTCCTCCTGGGGGGGTTAAGGAAAACAATTTGAAACAAGAAACGGGGTGAGAATAAATCTCAGTAAGTTACTAATGCAACTACATGACATGCTATAATGCAATAAGCAATAAACAATGATAAATAACACATAGCATGTAACAATTAACAGTCAACAGATAGCAGCGGAAAGTAAACACATAACAAAGGATATTAGCCAAGGTTTCCCAACTGAAAGAACCAAATAAAGGTCGCTGCGCAGCTTCAATAACCAACCATTCATCATCTTCATAATAGCATGAAAGCTGAAGAGGAATCCCCGGTACCGGAACCAAGAACAATGTAAAGTGCCACAAGGGGCGGGAGCCATGCCACAAAGTCATGCTCCAAAACGATTAGCTAGAATACCCACAACGGAGCTAGCTCATCCCAACCAAGGCCAATCTGGATGAGGACAGAAGGACCAATGGGCGATGCTATACTGGACTTGGCTCGTGCCATTATAGCATTATCCATTGCCTGACTCGATACACAATTTAACCAGTTGGACTTTCAATCATGCTAAGAAATAAAATAGTAGCACGGTAAACAACTAAGGATTCCAAAGTAGGGAACCATACCAAATAATCACCATAAAGATGCAACGGGTACTCATGAAGAGTTTAACAACAACGATAACAAGAGTTTCTCATGAAGAGCACAACAACGATAAACGGAATTTCTCATAAAGAGCACAACAACATTGATCATTAAAACAAGATGATTCTAAGACAAGGCACGTATCAAATACATCCTAAATATGATACTCACAAGTTACTCATAAAGAGCGCAACCCAAACGGTCGCTCACAAATAGCACAATGACTATTACCAAAGTGATCATAAACATTTACTCAAAAGATATACTAGGACTATGAACTCAACCATCTCGTCACACCTGGAATTCCAAATAAGAGATCCGAATGAATACAACTTAAGGTTAATCAAACCGTAGGTACCCAATTGCCAATTCACGCTTTATCTCCGTGCATAACGAACCCATTCTAAACACCCCAAACTAATCCAAAAGGTTAAACTTATTAGAACATGATCACGAACACATCATAAGATGCCCAAACCTATACTAAATGATCATCACAAAGGTAAGTCAAACCAACAATATCTCAATAAGATGTTCCAAATCCCAATTAACACTTAATTAAATTCAAACAAAAACTTGATCACAAATGACCCAATTCTATCACTAGAGTGTACTACAATGTTCACTAAGGTCAACTAGAAGGACACCCAAGATTTGGACCAAAACGCATTCCTCAATCACAACTTAACCACAAATGTAAATTTTCAGAGATCTGTGCGGCCGCCCAAAATGGACCGTGCGGTCGCCCAAAATCCCTCAGAACAAGAACAAAAGCTTTCAGAAAGGTGCGCGGTCGCCCAGACTATTTTGTGCGGCCGCCCAACCTTCCGGATTGCCAGGAATCGGGAAGAACAACATGGTTTCTTCCATTTTCAAACCCAAAACACATTCCACCAAAATCCAACCTTCCAACTCTTATACTAATGTACCAAAACAACTAATAAGGCTAAAAGGACTCATACAACAACATTTAATCAACCTAAATCAAGAATCAAACCCCACATTCTAGATTTCACCATTTTTGATCAAAACCCAAAATAAATTCTCAATAAATTCAAAACCCAACCAAACTTCAAATACAACACATCAAACATCATATAAACGTGATATGGACATTTTAGCATCAAAATGGGGGAAAAAGTAACTTACCTGATAATTCTCAAAGTTGACGGAATCCAATTCTTTTTGGTTCTACGCGATCCTATCGACGATCTAAACAAGGTTCATGATTTAAGAAATGAGAGAAGATGAGAGGAAGAGGAAGAAAATGAAGAGAGAAGGAAGAGAAACTTACCTACACCATTGGAGGAGAGAGAGAGAGAGTTGTCTGGGAAATGGAGTAGGGAGAGTGAGGGAGAAGGTGAGGGAGGAGAGGGGAGTAGGGGAATTATTTCCAAAAACTTACACTCAGGCCCCTCCTCTACACTATACACAAATACTTACTCTCCCTACTAACAATTAAGACCCCAAAACTCTACACTAGCACAAAAGACCAATTAAAATGCTAGACATAATTTATTATGACACATAAAGTGCACACATAAATATTTAAATAAATAATAATTTAAATAAATAAATAAGCAAATAAATAAATAAAAATTATTTATTACTAATAAAATAGAGCCTAGATTTCGGGTCGTGACACTTTGTTCCAAACAAGTACCCATAAATCTAATATGATCATCCCATGATCATTTAGCCTTTATACTAGTGCTTTACAATTACTAGGGACGGAGATTATTATAAGTAAACATGAACAACAATAATAATCAAAACATTTCTTTATTGATATGAAATAAATGATAACAATTACAACGTTTATTAAACGTGCCTAGGGCACCACTACCAACAGTTGCTTCGTCCTTCGTTTGGTGGAATGATGTTGTTGTTGTTGTGAACTTCTTTGAATGAAGGGGGATGATATTTTTTTATTTTTTTTTTGTACTCTAACTTTTGCCTAGGTTGATTTGAGGATTTCAACCTAGCGAGTTTTTTTTTTTTTTTTTATATCCCCTTTTGAAAACTTTGCTTCATGATCGTCGCTCCACCTTTCTTTGTCTTGATTTCATCGTTGTTGATGTCTTCGTTGTTGATGCCGTCGTCGATGTTTAGCCTCTAGACGTTCAAGTGATAGCCTTCGTTCCAAAACTTGTTTAGATATTTTTTCATCATTTTGCCAAGAATTAAATTGAACAACTTGAAAGAGTGTATGAGGACAAGAACGACTTTAATTTGATGATTGACTCAAAATTTAACATTGGACGAGAGAAAACATTAATGCACACATTAGAGGACTTTGACTTTTTTTTTTTTGTTAATTCCTATTTCTAGGTAGAGAAAGAGAAACGGAGATTGCTGTCGTCATCCCCATTGTCGTTGTATTGGCAGGATCTCTTGTTGAGACCCTATTTCAAATCTGAGCCCCTTCTTTGATGAGTTCTTGCATGTTCTCACTCTCTAGCTGTTGTTCTTCACCCACGGTAAATTCACCATTGTCAATCAAGTCTTGGATGATGTCGCGGAGGGAGAAGCAATCCTCGGTGAGATGACCGCTGCATTGGTGATAGTCACACCACTTGTGGTGGGCGTGGTTGCGACGTAACGGTTGTGGTTGCTTTTACCCTTGGAGAGGAGAAATTTGTCCCTTTGCTTTGAGATCTTCATAGGCCTTGGTGATGGTCATGCCATTGAGAGGGGTATAGACACGGTCGTCGGTGGCACCTTTGTGACTTTTGAGGGGTGAGCCACTTGAGCGTGCTTTACCGTGGACCTTTGCCTTGCTGTCGGTGAGCTCTTGCAAACGAGCCTTAAGTTCGGACACTTCTTCCTTGTGAATTTTCCTCTCGAGATCAAGACGGTCTTGCCACAAATCATCCTTGCGGCGGGCATCCTCGACAAGTCTATCCATTTGTTCCCCCATGGCTCTTATTATGTTGAAGAGCCTTTCGTTGGACACGAAAATATTCTCACCCTTGTTGTAGTTGCCGTTGGAAGCCATTGGACCTATTGAGAGAACACGGTTGATCTTAGGTTGGCCCCACAAATACCTTTTGAGTAGAATAAATTCACCCACAAACAAAAGAAAAAGACTCGACTATATAAGAAAAATGACTCTTTTTGGGGTTTCTAGAAAAATAGTGGAATCGTCACACTAGTATATAGACCTTCTCGTGGTCCCATATACTCATCGGATTCCACCACGCTTGTGAATCCTACATGTGTTGGGATTAGACTAAATTAATGTAGTAAAGCATACATGCGGGGACGGATTTTTTATTTGCGTCCATTATGACCACTTGGGGACGGATTTTTATTTCGTCCATAACAACAAGTGGCATGTATGATTTGAAGACATTAGTTTAGGGAAAACTCGACACATGGAAACCGACTTGAGTCACGGAGTGTTAGACCCTAACTAGAATTGTGTGGTTTGTGCTCGGCTTAAGAGAGGCTTAAAGGTGTAGACACCCCGCCTTGGACCGCTTACCCCGATTGCACACTTGGTTTTGTGTTTCTCCCTCTTCTAAGTGTTTCCTGTTAGTTTCTGTTACTTTGGTTAAGTTCTAGACGGGCTCCGTTAGGTCCAGGGACTAAACTGAATAACAGTTCTAACTTTCTAGTCCATTCTGTAAAAAATTGCTTCTCAGAGTCGCGCGCCTCCGCCCCTTGAGGCCAGACGCGCGCGCCTTCCGCCGCCTAGGTGCGATGCACGCGCTTCTGGGGCGTGTCAGTTACAGATTCTTCCCAAGAATCTCTCCCTTGCTCATTATACATGATTTTGCCCGGGAAAGATTTCTTGGAGACTCCGTTTGGCTCCAAAAACAGTCACTTTTCAACTATAAAAACCCCTCAAATCCATCATTGGAGGAAGACCTGGAACATCATTACTTTCAAACCTTTTTACTCACTTCTTTCATAGACTTTTCTTGGGACTTCTTCAATAAAGTATTCAACCTCTTCTTCAAGGCTTTACAAGAGGTTCTTTTTTGAAGGATACTATAGGTAAAGGTCTTAAACACTTCTCCTCTCCTTCTTCTTCTTCTTCTTCTTGTTCTTCTTCAATCAAATGTGCAATCACCCAAAACCATTTGGGACATGACACCAACGGTCCTTTCATTACATTGAATTGGCCTAGGAGTCATCTCCCTACATTTCAAACTCTAAAACCCCTTTTTATCATCATTTTAATAGGAAGAACACATATATCTTAAAAAGTGAATTATGAACAAACAAGACCGACGTTGCTTGGGCGAAATGGGTGTTTAAGTAGTTCCCATTTCGTAACCTAACCCCCGAACCCCTCATCCCAAAGAATCTCTGTTTTCGTAAATCAAACTTAGGCTCATAAACATTAGGTTTTCTTACGTTCCTCAAAAACGTGGGTGGCGACTCTAAAACACAATTAGACATCCTAGGATAATTCACCGCTCTAGCCAAGCCGTGGTTCCCCGGGGTATCTACAGTGGCGACTCCGCTGGGGACACCTTGAGGGTTAAACTTGTGTTTCTGTTCATAATTCATTTTTTCTGGGCATTCTGGAAATTGACATGGGAAGCACGCGCCTCGGACCTTCATGGTCCAAAGCGCGCGTGTCCTGAGTCAAATTCCAGAATCGCCCGCCTTCCATGTGTTCTTCCTATTCTTCCTATTATTTCGTGCTAACAAACATCGCAGGGGTTCCATCACACAATCAGGACCAGGGCAATCCCCTGAGTCCATAAGTTTTCTGATAATCTGACAGGTGAGCCCAGAAGCGGGCGCCTCCCAGTTTCTATGCGTCAGTCGCGCGCTTCCCACAACACTATCCAGAGGCGCGCGCTTCTGGGCCAATTTCCAAGGCAAGAACAGGTTTCAGTGACTGGACAGAACAGTGGGGTGTGGGCACAGTTGCCTGCATCAGAACATAATTCAACCCTTGGACTGTTTAATTTTATGTTTTATTTACCGGTCACACGGGTGATTCGGGAGTTCTAATTTACGTGTTTATGTGTTTTTTTATCTTTTCTTTTCAAAAAAAAAATATAAAAAATTTTTTGTCACGTGATAGACCTCACACTAAGTGCACATTACTCCTATAAACTGCTCACTATCGAGTCGCACAAGTCCAACCCCAAACCCGTCGAGGCCCGTCCTAGAAAGTTTCAAGCTCCACTCGACCTTGGCTCTTTCGAAGCGGTAAACCTCAGCCCGTGGCGTAGTTCATGACTACATGCCGGGGGTGACCTTTAAGCCTCATATTCAAGCCGAGCACAAACCACACAATTCTAGTTAGGGTCTAACACTCCGTAACTCAAGTCGGTTTCCATGTACCGAGATTTCCCTAACTAATGTCTTCAAAACATACATGCCAACTTGTTGAAACGGACGCAATAAAAATCCGTCCCCAAAAGTGGTTATTTTGGACGAAAATAAAAATCCGTCCCCGCATGTATTCTTTACTACATTAATTTAGTTTAATCCCGACACATGTAGGATTCACAAACGCGATGAAATCCGATGAGTATATGGGACCGCGAGATGGTATATATACTAGTGTGACGATTCCATTATCTTCTTAGAAACCCCAAAAGGGATCCATTCCCTCCGACTTATAAATAAAAAAAAAGAGTCTTTTTCTTATGTGGTTCGAGTCGTGTGCCCAACTGTGTGTTCTCAACCTCTTCATGGAGCGAAAGTGTGAACCGAAACTGACAAGGGCTACTTCTCCAATTATAGGTCCGATTGGTACTCTCCGCATCTACATAGATTCATCCAACAGGCTTGTCCGTGAACCGATCACTCCAACAGCTTCTACATCATCAATGGCCGGCGACTCCAACACCAACAACACCATGACTCTCGAACAGCTTTCTGCCATGGTTCAAACACTCCAACAACAAGTCACCACTCTCAACAACGAGGCTCAAACCAAAGAAGCCTTGTGGCAAGCTCATGTCGACAGTCAAAGGGAGGCCCACGAGGCTGAGGTTGACCAACTGAAAGCCAAGCTCCTCAAACTCTCCAAGAACAAGGGGGTTAATGACAACGAGGAATCTGAGTGGACCAAGGGTTTTTTTGAAAGCCCGTATGTCAGTGCCCGTACCAAAAAAGTGGGGGGACCAAGCACCGACAACAACGACCCCAAAATGGTCGATTCCATCGTGGCCTACATTGATCAGAAATTTGACGGCCTCAACATGGGAAAGGGCTCCAACACAAGCCTTTATCAGTCATCCATCCTCATGAGCACGATGGCCGCTCTTCCCGAAAAATTCAAGATGCCCGACATTAGCAAGTTTAAGGGCAACTCATGCCCGATGGCTCACATCGAGACTTACATTTGGGCTATGGTTCCGAAGAAGGTCTCCCCAAAAGTTATGGCTCAATGCTTTCCTCTCACCCTCGAGGGGGCGGCCAAGGATTGGTATGCAACTCTCCCGCTCACTGTCCGTCTTGATTGGGATGCCGCTATGCTTGCCTTCAAGAATCAGTATCAAGGCAACACCACTCACCAGCCCACAAGGAAAGAGCTCGAGAACACCACTCAAAGAGACAACGAGTCCTTCATTGACTTCACAAGGAGATGGAATGACAAACTCTCTGAAATTGTTGAGAGGCCGAACACAAAAGAGCAAATGGACATCTTTCTCAAATGTCTCAAGATTGATCTCCGCACCCACCTAAGTGGGGCTTGCTACTCCTACTTCTCCCAAATGTATGAGGCGGGGGTACGCATGGATGACTTGCTCAAGGAGATTAAAAAGGCCACTCCTACATACCGATACAAGGCCGCCTCTAGTTCAAACAAAGTGGCTTCTGTCAATGCTGTTACTACTGACAAGGGGAATTACAAGAAGGTTCCCCCACCACAAGGCAAGCGGTTCCAAAACGACCGCGTCTGCACTCCTCTCAACGACATGACCATCACCGAGGCCTATGAAGATCTAAAGGCCAATGGACAAATCACCCCTCTTCAAGGGTACAAGCAACCACAACCGCTCCGTGCCAATCATGCTCACCACAAATGGTGTGACTACCATCAATGCACCGGCCACCTCACCGAGGATTGCTTCTCCATCCGCAACACCATCCAAGACCTCATAGACAAGAAGGAATTCATAATCCCTAATGAGGGTGGTGTCAATGTAATAGAGGTAGGAGAGTTTGAAGGAACCACTCATTCGATCCCAATTGTGAATGAGGGCTCCGATGATATAAATAAACTTGATAATTCTTGTTATGTTGTGACTTATGATGAGATTATGAGGGAAGTCTTAGAGAATAGGAAGAAGAAGCTACAAGGGACCGTGAACGTGCTCACTTGCAGCGGCCGAGTAACAACGAGCACAATCCCTCCCAATACTGCAGCAACCAGCACCTCTTCTCAAAGATCGCAAGCACGCGACATACCCGAAGATCCTTTGTTAACACAGCTCAAGAAGACGCAAGCCAACATATCCATCTGGGACCTTATTGCATCATCAAAGAGACACCGAGACCTCATCATCAAGAACTTGGATGACACATCAGTCTCTCCCGACACGACTCCCGAGGACCTCACGGCAATGATAGGTCACATTCACTTCGGCAATGTCATCACTTTTGCCGACATGGACCTCCCGCCATTTGGGTCCGAACACAACGAAGCCATCTACCTCAAAGTAAGGGCAAGGGGGAGACCCATCTCAAGAGTTCTAGTAGATGGTGGTTCTGCACTCAACTTAATGCCTAGCCGAGTCATGGGCATACTGGGGCTCAAAATCTCCGATTTACAACCCTCCGCACAAGTCATTAGAGGGTACGACAGCACTGCCCGTACAGTCATGGGAATGATAGAAGTTGATATCGAATTTCGAAGCATGATCATGTCCGTTCCATTCCAAGTACTTGACGTCCCTGCTTCATTCAACTTACTTCTGGGCCGACCTTGGATCCACAGTTCCAATGCGGTACCTTCCACTCTCTATCAGTGTGTCAAGATCAGAAATGGGGACGAAATAGTCACTATCATGGCCGAGAATGTCACCGTCCACAGAAATGGGGGACAACCCGTTCACCAAGTCCAACATGGGATAGAAGATGCCACTCTCTCCGGCGTCAATACCATTGACAAAGAAGGGGGAAACAGACAATGGGCCCCCAGCAATCCTAAAGTCCTCCGCATGATGAGGAACATGAATCACTTTCCCGGTCTTGGCCTGGGGAAGCATCAACAAGGGATATTATACCCCGTGGAAGTTCCTTTTGTCAAAAACAAATTTAGTCTGGGATACGAACCTACCAAGGATGACTTGAAATACGAGCAAGCAGTCAAGAATCAAAGGACCCAAGCTCGCAAAGAAGGTCGACAATATGAAATCCCTGACTTGAGACCTTACCACAACACACTAAACGGTTATTTTGTTCGCCAAGGGTAAGATGTTCCGTACATGATATTTCCCGAACCGTGGGTTAACAACAAGGGCGTTAGAAAGCCCGATCTTGAGATCTTCACCGATTGTGAAATACCGGCACAAGAAAGGGAACCTACTCCAATGTCACCCGAGAGTGGTGGGGCAAGAAAGTGACTATAGAGTCTGAGGTAGAAATTACCGTGGGGGAAGAACTATCCGATCTAGCCTCCATGTTCGAAGAATTTGCCATCATGGACGATTGTCAAGTCAACGCCATCTCCGATAACACAGAAATGGAGAGCCCATCTATTAGCGAGATTCAGCCAAGCTCCGAGCCAATCAACAACTGGTATTCAACGAAGGGGCCCTTAGTATCTGAGGATTTCCTGATCCGAGAAATGGGTTGCATACCCCGCACATCAACAAAGGAAGAGCGGCTCACACTTACTTTCGAGTCTGAGAGTGTTTCTAATGCCCTCACCCAAGAGGATATGGACGCAATAGCCGAGCGTGTGTTTCCTTTCTTTGCTAATGAAAAAATTGATATTTCTGAGTACCCCGAGATTGCAAACATCATAAATGATGAATTAACTAATAACAAACCTAATGAACAAGTTAATAACGATTCAAAATATGATGAAATAGACCACAAAAACATAACATACCTAAATGAACTAGCTCAATAGATTCGCTGTCGTGGTAAAAATGGTCCAGGGGCTGATGAGGAATTGCATGTTGTTAATATGGGTACCGACGCAGAGCCGAAAGAAACGAAGATTGGCAGCTTCTTCAAGGGGGAAGACAAAGACAAACTGACTGCACTGCTCAGAGAATTTGTGGATGTATTCGCATGGTCATACAAAGACATGCCAGGTTTGGACAGAAAGGTCACGGAGCATAGAATTTCGATCAGAGAGGACGCCAAGCCAATAAAGCAGAAACTCAGAAAGATCAAGCCAGAATGGTCTCTACAAGTCAAAGAAGAGATTGAAAAGCTCCTCAGTGTGGGTTTCATCAAAGTCATTGAGTATCCGACTTGGCTAGCCAACATTGTGACAGTTAGAAAGGCAAACGGCAAGGTTTAAGTTTGTGTGGACTTCCGAGATTTGAACAAAGCTTCCCCGAAAGATGATTTTCCACTCCCAAACATCGACATGCTCGTCGATTCAACTGCCAACTATGAAGTCCGCTCATTTGTGGACGGTTTTGCCGGTTACAATCAGATCCTCATGTCTAAAGAGGATCAACACAAGACAGCTTTCACAACTCCGTGGGGGACCTTCTGCTACACAGTCATGCCGTTCGGACTAAGGAACGCTGGGGCTACCTACCAGAGAGCTGTTACGGATCTATTCCACGACATGATTCATAAAGAGATTGAGGTCTATGTAGACGACATGATCATCCATTCAAAGGGAACCAATGGTCAACATTTGATCGATCTTCGCAAAATCTTTGTAAGGCTTCGACAACACAAGATGAGACTCAATCCCGTAAAGTGCACTTTTGGGGTCATCAGAGGGAAGGTTCTTGGTTACATGGTCACTGAAAGAGGAATTGAAGCCGATCCCTCCAAGATCAAGGCAATCATTGACATGCCTCCCCCAAGGACGCAGAAAGAAATCAAAGGTTTCATGGGCAGACTTCAATACATCAGTCAGTTTGTGCACCAACTCACTTCCATGTGTGAGACAATCTTCCAGCTACTCAAAAAGAATGTGGCTCTAGAATGGACCGATGCGTGCCAAGAAGCCTTCGACCAAGTGAAGCATTACTTGACATGCCCTCCAGTTTTGGTTCCACCACACGAAGAGAAGCCTCTCTTGCTCTATCTCACTATCAATGATGAAGCCCTAGGGGCTATGTTAGCACAAGAACAGCGAGACTCCACAAAAGAGAACGCCATCTACTTTGTCAGCCGACGGTTTCAAGGAGCTGAAATGAACTACTCTGTCTTAGAGAAGTCTTGTGCTGCATTTGGTTTGGGTTACTCAAAAGCTCAAGCATTACATGGAGGCATTCCCAATCAAGTTGGTAGCAAAAGTGGACCCGCTCCGCTACATATTCGAGAAGCCTTTCATGTCAACAAGAATAGCCAAATGGTATTTCATGCTCGCCGGCTACGATATCACTTACGTCACACTCAAATCCATCAGGGGGAAAGTGTTCAGTGATCAGCTTGCTGAATTTCCGTGTGACGAAGTGAAAGGGAAAGATGTACAGTTCCCCGACGAGCATTTAATTTGCGCTAAAACAGAGGAAAATAAGTGGCAACTTTTTTTCGATGGCGCAGCCAATAAGCATGGATATGGCATAGGGATGTTACTCGTTGATCCAAAAGACATGTATACTCCAATCGCCATCCGCCTCGAATTTGAAGCCACTAACAACACCGCTGAGTACGAAGCTTGCATAGTGGGGCTCGAAGCAGCCCTCAAGAGAAATGTCACAAGTTTAGAAGTATTCGGTGATTCCTTGCTCATCATCAATCAGACATCTGGAAAATGGAAGATTCAAGACTCGACTCTGCAACGGTATGGTCAACATCTCGAGGAATTGGTTGAACAATTTCAAGAAATCACTTTCAACTACCTGCCAAGGGACAAGAACCGTTTTGCTGATGCACTAGCCATCATCGCTTCACTGGTCGAAATGCCTGAGGGTAAAATGGTGAAGCCCTTCAAAATTTCCTGACGAAACAGTCCGGCATACTGCATAAGTATTGAGATCAACGAGGTCCAAGCAAACTCCCCGTGGTACGCAGATATCATGAATTTCCTCAAGGATGGTACTTATCCCGAGAACAGCAATAAGAAATCTCAAATGGCATTGCAAAGACTAGCCTCCCGATATGTACTGATTGGGGACAGAATCTACAAAAGCCATCACGAAGGGATCAATCTCCTATGTGCAAATGAGACTGAAGCTCAAGAAATAATGCATGAGATCCACGAAGGTGAATGTGGGCCTCACATGAACGGGTTTATGTTGGCCAAGAAGATACTCCGCATGGGTTATTATTGGAGTACCATGGAAAGGGACTGCATCGAGAAAGTCAAGAGGTGCACCAAATGCCAATTCCATGCCAATCTACAGCACGCTCCACCCTCATAGCTTTACAATATGACCACGCCTTGGCCTTTTTCTTGTTGGGGCATAGACATCATCGGCGAAGTTCACCCTACTGGAAGTAACGGGCAATCTTTCGTCCTAGTAGCCGTGGACTATTTTACAAAATGGGTCGTGTAGACACCCCGCTTTAGACCTCTCACCCTGATTACATACATAGTATTTTTATTTAACTTGTTTTTGTCAATTTCTGTTACTTCCGTTAAGTTCCTAACTGATTCCGTTAGTTTTTGACTAAACTGCATAACAGAGTTAACTTTTAGAGTCATACTGTCATTCTGTTATTTTCACCCGCGGGCGCCTCCCGTAATAGTCATGGGGCGCGCGCGCGTTTGGTCCAATAGGCCGGACCCGCGCGCTTCCCACTTTGGCAGTAACGGATAGCACCTTATTTCCCTCCCTTTTCTTATCTACAAACATCTTCTTTGATCACAAATAACCTCTTTTTTACATCCAAGTTCATCTCCCCTTATTTCATTAACTACCAAATCCTTTATTCTAGCCTTTTCCCCAAAAACAAATGATTTTATCTTTATTTCTTTTATTCTGTTTTATTTATTATTTTATTTATCTTATTTTTTATTGGTCAATTCCATTTCATATGGATTGATCAATTTCCCTCCAACATTTCCCTCCTATTTTTACCTATAAAAACCATCATCTCCTACCTTGAAAAAGGACCTCATTTTTGGACCTTGGACCTCATTTTTAGACTTGAATTTTCTCTATACACACACTATACACAATTCTCTACACAAATTCTCCCAACAAGAGTTCTTCGTAACAAGACTCTACACAAATTGTTCTACAACAATTTCCCTACAACAACACCATTTTCAAGTCCAAGTTTGAAGTCCTCTTTCTTAAGGTACTTTATTCTTCTTCTCTCATTTTACATGTCTTAGTAATGTATGCAATCCCCATCAATTGGGACATGACCAAATGACCACTTTACTACATTAAAGTTGGTTAAGGTTATCTCCCTACATTTTATCTCTACTTTAATTTACCGTTCTCATTTCTTAATGTAATTATCTAGCAATAATTCGACATGTAATCTTTAGTATAAATCAATAAATAAGCAATTCTCTTTTATTTTTCCTCTATAAATTTCCCCTTTCTTTTCATTATAATTGTTAGCACATTTCTCTTATCATTAAATTGAAGGACATTTAGCATTAGAACACCAAACGTAGAAAGACCCGCGTAAGCGGGGTGGAGTGGGTGTTTAAGTACTTCCCACTCCGTCACCTAACCCCCGAACCCATCTTTTCCCGAATCTCTGGTTTTGTATATAAAATTGGCTCTTTTTAGGTTTTTCTTATGTTCCTCTAAAACATAGGTGGCGACTCTTAAAATCAAGTAGACTTCCTAGGTAATTCACGCGCTCTAGCCAAGCCGTGGTCCCCCGGGGTATCTACAGTGGCGACTCTGCTGGGGATATAGAGGGTTAAACTTGCGTTTTTTATTTTTGGTGTTCTTTTATTTTATTTTCTGGGCATTCTGGTAAAAAGGGTAGGAAGCGCGCGCCTCTGGCCTTCTTGGCCTAAAGCGCGCGCGTCCGACCCTAATTACCAGAATCGCCCGCCTCCCATCTTGTCCTTCAATTCCATGTTTCTGTGCTAACGTTTACTGCAGGGGAAAAAGTTCTATAATTTAGGGTCAAGGCAATCCCTTGAACCCGCTGATTTGCAGGTACTGCCCAAAAGCGGGCGCCTCCACTTCTCTCAGTCTAACGCGCGCGCCTCCCAAGTAGGCATCTGAATGCGCGCGCTTCTGGGCTTTTCCCAGAAACAGAAACAGTTAACAGAATGGACAGTTTGACAGTGTGTGGGCACCGGGCCTACACAGAACAGCTTTTATTTCCTGTTCATTTTTATCGGTCACACGGGTAATTCGAAAGTTGTAAATTACCTGCTTATTTGTTTTTTTTTTTTATTTCCTTTGAAAAAAAAAATATTTTGTCACTTGTTAGACCTCACACTACGCGCACAATTCTTATCAACTGCTCACTATCGAGTCGCACAAGTCCAACCCTGTCACGACCCGAAAACTAGGCTCTATTTTATTAGTAATAAATAATTATTATTTATTTATTTGCTTAATTATGTATTTAAATTATTACTTAATTTATAATTTATGAGTTATAATAATTCATGCCTAGCATTTTATTTGGGCTAGTGTAGTATTGTTGGGTCTTATTTGTTAGTGGGGAGAAATTGTTAGTTGATGGGGAGGGGTCTAGTTGTAACTTTTAAAATAATTTTCCCCTACTCCCCTCACCTCCCTCACCTTCTCCCTCACTCTCCCCATTCTTCTTCCCAGCACAACTCTCTCTCTCTCTAGCATTGTGGGTAAGTTTTCTTCATCTTTCTTCTCTCCTCATTTTCTTCATCTTCTACTAGTTATTTCTCATTTCTTAAAACGTGAACCTTGTTTAGATCGTCGATAGGATCGCGTAGAATCAAAAAGAATTGAAATCCATCAACTTTGAGATTTATCAAGTAAGTTACTTTTCCCCCATTTTGATGCTAAAATGTTCATATCATGTTTATATGATGTTTGATGTGTTATATTTGAAGTTTGATTGAGTTTGGAATTTATTGGGAATTTATTTGGAGTTTTGATAAAAAAAATGGTGAAATCTTGAATGTTGGGTTTGATTCTTGATTTTGGTTGTTAAATGTTGTTGTATGAGTCTTTTTAGACTTATTAGTTGTTTTGGTAAATTAGTATGTGAGTTGGAAGGTTGGATTTTGGTTGAAATGTGTTTTGGGTTAAAAAAATGGAAGAACCCATCTTGTTCTTCTCGTTTTCCAGAAATTCAGGTTATTGGGCGACCGCCCAAAATTTCCTGGGCGACCGCACAACATTCTGAAATCTTTTGTTCTTGTTTTGAAGGATTTTGGGCGACCACACAGTCCCTTTTGGGCGGCCGGACAGAACCCCTGAAAATTTACATTTGTTAATTTTATGTGATTGAAGATCGCGTTTTGGTCTAAGTCTTGGGTGTCCTTCTAGTTGACCTTAGTGATCATTGTGGTACACTCTAGTGATAGAATTGAGTCCTTTGTGATCAAGTTTGTGTTTGAAATTAATTAAGTGTTAATCGGGATTTTGGGACATCTTTTGAGGTATTGTTGGTTTGACTTATCTTTGTGATGATCATTTGTGATCAAGTTTGTGTTTGAGCATCTTGTGATGGGTTCGTGATTGTTCCAATCGGATTGATTTTGGATAAGACTTGGTCTAGGTTTTAGGTGATATCCTATAGCACCTAGAGGGTGGTTTTGGAACACTAAAGTGTAGGGTTTAGTCCGGTCGTAATCATGTTCTAATAAGAGTAACCTTTTGGATTCGTTTGGGGTGTATAGAATTGGTTCGTTATAGACGGAAGTAAAGCGTGAATTGGCGATTGAGTACTTACGGTTTGATTAACCTTAAGGTGTGTCCATTCTGATTTCCTACTTTGGAATTCCAGGTGTGATCAGATGGTTGAGTTCATAAGTCCTAGTATATCTTTATGAGTAAATGTTTAGGGTCGTTTTGGTAATAGTCATTGTGCCATTGGTGAGCGACCGTTTGGGTTGTGCTCTTTATGAATAACTCGTGGGTATCATCTTTAGGATGTGTTTGGTATGGGTCCTTGTCTTGGAATCATCTTGGTTTAAATGATCAATGTTGTTGTGCTCTTTATGGGAAATTCCGTTTATCGTTGTTGTGCTCTTTTATGAGAAACTTCTTGTGTTCGTTGTTGTTGAACTCTTCATGAGTAATCGTTTGCATCTTTATGGTGATTAATTGGATTGGTTCCCTACTTTGGAACCTTAAGTTGTTTATTCATGCTAAATTATTATTACTTAGCATTTAATTGGAAGCCCAGCTGGCATATTTGTTGCATCGGGCGATTGGAAGGATTATAATGGCAAAGCCAAGTCCATTATAATGTTGACCATTGTTTTGCCCTTACTATACCCCTTTTCCAGATTGGCCTTGGAAAGGATAAGTTAGTGTTCCTTTGTGAATGTATCTAGCTAACGGGCATGACTTTGTGTCATGGTCCTTGTCCTTTGTGACACTTTTATGGTTATTGGTTCCGGTACCGGGGTTTTCTCTTCGAGCTTTCATGCTGCTATGAAGATGTTGATTGTTGATTATTGAAGCTGCGCAGCGACCTTTATTTGGTTCTTCAGTTGGGTGAAACCTTGGCTA
This sequence comes from Campanula takesimana, assembly GCA_026119855.1. Lineage (NCBI taxonomy): Eukaryota > Viridiplantae > Streptophyta > Magnoliopsida > Asterales > Campanulaceae > Campanula > Campanula takesimana. Next base: position 357,411 of record JAOWBW010000741.1, read on the forward strand.
TGTATCCACTTATGAGTGTTTATTTCAGCTTTATGTGTTGCATCATGAGCTGGTCGTTATTTCCAACCGGTATGGGACGGTTGGCGATAGGGAGCCTCTCATTTGTTGTTATATGTTTATTTACATGATTGATTACTGGATGTTACTTTTCGACAGCATGTCACCTATTATTCCGCTGCTATCTGTCTTATGTTAATTGCTGTCGGTCATTGCATATTAGCATGTCATGTAGTTGCATTAGTAACTTACTGAGATTTTATCTCACCCCGTTTATTTCCATCTTTGTTTTTCCTTAACCCCCCCCCCCCAGGAGGAAAAGGATTTGGATTCGCGGTTCGAGGAGGATATCGAGAGGTTTGAGATTTTGGGGCAGGTTGTTATGGATCGGTATACATTATTTAAATGTATAATCCTTTGGGGATAGTTTTACCATTATTGACGTCATTAAGAATTATATATTTTATTCTTTTGGGTATAAGCTGTGGAGCTTATGTTAGATGTACTTCGTTGATTTAAACTTGGATTTGTAAAACCTTGTGTTAAAATCTTTTGGGTATAAAATGAATTTTTTAACTTCTATATTTTAGAGTTTTGGTTTTAAGTCGACGTCCAGCTCGCGTACTCCGGGCCCGCGGGGTTGGGGTCGCGACAGTAGGTATCAGAGCAATGGTTTTAGATCTTGAAAGAGAATAAGAACTCTGATATTGAATAGGTTTCAATACTTGGATGTTATGATTTTGAGTGGTTTAGAAACTAAGTTTTCTTGAAAGAATGAGGTTAAGGTAGAAGTTGGTTGAGTTATAAGTCGTGATATGGACGTCGAGTGGTCCTTCTCTTGTGGTATACCAAGTATAGGATTGGTGTCAATAGTGTTGGTTCCATTAGGGTTAGTTGGTTTGGGAATCGAGAGTGCAAATCTGATGGCTCGGGCATACCTATTTCGTAAAGTGGAAATGTCTTGTGCTATATTCTTATGTTGTTCTCGTTAAGTGATTTATGTTGAGGTGTACTCTCGAGTACGGAATTTCGTGATCGCTACTGATAGAGGTAAGGTGATCTGGTTATGTCACCTATGCGGGATATTGATGAGTTAAGTGGTATGGTTTAGCTTTCTATATGATACGAATTTCTTGTGTGCCATCGATAGGTGGAGAATATTTCTATACTGGTATGTTTGACTTTGTTTAGGAGCATACTAGGTGTATATATAAATATATATAATGTTTAAGTTCTATATTGAGAATCAGAAAATCTTTATTATAAGGTTGTGCTGGGAATTTAGCTTATTCTGTTGGCAATATTAGTTTTGAAGTCTTGGGTATAATTTATATTGGGGGCAATATGTCGCTTGATCGATAGGGAACTTGGGTTAAATTGGGTTGTTGTGGTACAAGGTTGTAATGCTAATATTTAGATCAATATCCATATTGTATCGGTTGGGTTATAGGAGTTGAGGATTCAATGAGAATCTTTTGAGGAAAATTTTGGTCACTTTTAGTACATCTCCGTGAATGCATCGAAATGGATTAGTATGGAGAGGTGTACGATTTGTTATGGATGATGAGTTTGTTGTAGGAGTTATGATCATTAATGGTGATAAGCGTGTTAAGTTAGAAAGGACTAAGTACAATTTGGGAGAGTAATAATTTCTCAATCTACGTTAAAGGCATTTTGAAATTTTGGTTAGATAGTGGTTCTATGGTTCTAAATCCCTTCTCGGTGGCGTTTCCCGGATTGGATCAAGAGTATGTGAAGAAAGTTGAGTATCAATACTGGGGCATAATTAAGGAATATTATGATTTGGTATTGGGTCAGTTAGAACGTTGCTAGCTAATTGGTTTATTATGATGGTAGTACTATTGAGCCTAAGTATCATTAGGTTAATAAATGTATGCGTGAGAGACTAACTGGGGTTAGCTATTGAATTTAGAGTTCGTTGATTTCCTTTGGGTATATGAGCACGGATTATAACTTAAATGGGAGTTAGAGAAAATCTTTTGAAGATGAATTTTGGATCGTTTTGCGGACTATTGATTATATTGAATTGTTTAGGCTTCAAGACCGGATTAATGAAGGGATGAGAGTATAACATAGAATTAAGTGGGTACTTTGTACGAGAAATTTTGGGGTTCGTATAGTACTATTTATTTAAGGTGTTAACTCAAAGAGAAGACACTATAATGGTAATCCATAGAGATATAGCCATTTCGATGAATATTGTGGAAATAGGAATTTCTTTAGCCTTTTATATTTTAAAAGCTAATTTAGCTCGAGATGGTAATGTTTTGAATTTCTGGGGAATAATACTAAGTATGCGGGTTACAAATGGAAATACCTTTGCGGTGTAGTTAAGGTTATGAATAAGGCGAGTTTGAGATACCTCGAGAATTATGTGTGGAAATAATTTGAATTCTTCGATTGTGAGTACGGATTTTGATTAGTAATGAAGTTAATGATGGAATGATTCGGTTCGAGAGGTAGTCTTATCGTAAGCATTATTTAAGGTTACCTTGTAGTGGGTTAGATTGGACAATTGAGGAATTTGAGAAATGGCGGAAACTATCGTATCCGTAGCTATTTGGTCTTTCGGGTAAATCTCGTTAAAATTCGGGTCGAATTTTCTTTAAGGAGGAGTGAATGTCACGACCCGAAAACTAGGCTCTATTTTATTAGTAATAAATAATTATTATTTATTTATTTGCTTAATTATGTATTTAAATTATTACTTAATTTATAATTTATGAGTTATAATAATTCATGCCTAGCATTTTATTTGGGCTAGTGTAGTATTGTTGGGTCTTATTTGTTAGTGGGGAGAAATTGTTAGTTGATGGGGAGGGGGTCTAGTTGTAACTTTTTAAAATAATTTTCCCCTACTCCCCTCACCTCCCTCACCTTCTCCCTCACTCTCCCCATTCTTCTTCCCAGCACAACTCTCTCTCTCTCTAGCATTGTGGGTAAGTTTTCTTCATCTTCCTTCTCTCCTCATTTTCTTCATCTTCTACTAGTTATTTCTCATTTCTTAAAACGTGAACCTTGTTTAGATCGTCGATAGGATCGCGTAGAATCAAAAAGAATTGAAATCCATCAACTTTGAGATTTATAAAGTAAGTTACTTTTCCCCCATTTTGATGCTAAAATGTTCATATCATGTTTATATGATGTTTGATGTGTTATATTTGAAGTTTGACTGAGTTTGGAATTTATTGGGAATTTATTTGGAGTTTTGATAAAAAAATGGTGAAATCTTGAATGTTGGGTTTGATTCTTGATTTTGGTTGTTAAATGTTGTTGTATGAGTCTTTTTAGACTTATTAGTTGTTTTGGTACATTAGTATGTGAGTTGGAAGGTTGGATTTTGGTTGAAATGTGTTTTGGGTTAAAAAAATGGAAGAACCCATCTTGTTCTTCTCGTTTTCCAGAAATTCAGGTTATTGGGCGACCGCCCAAAATTGCCTGGGCGACCGCACAACATTCTGAAAGCTTTTGTTCTTGTTTTGAAGGATTTTGGGCGACCGCACAGTCCCTTTTGGGCGGCCGCACAGAACCCCTGAAAATTTACATTTGTTAATTTTGTGTGATTGAAGATCGCGTTTTGGTCTAAGTCTTGGGTGTCCTTCTAGTTGACCTTAGTGATCATTGTGGTACACTCTAGTGATAGAATTGAGTCCTTTGTGATCAAGTTTGTGTTTGAAATTAATTAAGTGTTAATCGGGATTTTGGGACATCTTTTGAGGTATTGTTGGTTTGACTTATCTTTGTGATGATCATTTGTGATCAAGTTTGTGTTTGAGCATCTTGTGATGGGTTCGTGATTGTTCCAATCGGATTGATTTTGGATAAGACTTGGTCTAGGTTTTAGTTGATATCCTATAGTACCTAGAGGGTGGTTTTGGAACACTAAAGTGTAGGGTTTAGTCCGGTCGTAATCATGTTCTAATAAGAGTAACCTTTTGGATTCGTTTGGGGTGTTTAGAATTGGTTCGTTATAGACGGAAGTAAAGCGTGAATTGGCGATTGAGTACTTACGGTTTGATTAACCTTAAGGTGTGTCCATTCTGATTTCCTACTTTGGAATTCCAGGTGTGATGAGATGGTTGAGTTCATAAGTCCTAGTATATCTTTATGAGTAAATGTTTAGGGTCGTTTTGGTAATAGTCATTGTGCCATTGGTGAGCGACCGTTTGGGTTGTGCTCTTTATGAATAACTCGTGGGTATCATCTTTAGGATGTGTTTGGTATGGGTCCTTGTCTTGGAATCATCTTGGTTTAAATGATCAATGTTGTTGTGCTCTTTATGGGAAATTCCGTTTATCGTTGTTGTGCTCTTTTATGAGAAACTTCTTGTGTTCGTTGTTGTTGAACTCTTCATGAGTAATCGTTTGCATCTTTATGGTGATTAATTGGATTGGTTCCCTACTTTGGAACCTTAAGTTGTTTATTCATGCTAAATTATTATTACTTAGCATTTAATTGGAAGCCCAGCTGGCATATTTGTTGCATCGGGCGATGGGAAGGATTATAATGGCAAAGCCAAGTCCATTATAATGTTGACCATTGTTTTGCCCTTACTATACCCCTTTTCCAGATTGGCCTTGGAAAGGATAAGTTAGTGTTCCTTTGTGAATGTATCTAGCTAACGGGCATGACTTTGTGTCATGGTCCTTGTCCTTTGTGACACTTTTATGGTTATTGGTTCCGGTACCGGGGTTTTCTCTTCGAGCTTTCATGCTGCTATGAAGATGTTGATTGTTGATTATTGAAGCTGCGCAGCGACCTTTATTTGGTTCTTCAGTTGGGTGAAACCTTGGCTATGTATCCACTTATGAGTGTTTATTTCAGCTTTATGTGTTGCATCATGAGCTGGTCGTTATTTCCAACCGGTATGGGACGGTTGGCGATAGGGAGCCTCTCATTTGTTGTTATATGTTTATTTACATGATTGATTACTGGATGTTACTGTTCGACAGCATGTCACCTATTATTCCGCTGCTATCTGTCTTATGTTAATTGCTGTCGGTCATTGCATATTAGCATGTCATGTAGTTGCATTAGTAACTTACTGAGATTTTATCTCACCCCGTTTATTTCCATCTTTGTTTTTCCTTAACCCCCCCCAGGAGGAAAAGGATTTGGATTCGCGGTTCGAGGAGGATATCGAGAGGTTTGAGATTTTGGGGCAGGTTGTTATGGATCGGTATACATTATTTAAATGTATAATCCTTTGGGGATAGTTTTACCATTATTGACGTCATTAAGAATTATATATTTTATTCTTTTGGGTATAAGCTGTGGTGCTTATGTTAGATGTACTTCGTTGATTTAAACTTGGATTTGTAAAACCTTGTGTTAAAATCTTTTGGGTATAAAATGAAATTTTTAACTTCTATATTTTAGAGTTTTGGTTTTAAGTCGACGTCCAGCTCGCGTACTCCGGGCCCGCGAGGTTGGGGTCGCGACAGTAGGTATCAGAGCAATGGTTTTAGATCTTGAAAGAGAATAAGAACTCTGATATTGAATAGGTTTCAATACTTGGATGTTATGATTTTGAGTGGTTTAGAAACTAAGTTTTCTTGAAAGAATGAGGTTAAGGTAGAAGTTGGTTGAGTTATAAGTCGTGATATGGACGTCGAGTGGTCCTTCTCTTGTGGTATACCAAGTATAGGATTGGTGTCAATAGTGTTGGTTCCATTAGGGTTAGTTGGTTTGGGAATCGAGAGTGCAAATCTGATGGCTCGGGCATACCTATTTCGTAAAGTGGAAATGTCTTGTGCTATATTCTTATGTTGTTCTCGTTAAGTGATTTATGTTGAGGTGTACTCTCAAGTACGGAATTTCGTGATCGCTACTGATAGAGGTAAGGTGATCTGGTTATGTCACCTATGCGGGATATTGATGAGTTAAGTGGTATGGTTTAGCTTTCTATATGATACGAATTTCTTGTGTGCCATCGATAGGTGGAGAATATTTCTATACTGGTATGTTTGACTTTGTTTAGGAGCATACTAGGTGTATATATATATATATATATAATGTTCAAGTTCTATATTGAGAATCAGAAAATCTTTATTATAAGGTTGTGCTGGGAATTTAGCTTATTCTGTTGGCAATATTAGTTTTGAAGTCTTGGGTATAATTTATATTGGGGGCAATATGTCGCTTGATCGATAGGGAACTTGGGTTAAATTGGGTTGTTGTGGTACAAGGTTGTAATGCTAATATTTAGATCAATATCCATATTGTATCGGTTGGGTTATAGGAGTTGAGGATTCAATGAGAATCTTTTGAGGAAAATTTTGGTCACTTTTAGTACATCTCCGTGAATGCATCGGAATGGATTAGTATGGAGAGGTGTACGATTTGTTATGGATGATGAGTTTGTTGTAGGAGTTATGATCATTAATGGTGATAAGCGTGTTAAGTTAGAAAGGACTAAGTACAATTTGGGAGAGTAATAATTTCTCAATCTACGTTAAAGGCATTTTGAAATTTTGGTTAGATAGTGGTTCTATGGTTCTAAATCCCTTCTCGGTGGCGTTTCCCGGATTGGATCAAGAGTATGTGAAGAAAGTTGAGTATCAATACTGGGGCATAATTAAGGAATATTATGATTTGGTATTGGGTCAGTTGGAGCGTTGCTAGCTAATTGGTTTATTATGATGGTAGTACTATTGAGCCTAAGTATCATTAGGTTAATAAATGTATGCGTGAGAGACTAACTGGGGTTAGCTATTGAATTTAGAGTTCGTTGATTTCCTTTGGGTATATGAGCACGGATTATAACTTAAATGGGAGTTAGAGAAAATCTTTTGAAGATGAATTTTGGATCGTTTTGCGGACTATTGATTATATTGAATTGTTTAGGCTTCAAGACCGGATTAATGAAGGGATGAGAGTATAACATAGAATTAAGTGGGTACTTTGTACGAGAAATTTTGGGGTTCGTATAGTACTATTTATTTAAGGTGTTAACTCAAAGAGAAGACACTATAATGGTAATCCATAGAGATATAGCCATTTCGATGAATATTGTGGAAATAGGAATTTCTTTAGCCTTTTATATTTTAAAAGCTAATTTAGCTCGAGATGGTAATGTTTTGAATTTCTGGGGAATAATACTAAGTATGCGGGTTACAAATGGAAATACCTTTGCGGTGTAGTTAAGGTTATGAATAAGGCGAGTTTGAGATACCTCGAGAATTATGTGTGGAAATAATTTGAATTCTTCGATTGTGAGTACGGATTTTGATTAGTAATGAAGTTAATGATGGAATGATTCGGTTCGAGAGGTAGTCTTATCGTAAGCATTATTTAAGGTTACCTTGTAGTGGGTTAGATTGGACAATTGAGGAATTTGAGAAATGGCGGAAACTATCGTATCCGTAGCTATTTGGTCTTTCGGGTAAATCTCGTTAAAATTCGGGTCGAATTTTCTTTAAGGAGGAGTGAATGTCACGACCCGAAAACTAGGCTCTATTTTATTAGTAATAAATAATTATTATTTATTTATTTGCTTAATTATGTATTTAAATTATTACTTAATTTATAATTTATGAGTTATAATAATTCATGCCTAGCATTTTATTTGGGCTAGTGTAGTATTGTTGGGTCTTATTTGTTAGTGGGGAGAAATTGTTAGTTGATGGGGAGGGGGTCTAGTTGTAACTTTTTAAAATAATTTTCCCCTACTCCCCTCACCTCCCTCACCTTCTCCCTCACTCTCCCCATTCTTCTTCCCAGCACAACTCTCTCTCTCTCTAGCATTGTGGGTAAGTTTTCTTCATCTTCCTTCTCTCCTCATTTTCTTCATCTTCTACTAGTTATTTCTCATTTCTTAAAACGTGAACCTTGTTTAGATCGTCGATAGGATCGCGTAGAATCAAAAAGAATTGAAATCCATCAACTTTGAGATTTATCAAGTAAGTTACTTTTCCCCCATTTTGATGCTAAAATGTTCATATCATGTTTATATGATGTTTGATGTGTTATATTTGAAGTTTGACTGAGTTTGGAATTTATTGGGAATTTATTTGGAGTTTTGATAAAAAAAATGGTGAAATCTTGAATGTTGGGTTTGATTCTTGATTTTGGTTGTTAAATGTTGTTGTATGAGTCTTTTTAGACTTATTAGTTGTTTTGGTACATTAGTATGTGAGTTGGAAGGTTGGATTTTGGTTGAAATGTGTTTTGGGTTAAAAAAATGGAAGAACCCATCTTGTTCTTCTCGTTTTCCAGAAATTCAGGTTATTGGGCGACCGCCCAAAATTGCCTGGGCGACCGCACAACATTCTGAAAGCTTTTGTTCTTGTTTTGAAGGATTTTGGGCGACCGCACAGTCCCTTTTGGGCGGCCGCACAGAACCCCTGAAAATTTACATTTGTTAATTTTGTGTGATTGAAGATCGCGTTTTGGTCTAAGTCTTGGGTGTCCTTCTAGTTGACCTTAGTGATCATTGTGGTACACTCTAGTGATAGAATTGAGTCCTTTGTGATCAAGTTTGTGTTTGAAATTAATTAAGTGTTAATCGGGATTTTGGGACATCTTTTGAGGTATTGTTGGTTTGACTTATCTTTGTGATGATCATTTGTGATCAAGTTTGTGTTTGAGCATCTTGTGATGGGTTCGTGATTGTTCCAATCGGATTGATTTTGGATAAGACTTGGTCTAGGTTTTAGGTGATATCCTATAGCACCTAGAGGGTGGTTTTGGAACACTAAAGTGTAGGGTTTAGTCCGGTCGTAATCATGTTCTAATAAGAGTAACCTTTTGGATTCGTTTGGGGTGTTTAGAATTGGTTCGTTATAGACGGAAGTAAAGCGTGAATTGGCGATTGAGTACTTACGGTTTGATTAACCTTAAGGTGTGTCCATTCTGATTTCCTACTTTGGAATTCCAGGTGTGATGAGATGGTTGAGTTCATAAGTCCTAGTATATCTTTATGAGTAAATGTTTAGGGTCGTTTTGGTAATAGTCATTGTGACATTGGTGAGCGACCGTTTGGGTTGTGCTCTTTATGAATAACTCGTGGGTATCATCTTTAGGATGTGTTTGGTATGGGTCCTTGTCTTGGAATCATCTTGGTTTAAGGAAATTCCGTTAATCGTTGTTGTGCTCTTTTATGAGAAACTTCTTGTGTTCGTTGTTGTTGAACTCTTCATGAGTAATCGTTTGCATCTTTATGGTGATTAATTGGATTGGTTCCCTACTTTGGAACCTTAAGTTGTTTATTCATGCTAAATTATTATTACTTAGCATTTAATTGGAAGCCCAGCTGGCATATTTGTTGCATCGGGCGATGGGAAGGATTATATTGGCAAAGCCAAGTCCATTATAATGTTGACCATTGTTTTGCCCTTACTATACCCCTTTTCCAGATTGGCCTTGGAAAGGATAAGTTAGCGTTCCTTTGTGAATGTATCTAGCTAACGGGCATGACTTTGTGTCATGGTCCTTGTCCTTTGTGACACTTTTATGGTTATTGGTTCCGGTACCGGGGTTTTCTCTTCGAGCTTTCATGCTGCTATGAAGATGTTGATTGTTGATTATTGAAGCTGCGCAGCGACCTTTATTTGGTTCTTCAGTTGGGTGAAACCTTGGCTATGTATCCACTTATGAGTGTTTATTTCAGCTTTATGTGTTGCATCATGAGCTGGTCGTTATTTCCAACCGGTATGGGACAGTTGGCGATAGGGAGCCTCTCATTTGTTGTTATATGTTTATTTACATGATTGATTACTGGATGTTACTGTTCGACAGCATGTCACCTATTATTCCGCTGCTATCTGTCTTATGTTAATTGTTGTCGGTCATTGCATATTAGCATGTCATGTAGTTGCATTAGTAACTTACTAAGATTTTATCTCACCCCGTTTATTTCCATCTTTGTTTTTCCTTAACCCCCCCCCCCAAGGAGGAAAAGGATTAGGATTCGCGGTTCGAGGAGGACGTCGAGAGGTTTGAGATTTTGGGGCAGGTTGTTATGGATCGGTATACATTATTTAAATGTATAATCCTTTGGGGATAGTATTACCATTATTGACGTCATTAAGAATTATATATTTTATTCTTTTGGGTATAAGCTGTGGAGCTTATGTTAGATGTACTTCGTTGATTTAAACTTGGATTTGTAAAACCTTGTGTTAAAATCTTTTGGGTATAAAATGAAATTTTTAACTTCTATATTTTAGAGTTTTGGTTTTAAGTCGACGTCCAGCTCGCGTACTCCGGGCCCGCGGGGTTGGGGTCGCGACAAACCCCAAACCCGTCGAGGCCCGTCCTAGGAAGTTTCAAGCTCCACTCGACCTTGACTCTTCCGAAGCGGTAAACCTCAGCCCGTGGCGTAGTTCACGACTACATGCCGGGGGTGACCTTTAAGCCTCTCTTTAGCCGAGCACAAACCACACAATTCTAGTCTAGGGTCTAACACTCCGTGACTAAGTCGGTTTCCATGTGCCGAAATTTTCCTAAACTAATGTCTTCAAATCATACATGCCACTCGTTGTTATGGACGAAATAAAAATCCGTCCCCAAGTGGTCATAATGGACGCTAATAAAAATTCCGTCCCCGCATGTATGATTTACTACATTAATTTAGTTTAATCCCGACACATGTAGGATTCACAAGCGTGGTGGAATCCGATGAGTATATGGGACCGCGAGAAAGTCTATATACTAGTGTGACGATTCCACTATTTCCTAGAAACCCCAAAAAGGACCACGTCCTTCCGACTTTTGTAAATAAAAAAAAAGAGTCATTTTTCTTATGTGGTTGAGTCTTTTTCCTTTGTTTGTGGGTTAATTATTTTACTCAAAATATGTTCGTGGGGCCAACCTAAGATCGACCGTGTTCTCTCAATAGGTCCAATGTCTTCTAACAGCAACAACAACAAGGGTGAGAATATCTCCATGTCCAACGAAAGTCTCTTCAACATAATAAGAGCCATGGGGGAACAAATGGATAGACTTGTCGAGGATGCCCACCGCAAGGATGATTTGTGGCAAGACCGTCTTGATACCGAGAGGAAAATTCACAAGGAAGAAGTGTCCAAACTTAAGGCTCGTTTGCAAGAGCTCACCGACAGCAAGGCAAAGGTCCACGGTAAAGCACGCTCAAGTGGCTCATCCCTCAAAAGTCACAAAGGTGCCACCAACGACCGTGTCTATACCCCTCTCAATGGCATGACCATCACCGAGGCCTATGATGATCTCAAAGCAAAGGGACAAATTTCTCCTCTCCAAGGGTACAAACAACCACAACCATTGCGTCGCAACCATGCCCACCACAAGTGGTGTGACTATCACCTATGCAGCGGTCACCTCACCAAGGATTGCTTCTCCATCCGCAACATCATCCAAGACTTGATTGACAATGGTGATTTACCGTGGGTGAAGAACAACAGTTAGAGAATGGCAACATGCAAGAACTCATCAAGGAAGAGGCTCAGATTTGTAATGGGGTTTCAATAAGAGATCATGCCACAAGGCCGACAACAACAATCTCCGTTTCTCTTTCTCTACCTAGTAATAGGAATAAAAAAAAGGGTCGAAAGTCCTCTTAAGTGTGCATTAATGTTTTCTCTCATCCTATGTTAAATGTTCGAGTCCATTGAATCATCAAATAAAAAGTCGTTCTTGTCCTCATACACTCTTCCAAGTTGTTCAATTTAATTCTTGGCAAAATGATGAAAAAATGTCTAAACAAGTTTTGTAATGAAGGCCATCGCTTGAACGCCTAGGGGCTAAACATCGACGACGGCATCAACAACGAAGACATCAACAACGACGAAATCAAGACAAAGAAAGGTGGAACAATGATCATGAAGCAAAGTTATCAAAAGGGGATATAAAAAAAAAAAAAAAAGAGCTCGCTAGGTTGAAATCCTCAAATCAACCTAGGCAAAAGTTAGAGCACAAAAAAAAAAAAAAAAAATCCCCTTAATTCAAAGAAGTTCACAACAACAACATCATACCACCAAACGAAGGACGAAGCAACATCGACAACAATCACGACGAAGCAACAATTCATCACGGCGAATGGAGAATCCACAAGAACTACGGTGACCTGAGCCTCTACACTGGAGGAACGTAGGCAACCTTCGGGTCCGGTCTCATGCAAGAAAGAAAATATGTTTAGCCCTAGCGCGTTATGGTGATCGGCCTTCATCTTGAACTTGTCAAGACGTCTTTGTACGATTCATTTTCCAATGAATTAATCACCTCAAGATTGAACAACTTTCCTAGATTTGGAATCAATTTCCGTTCCTTATCGAGTCTAGGGCTTCTATTCTTTCTGCATACTCCCAAATTTTTGCAATCAAGTTGGGGCTTTCCTTCTCTTCTCTCTTAATGACTTACTTGCCTTCGTGAGTCATTCAACAAATATATACAAAGTCAATACTAGGGACACTTCCCTAGTCGAGTCAATGTCACTCATCTTTAGTGACAAGAGGTCTTCACCGCAAAATCACATGTCTTATTTCCTCAGCTAGAGTCAATGCACGCTTCCTCATTAATCGAGTAAAAAAAAAAGACGCAAAAGAGATGCCCGCTAGATTGAAAACCCGAAAGGGCGGTCTAGGCAAAAAACAGGGTGATTCATAAAAAAAATGAGAGAGTGAGTGTCGCGACATCGGACCCCGCGGGCCCGAGACCGCGATCTGGACGTCGACTCTAAAACCAAAACTGAAATACCGAAGTTAAAAATTCCATTTGATACCAAAAGGTGATGATCCAAAGTTTTACAAAACCAAGTTTGATAAAAACCAATTACAACTATCATAAACTTCCACAAGTTTATGCCCAACAAAATACAAATATACAATTCTTAATGACGTCATTGTTTGGTACAACTATCCCAAAAAGGTTACACATTTACATAATGTAAACCAACCTATAACAACCTTCCCCAAAAGAATGGATCCACACTCGACGTCCTCTTTCTCGTGATCAGCGAGACTAATCCTTAGCACCTGGGGGGGGTTAAGGAAAAACAAAGATAAAAGGAAAGGGGGTGAGATAAATCTCAATAAGTTACTAATGCAACTACATAACATGCTATGTGTTAGTACCCGACCTGAAAATGAGTTTATTAGGAGTTTCCCAAAAATACAAGGACTTTATAGGAATTAGAAACCTTGCAAAGACTTGTCCCGGATTCCCAAAATATCTCATTTATGACAAAATCTATCAAATTAGGTAGTAAATGGTTTCCTTAAAACCATGCAGAAACCCTAACTTAAGAATCAAGTCAGCCGGCAGCCTTGGCCACGCGGCCAACATTGCTCTGCGTTGATCTTGGCCACGCGGCCACTCTTGTAACCGGCTTCAACCATGGCCAGGCGGCCAACCTTGCGCCGGATGATCTGGACCATCAGATCTTCCCCTCAGTTTACTATATAAACCAATCCCAGGCTATTGGTTTAAGGATCCGATTTTGAGAGCTCTAAGTACGAATTTTGGAGTTCCTAAACACTATTTTTCTCTCTAATTAACATTCAAACACTCAAGAAGATCCAAGGTTTATTTCTTGCCAACATAGGTAAGTTTTCTAACCTTTTCTTCATGTTCTTGCATTATTTTTAATGTAGATCTTTTATATTCATGTTCGTACATGTTTATTCATAGTTTCTTCATATTCTTTGCATGCTCATTCATATGTTCATAATATGTTCTTCGCGTGTTCTTCGTGTTCTTAAATTAAAACCTTATTTATGCTATATTTAGGGTTGCGATCTTCATAATTATATGTTATTTCATAGCCGATGATGATCGAGGGTTCATCAACCCGAGGATGATCTAGGAACTACTTCTAAACCCTAATCTTTAGGTAATTCCCCCCTCATTATGCATGATCCCGATTCTTCTGTCTATTCTAATTCTCTGCGAACTACGCTGACCTGAGCTTCTCGCATTGAGAGGAACGTAGGCAATCTTCGGATCCGGTCTAAATCACTAACACACTACTAACACATTCATCATGATAGAAAGACCGATCGATTCGGGCAATAGGAGTGATAACGTTCAATATTCTTCTCTTGTTGTAATTTGACCCCCAAACCCACTAAAAATGCTTTTTTCAATGTTTTGGCTTTAATTAAAACGGCGTGGCGACTCTCATAATTTTAATGTCGTTAAGAATATTCCCTTTGTAAATAAAAATAATCACAAGATACTTCCCATGCGTCGCTTCATCGGAAAGGGGTATTCACACTATGATGCAATATACAATAATCAATAATAAATATCACATAGCACATAGCATTTATCACTTAACAGATAGCAGCGGAAATAAACACATAACAAAGGATATAGCCAAGGTTTTCCAAACCAGAACATCCAAATAAAGGATCGCTGCGCAGCTTCAATAATCAACCATCAATATCTTCATAATAGCATGAAAGCCAAAGAGAAAACCCCGGTATCGGAACCAATAACCAAAAAAGTGTCACAAAGGACAAGAGCCATGACACAAAGTCATGCCCGGTAGCTAGATACATTCACAAAGGAAGCTAACTTATCCTTTCCAAGGCCAATCTGGAAAAGGGGTATAGAAGGGGGCAAAACAATGGTCAACATTATAATGGACTTGGCTTTGCCATTATAATCTTTCCCATCACCCGATGCAACAAATATGCCAGCTGGGCTTCCAAATAAATGCTAAGTAATAATAATTTAGCATGAATAAACAACTTAAGGTTCCAAAGTAGGGAACCAATCCAATTAAATCACCACAAAGGTAAACCAATACAAACCGCACATCAAAGATGAACCACATTCCCAAAATGATACTTAATCAAATTCCATATCATATTTATTCACAAAAGAATCAAATCCAATCAATAAAGTGTTCCACGGTGTTATCTTAAGTTAATTAGAAGGGATAAACCTAAACTAGTTAAGCCTTAAGTCTTAAACCAAGCAAAAGGGCAAAAACCCAAACAGGCGGGCGGGCGGGCGCCTGGTCATAGGCAGGCGGGCGCTTGTTTGGCCAGAAGGTTTGGGTCGCTGGAAAAGGGGGTGCAGACGGGCGCTCGGGTCAAGGCGGGCGGGCGCCTGGTCTGCGGGCTGGGAGGAAAAACAGAGCTGGGTTTTACAAATTGCCTTACCATTTTCATACCAAATCCAGAACACCCAAAATCAACACTCCCAACAAGATTTCTAAGGTACCCAAACATCGTTTAACCCAAAAAGGGGACCTTAACAACACCCTTTATCAACCAAAACCAAGATTGAATCAAGACATTCATCAATTCACCATTTTTAGTCAAAAACTCAAATAAATTCCAATTCAATTCCAAACTCAACCAAACTTCAAATATAACAACAAAAGCATTATAGAAACATGTTATGAATATTTTAGCATAAAAATGGGGGAAAAGCAACTTACTTGAAAATAATGAAAGTTGACGGAATTCAATTCTTTTTGGCTTCCTACGATCCTATCGACGATCTAAACACATTTCACGTTTTAAGAAATGAGAGATTATGAGAGGAAGATGAAGAAAATGAAGAGAGAAGTAAGGAAAGAAAACTTACCACAATGGAGGAGAGAGGGAGAGAGTTGAGCTGGGAAATGATGGAGAGAGTGAGGGATTTCTGGGAATGGGAGGGAGTAGGGTGAGGGAGAAGGAGGTGTAGGGAGAGGGTAGGAGTATGATTTAAAAAAAAACTTACACATAGACCCCCTCCTCTAATACTACCCAACTCAATACTCCCCACTAACAACTAAGACCCAATATTTCTACACTAGTACAAACGACTCAATTAAAATGCTAGGCATAATTATTATAACACATAAAATGCACACATAATTATTTAAATAAATAATAATTTAAATAAATAAATAAGCAAATAATTAAATAAAAGTCATTTAATTACTAATAAAACAGAGCCTAGATTTCGGGTCGTGACATTCACTCCCCCTTAAAGAAAATTCGACCCGAAATTTAACGAGACTCACCTTAAACAAAAAGCCACGGAAAATTCCTCTCGATCTCATCACGAAGCTCCCACGTCGACTCCTCGATGTTATGATTCCTCCAAAGGACTCTAACCAACGCAATGCTTTTGTTCCTCAACTCTTGAACTTTAGAATCTAGGATCCGAACCGGTCGTTGCTCATAAGTCATATCGGGCTCAATATCTTCTGGTATCCTCGGTAACACGTGCGATGGGTCATGAACATACTTTCGAAGCATAGAAACGTGGAACACATTGTGCAACCGGTCCAAAGATGGCGGTAACGCAAGACAATACGCTAGAAGTCCAACCTTTCCCAAAACCTCAAACGGACCTATAAACCTCGGAGCCAATTTGCCTTTCTTCCCAAACCTACGAATACCCACCTTTGGAGATACTTTCAAAAACACCAACTCACCGGTCTGAAAACTAAGATATCGCCTTCGGTTATCTACATAGCTCTTATGTCGACTCTGGGATGTCTTCAATCTATCCCAGATAACTCTAACCTTTTCAACTGAATCCCGAAGCAAATCAATACCCACGATCTTCGCTTCACCAACCTCATCCCAAAAAATAGGCGATCTACATTTCCTTCCATACAAGGCCTCGAACGGTGCCATCTCGATACTAGCCTGATAATTGTTGTTGTAAGAGAACTCCACTAACGGTAGGTGCGAATCCCAAGAGTCGGAAAAGTCTATCGAACACGCTCGCAACATATCCTCAAGAATCTGAATAGTCCTCTTGGATTGACCATCGGTCTGGGGGTGAAAAGTTGTACTGAATCGCAAATCTGTACCCAAAGCTTCCTGAAACGCCTTCCAGAATCTAGAAGTAAACCTCGGGTCTCGATCTGACACAATACTAACCGGAACCCCATGCAATCTCACAGTCTCGTCGATATAAAGGCTCGCAAGCTTTTCCATCGAATATCTGATGTCAATAGGCAAGAAATGGGCACTCTTAGTCAATCTATCCACTATTACCCAAACACTGTCATACTTCCTACGGGTGCGAGGTAGTCCCGTAACGAAATCCATAGTCACATGCTCCCATTTCCACTCGGGAATCTCTAACGGCTGAAGTAATCCCGCGGGTCTCTGATGCTCGGCTTTGACCTGCTGACAAGTTAAACACCTCGATACATACTCGGCTATTTCCCTTTTCATATTAATCCACCAAAATTGTTGCTTCAAATCCTGATACATCTTCGTACTACCCGGATGAATAGTATATCTCGATTTGTGACCCTCATCAAGAACTCTCTGTTTAATTCCATCAACATCCAGAACACACAAACGACCACGGAAAGTCAACACTCCACTAGAACTCAATGAAAAATCCTCGAAGTTCTTTTCCTTCAATTTACCCATTATATTCACCAACTCGGGATCTTCTTTCTGAGCCTCTTTTATCCTCTGAATTAGGGTCGGAGACACCCTAATATTCGCAAAAATAGCCCCATGTCTCGATTCACGAGGAGACCAATCCCGAACATCCTCAAGCATTTTCCATTCACGGACCATCATCGAAGCCACATAAGACTTTCTACTAATCGCATTGGCTAACACATTCGCCTTTCCCGGGTGATAAGAAATCGTGCAATCATAATCCTTCAACAATTCCATCCATCGGCGCTGTCTATTATTCAACTCTTTCTGGGAGAAAAGGTACTTCAAACTCTTGTGATCGGTAAAAATCTCAAACTTCGCCCCATAAAGGTAGTGTTTCCAATTGTGCAACGCAAATACAATAGCCGCTAACTCCATATCATGAGTGAGGTAATTCTGTTCACTAGGGGTCAACTTCCTCGAAGCATACGCAATTACTTTCCCATTCTGCATCAACACACAACCCAAACCCTCTTTCGAAGCATCACTATAAATCACTAGGCCATCGCTCCCATTAGGCAAAGTCAAGATCGGTGCGGTAGTCAACCTCTTCTTCAATTCCTCGAAACTCTTGTCACATTTCTCGGTCCACACAAACGGAACATTCTTCCGGGTCAACTGAGTCATCGGAGTAGCAATCCTCGAAAACCCTTCAATAAATCTTCTGTAATACCCGGCTAAACCAAGAAAACTTCTAATCTCTGTCACTGATTCGGGTCTCTTCCAATCCACTATAGCCTCTATCTTTGACGGATCCACCGAAATCCCATCTTTAGAAATCACATGGCCCAGAAATGACACCTTCTCGAGCCAAAATCCGCATTTACTAAATTTCGCAAATAATTTCTCCCTCGCAAGAAGGGATAAAACTGTCCTCAAATGTTGCTCGTGCTCCTCTCGGGATTTAGAGTAGACGAGTATATCATCAATAAAAACCACCACGAACGAATCAAGGTAGGGATGGAAAACTCGGTTCATCAAATCCATAAACACGGCCGGCGCGTTAGTCAACCCAAACGGCATAACCAAGAACTCATAATGACCGTAACGAGTGCAAAAAGCAGTCTTCGGAATATCCTCCGATCGAACCTTCAACTGATGGTACCCACTCCTCAAATCAAGTTTAGAGAAAACCACGGACCCTTGAAGATGATCAAATAAATCGTCAATGTGCGGTAGAGGATACTTGTTCTTCACCGTGACCTGATTCAACTTCCGGTAATCTATGCACAATCTTAACGAACCATCTTTCTTCCGCACAAATAAAACCGGTGCTCCCCACGGGGAAACACTAGGGCGGATAAACCCTCGATCCAGTAACTCTTGCAATTGAACCTTCAATTCCTTCAACTCTGCGGGAGCTAACTTATAAGGTGCTTTCGAAATTGGAGCCGTACCCAGCAAAAGATCTATACAAAACTCAATCTCACGATCGGGAGGCATATCATACTCGGTAGAGAAAACATCGGGAAATTCCCGAACTACCCGAACACTATCAAAACTAGGGGATTCTTTCCTAGTATCAAGAACACTAGCCAAATACCCCTCACAACCACTATGCAATAATTTTCTCGCTTTCAAATAAGAAATTAAGCGAACCCTTCTACTCAGAGGACTAGCCTCAAACACAAATTTAGGCACATCGGGAATAGAAAAAGTAACAGTTTTCTTACGGCAATCAACGGAAGCATGAAACTTGCTCAACCAATCCATACCCAAAATGACATCAAAGTCTTGGATAGGAAGAACTACCAAATCCGCACAAAGGACTCGACCACAAATAACCACATCACAAGCACGAAAGACTCGATCAGAAATCAAGCATTCTCCTATAGGGGTCGACACCTCTAGCACGTACGGTAAAGACTCGAATGCAGCATTTAACATGGAAGCAAATTGCACAGAAATGTATGAATGAGATGATCCTGGATCTACTACGCTCGTGCGCTCACATTAGACACAGAAAAAATACCTCCAATAACGGATGGATCATCGGTAGCTTCTTGTTGATTCATGGCATAAACCTTCCCTTGAACTTTGGGCTTCCCAGCGGCATCCCTTTTCTGACCCTGATTAGTACCAACCCCTGACCCGGATGACTGACCTCGGTACCTCGTGCAATCTCTCGCAAAGTGCCCCATTTCACCACAATTGGTACACTTGCCTTGCTTTTTCCAACACCTATCCTCCGTATGGCCTACCTTCTGACAAAAGGTACAAGGCTTCCTATACTGAATCCCCGGAGTAGTACCCGGATTCCTCGGTGTGGTTTGCCCCTTAAACTGAGATGATGCTCCCGGGTTACCTCGATTGTCGAAACGGTGTTGAGGTTGAGATTTAGCATGGCTTCCCGGTTTACCCGTACCCGCAACCTCGGTTTTCCTTTTGTGCTCCCCGATATCTTGCTCTATTAAGTAGGCTCGGTCCACCGCATCTTGGAAAGTCACAATCCGTTAGGCAATAAGTTGAGTACGGATGGAGGTCTTCAATCCCCGAATGAATCTCATAGCCTTTTGTTCCTCGGTCCTCACCAAATAGTCGCAATACCGGGCTAATTCTATGAACTTCGCCGAGTATTGTGCTATAGACAACACACCTTGCTCCAGGTTGAGTAGCTTGATCTCCTTTCGGTTTTGATCAACAACCGGAATGAAATGCTCCTTGAATTTGCGCACAAACAACTCCCACGCATACACCGTGTGAGTATCATCCCAACTATCTTTAACACCCTTCCACCAATGCTCGGCGGCTCCCACAAGTTTGTAAGCCGCGAACCGGACCTTGTCCTCATCCGTGCAACCAAATACCTCATAAATCTTCTCCATAGACTCAATCCACAACTCAGCTTTCCGAACATCGGGCTCCCCATTGAATTCAACCGGTTTTAACTTCAGAAATTGCTCTAATCCATAGCGGGGTGGTGCTTGTTCTACCCTCGGACCTTGATCATGTATGGCCTTCATGACCGCCTCGAACATGCCTTGAAACATGGCACGGGCTTCTTCCCTTGTATCATTCTGATTTGCATTACCGGTACTACCTTCACCACTCCTTCTACGAACCATTGTAAACAAGTACCTGCATAAAACATCAACCGTTAATCACTCCGCACACTACTACCCTCCTAGGTCATACTAGTCCACCTAGACTTATACTTAGAGCTAATGCCATAGCTCTGATACCAAGTGTCGCGACCCCGGACCCTGCGGGCCCGAGACCGCGATCTGGACGTCGACTCTAAAACCAAAACTGAAATACCGAAGTTAAAAATTCCATTTGATACCAAAAGGTGATGATCCAAAGTTTTACAAAACCAAGTTTGATAAAAACCAATTACAACTATCATAAACTTCCACAAGTTTATGCCCAACAAAATACAAATATACAATTCTTAATGACGTCATTGTTTGCTACAACTATCCCAAAAAGGTTACACATTTACATAATGTAAACCAACCTATAACAATCTTCCCCAAAAGAATGGATCCACACTCGACGTCCTCTTTCTCGTGATCAGCGAGACTAATCCTTAGCACCTGGGGGGGTTAAGGAAAAACAAAGATAAAAGGAAAGGGGGTGAGATAAATCTCAATAAGTTACTAATGCAACTACATGACATGGTATGATGCAATATACAATAAGCAATAATAAATATCACATAGCACATAGCATTTATCACTTAACAGATAGCAGCGGAAATAAACACATAACAAAGGATATAGCCAAGGTTTTCCAAACCGGAACATCCAAATAAAGGATCGCTGCGCAGCTTCAATAATCAACCATCAATATCTTCATAGTAGCATGAAAGCCGAAGAGAAAACCCCGGTACCGGAACCAATAACCATAAAAGTGTCACAAAGGACAAGAGCCATGACACAAAGTCATGCCCGGTAGCTAGATACATTCACAAAGGAAGCTAACTTATCCTTTCCAAGGCCAATCTGGAAAAGGGGTATAGAAGGGGGCAAAACAATGGTCAACATTATAATGGACTTGGCTTTGCCATTATAATCTTTCCCATCGCCCGATGCAACAAATATGCCAGCTGGGCTTCCAAATAAATGCTAAGTAATAATAATTTAGCATGAATAAACAACTTAAGGTTCCAAAGTAGGGAACCAATCCAATTAAATCACCACAAAGGTAAACCAATACAAACCGCACATCAAAGATGAACCACATTCCCAAAATGATACTTAAATCAAATTCCATATCATATTTATTCACAAAAGAATCAAATCCAATCAATAAAGTGTTCCACGGTGTTATCTTAAGTTAATTAGAAGGGATAAACCTAAACTAGTTAAGCATTAAGTCTTAAACCAAGCAAAAGGGCAAAAACCCAAACAGGCGGGCGGGCGGGCGCCTGGTCATAGGCAGGCGGGCGCTTGTTTGGCCAGAAGGTTTGGGTCGCTGGAAAAGGGGGTGCAGGCGGGCGCTCGGGTCAAGGCGGGCGGGCGCCTGGTCTGCGGGCTGGGAGGAAAAACAGAGCTGGGTTTTACAAATTGCCTTACCATTTTCATACCAAATCCAGAACACCCAAAATCAACACTCCCAACAAGATTTCTAAGGTACCCAAACATCGTTTAACCCAAAAAGGGGACCTTAACAACACCCTTTATCAACCAAAACCAAGATTGAATCAAGACATTCATCAATTCACCATTTTTAGTCAAAAACTCAAATAAATTCCAATTCAATTCCAAACTCAACCAAACTTCAAATATAACAACAAAAGCATTATAGAAACATGTTATGAATATTTTAGCATAAAAATGGGGGAAAAGCAACTTACTTGAAAATAATGAAAGTTGACGGAATTCAATTCTTTTGGCTTCCTACGATCCTATCGACGATCTAAACACATTTCACGTTTTAAGAAATGAGAGATTATGAGAGGAAGATGAAGAAAATGAAGAGAGAAGTAAGGAAAGAAAACTTACCACAATGGAGGAGAGAGGGAGAGAGTTGAGCTGGGAAATGATGGAGAGAGTGAGGGATTTTTGGGAATAGGAGGGTGTAGGGTGAGGGAGAAGGAGGTGTACGGAGAGGGTAGGAGTATGATTTAAAAAAAACTTACACATAGACCCCCTCCTCTAATACTACCCAACTCAATACTCCCCACTAACAACTAAGACCCAATATTTCTACACTAGTACAAACGACTCAATTAAAATGCTAGGCATAATTATTATAACACATAAAATGCACACATAATTATTTAAATAAATAATAATTTAAATAAGCAAATAATTAAATAAAAATCATTTAATTACTAATAAAATAGAGCCTAGATTTCGGGTCGTGACAGTGAGAGAGAGAAGGGAAAGAGAAATGGAGATCTCCGGCCTCTAAGGAAGACAACTGCACAAGCATATCCTCAACAAATCAATTCCCCACCGAGTCAACTTTGGGATTGCAAAAGGCTCGACAATCAATAAGCCCTAGGGGCTATGCTCGAGAAATGGTGACGCCCTAGGGGCTATGTGACTCAAGAACAAGGGCTTCTTTTGCTTCATTTGACAATCAATAACCCCTAGGGGCTACGCTCGAGAAAGATGTGTGAGACTAGCCTCAAAGTCTCTCAAAAAGGATGTAAAAAAAAAGTCCTCTTGTCATGTGGGCCCGTACTCGTTCCCCCAATCAAGGATGGACCTTTCTCACAATCAATGATGGCACTCTAGGGGCTACGGTCAAGTCTTAAAGGCTCCCTCGGCAAGAAACAATTCACTTCAATGTCCCCAGCAACATTTGAAGCTTCATACCGAAAGGTCTCAAGGGGCTTCGCAATATACAAATCTTTTTGGCCACGGCATTTTAGTGATACAAGCAAAGGGCAATATTGGGGCTTCGCAATTAACAAGCTTTTAGGCAGTGGTACCCGAGCAATGCAATTTGGGAGTAGTCTTATGGCTCCATAAAAGGGATCAAACTTCAATGGTCCCTCAACACTTCCAGTCAAAAGGCCTCTTGGTTTTAAATGAAGGCTCCGATGATATGAATGAATTTGATGATTCTTGTTAGAACTCACAGCGAGATTCTGAAGGAAGTCTTAGAGAAAAGGAAAAAGATTCAATATGCTAGACTCACCCGGCTGAGTTATGGCGGGCAATGCCAATATGTTAACTCTAGAGACAGAGTTATGGCCAATCCCAATGTTTCTGCAATACAGCACCCCCTTCTCCAAGATCAAAAGCACAGGCTGCATCCGAAGATCCGCCGTCAGTTCAACTCAAGAAGACTCGAGCAAACATACCGTTCGAGACTTTAACACACCAAGACCTTATCATCTGCAACAACATCACCATCTCCCACGAGACGTCTCCCGAAGACCGTACTACATTTAGGTATCAACCACAAAAAGAGCCATCCATCTACAAGCAAGAGAAAGAAGGAGATTGCCTTCAAGAGTTCTACCCAATGGTGCATCTGCTCTCAATACAATGCCAAGATAAGTTGGAGCTTCACACCGAAAGGTCTCCACATCCTGCCATCTACAAACTTGATAAGCCCATGACATTTGGGGCTTAGCAATCTCTCAAAGCTTGGTATCAATGATCTTCTCTTAGGTCTTGCCCACGTCGACAGCAAAAGACAGTTTATTTGAATGGGCTAAGAGTTGATTCATCTTGGGGCCTCATAAGCCACTCAAAGTTCAGCATTCGAGGGGCTTTACAGTCAGCAACCCCTTATCTCGGCATCAAATGCCTTTTGAAGCCCCATAATCGACAAATCTCTTGGGGCTAGAAATCACTTTTCGTTGGACACAACGGCAACGACGACAGAATTCAAGCAAGGCAATCCGGACTTCGATTGAACATGACTTGATCTTGGGATGGCTTTGCAAACACACAATGGTTAAAATGGTTCACCCACGAACTAAAAAAAAAAAATAAAAAAAAAATAAATAAATAAAAAAATTGTCACATGTGTGCATATTCTTTCCCTTCTAAACTAAATAATAAAAAAATCTTTTTCTTTTTCTCCTTCTATGTGCAAAAGTATGTGCTTTACTTTGCCTTGCTCCTAGCATTCTTCCCCAGCGTTCTCCATCATCCTTGAACTACGTTGGTCTGATTCCTTCCAAGGGATACGTAGGCAGCCTTTTGGCACGACCAACCCACCATCCAGAATACCATCTTGCCGACACTCCTTCAAAGGCAAGAACAATTCATCACCATAAACATCATCATTCTCCATCTAATGCATGGACATTCTTCAGCAAAAGCATCAACATCCTTCAGCAATCCATCCCCAATCAAGCGGCAATGGTAAGTGAAGGTATGAACATCATTCATCTCAATCAATCTCCGCTTTCAAAAATCACTTCACATACAGAATCAGTTTACTTCTCTCTCATATAAAGTGCTTTCAAAATCACATTGCACCACGAGCACAATTTCTCTCTTCCTTTCACAATTCATGCATTCTCTTGCACAAACACATATACATGCCAAGTACACACGTAGCAGGTACCACCACGAAGTCAACAGCATCTGCAACTCAAGGCACTTCATCCCCAACAGAAAATGGTACACAATCAACCGTGCCCGCATCCCTACGATAAAGTCAACAGCAACTGCAGCTCTAGACAGCAATTTGGTCCACGGTGATCCCGCAATTAGCAAACGGATCCCGCCATCAGCAAACGGATCCCGCAATCAGCAAACGGATCCCGCCATCGCAAACGGATCCCGCATCAGCAAACGGATCCCGCATTCAGCAAACGGATCCCGCATCAGCAAACGGATCCCGCACCAGCAAACGGATCCCGCACCAGCAAACGGATCCCGCCATCAGCGAATGGATCCCACTTCAGCCCCACATCAGCAGATGGATCCCGCATCAGCAGACGGATCCCGCATCAGCAGACGGATCCCGCATCCAGCAGACGGATCCCGCATCCAGCAAACGGATCCCGCACCAGCAAACGGATCCCGCCACCAGCAAACGGATCCCGCCACCAGCAAACGGATCCCGCCATCAGCAAATGGATCCCTCCATCAGCAAACGGATCCCGCCTTCAGCAAACGGATCCCACCTCAGCAAACGGATCCCGCATTCAGCAAACGGATCCCGCTTCAGCAAACGGATCCCGCTTCAGTAAAACGGATCCCACCATATCCTTTTTATATCAATAAAGCCGCTCACACAGGGAGCGCACCCCTATCCTTTACAAATTTCAAATTCATGTTTTATCGAGTTGTTGTTTTCTCTTGTCGATGTCCTCGGCGGTTGTCTTTCTTTCGTCGACGCGTTTTGCTTCGCAATCAACGTCGCCGAGGGGCTCTGTAGACACCCCGCTTTGGACCTCTCACCCCGATTGCATACATAGTATTTTTATTTAACTTGTTTTTGTTAATTTCTGTTACTTCCGTTAAGTTCTTAACTGATTCCGTTAGTTTTTGACTAAACTGCATAACAGAGTTAACTTTTAGATTCATTCTGTCATTCTGTTATTTTCACCTGCGGGCGCCTCCCGTAATAGTCATGGGGCACGCGCGCGTTTGGTCCAATAAGCCGGACCCGCGCGCTTCCCACTTTGGCAGTAACGGATAGCACCTTATTTCCCTTCCTTTTCTTATTTACAAACATCTTCTTTGATCACAAATAACCTCTTTTTTACATCCAAGTTCATCCCCCCTTATTTCATTAACTACCAAATCCTTTATTCTAGCCTTTTCCCCAAAAACAAATGATTTTATCTTTATTTCTTTTATTCTCTTTTATTTATTATTTTATTTATCTTATTTTTTATTGGTCAATTCCATTTCACATGGATTGATCAATTTCCCTCCAACATTTCCCTCCTATTTTTACCTATAAAAACCATCATCTCCTACCTTGGAAAAGGACCTCATTTTTTGGACCTTGGACCTCATTTTTAGACTTGAATTTTCTCTATACACACACTATACACAATTCTCTACACAAATTCTCCCAACAAGAGTTCTTCGTAACAAGACTCTACACAAATTGTTCTACAACAATTTCCCTACAACAACACCATTTTCAAGTCCAAGTTTGAAGTCCTCTTTCTTAAGGTACTTTATTCTTCTTCTCTCATTTTACATGTCTTAGTAATGTATGCAATCCCCATCAATTGGGACATGACCAAATGACCACTTTACTACATTAAAGTTGATTAAGGTTATCTCCCTACATTTTAATCTCTACTTTAATTTACCGTTCTCATTTCTTAATGTAATTATCTAGCAATAATTCGACATGTAATCTTTAGTATAAATCAATAAATAAGCAATTCTCCAATATTTTTCTTCTATAAATTTCCCCTTTCTTTTCATTATAATTGTTAGCACATTTCTCTTATCATTAAATTGAAGGACATTTAGCATTAGAACACCAAAAGTAGAAAGACCCGCGTAAGCGGGGCGGAGTGGGTGTTTAAGTACTTCCCACTCCGTCACCTAACCCCCGAACCCATCTTTTCCCGAATCTCTGGCTTTGTATATAAAATTGGCTCTTTTTAGGTTTTTCTTATGTTCCTCTAAAACATAGGTGGCCAATCTTAAAATCAAGTAGACATCCTAGGTAATTCACGCGCTCTAGCCAAGCCGTGGTCCCTCGTGGTATCTACAGGTCGAAGCACAGGCTTACCGAGTTCTCAACGCCAAGAAAGTAGCCGAATTCGTGAAAACCCACATCATGTGCCGATACGGCGTTCCTCATGAGATCATCTCAGACAACGGGTCTCACTTCGAGAAAGAGATGGACGCACTCCTGGTAGAAAACAAGATTACTAAGCACAAGTCATCTCCATACCGCCCTCAAGCAAACGGCGCGGTCGAGGCAGCCAATAAGACAATCGAGACCATTGTGAAGAAAATGGCCTCCACTGGAAGGGATTGGCCCGAAAAGTTACCTCTAGCATTATGGGGCTACCGCACGTCAATACGGACAGCGACTGGAGAAACTCCGTATACACTAGTGTATGGTTCTGAAGCTGTACTACCAATAGAGCTTGAAGTTCCATCCCTGCGGGTCCTCCTCGAGAACCAAGTCAATGAAGTCGATTGGATGCAAAGTCGATATGAACAGCTAGCCCTACTCGACGAGAGAAGGCTAAGAGCGATCGAACGTACGAGGGCCTATCAACAAAGAATATCTAAGGCTTTCAACAAAAAGGTGAAGCCCCGAAACATCAATGTGGGAGATTTGGTCCAAAGACAACACCTTCCTAATGCCATGAACCCCCTTGGAAAATGGGGACCCCGATGGATTGGTACGTGTAGTCAAGAAGATACTAAGCGGCGATGCAGTCCGACTCGTGGACTTAGACGGAGATCAACTGCCAAAGGAAGTCAACCTCGACAAATTGAAGAGGTTTTACGTCTAATAAACGAAGACCAAAAAAAAAAAAAAAAAAAAAAAAAAAAAAAAGCTCGCTTGGTTGAAAACCCGCAAGGGCGGCCTAGGCAAAAATTAGAGCACGTGCAAAAAAGAAGCCCGCTAGATTGAAAACCCGCAAGGGCGGTCTAGGCAAAAAACAAGGTGCACACAAAAAAAAAATGGTCTTCGTTTGTTTGAACTACGGAGACCTGAGCCTCTACACTAGAGGAACGTAGGCAACCTTCAGGTGCGGTCTAAAACATAAACAAATACCCAAATCATTTCAAATTAACGAGATGCAATTTTTATTCATTCACTAAATCATCTTTATCATTACAACGGATTTTGTTGAGCTAATAAAAGACATTAAAACATTAAAATCCTAACAAGTGGTCTATTCTAATTGCAATCTCATGGGGTACAAAGAAATATTTAATCTTTCTTCGGTTTGGGGACCCATCGCTTTTGGGAACGGCCTTTAGTCTTCTTGGAGGAAGGCGGAGCATTCTCGAGACCACCAAGACGAGAAAATACACTCGGACGAGACGAAGCTTCATCAACAACCTTCTCCTTGCCCTTGCTGGAAGAAGCTTTGACCGGAACAACCACGGGACGCTTCCACACATGAGAAGAATTCCCCTTGCCTTTCTTCTTCTTAGGCAAATAACGAGGCCTATAATCCCTCACGTGGACCACCGGCTTCACAGAATCCGCGGCAAAAACATCCTCATTTGGTCTTCCCAAACGATCAAAGACGCTAGGACGCGTCTTCACAATTGGAGCAATGGGGTCGGACTTATCACCTTCGGGGACGGAAACCTTGACTTCAAAAGTAAAGGTCATCGGGGCCATCGCTACAAGAATTTTGAGGTATAGGGTAAAGAAAAGGATGCAGAGTATTGCTGTGTGATCATCTTGATCGAAAATGATTTGAATTTATAGCTGTTGGAGTGCCCTGCTCAGAAAAGAAAGGGGCTAGAATTCAGCAAGCCAGAAGCGCGCGCCTCCGACAAGCGATTCCAGATGCGCGCGCCTCCCGCTACCAAAGCCAGACGCGCGCGCGTTTGACAGTAGACAGAAACAGAATATGCCCTTGTCAGTTCAAGAAAGAAGCCCATGCACGTTCAAACGCCTTCAACCTGCAAGAAATCAGATCCCAGCACAGAAAAGGAGTTCAAGCAGCCATAATGAACACATTTGGGCACACATTTGTTTGTAAAGAGTCGACACTTAGGAACGAGTCTAGATAGATAACTAAAAGGCGTAGTAAATAGCTAGGATTGTAAATACATGCTAAATGTTTATTACAGGTAAATAAAAATGTTTTCAATCTCTCGTCCTCCCCAGAAGGCTACTCAGAATCATCATCATCGGCAGCACCGTGCCCACCCCCACTGCCGCTCTCAGTATCCTCCTCCTCCTCATCATCATCATCATCAACGGATTCTTCCTCCTCAGATGTCTCCACCACAACATCATGCCGGGTCCTCTTGGCAGCTCTCCCTGATGAACTAGCACCACCCCGGCTCTGGCTACCTCCTCGGCTCAGACTCTTGCTCAGTGACTGCCTCGCCGAAGAGACAGCCTCATCAATGTCCAGTGCAGCATCCCTGCAACCTCATCCCATGCCCCGAGCACCTCGGGCAGCTCCTCTCGCAGCACCAAAGACAGCACCAGCAGCATCTCTAGTCATGGCAGTAATATCCCTGAACAGCCCTAGCACCCTCTCCTCCAGCTGACGGAGTCTCCTCCTCATCCCTTTGTTCTGTCTGCCCAAGTGCCTGTAAGCAGCTACAGGTACCTGTTGCAATAGAGAACAGAAAAAAAAAAAAAAAAAAAAAAAAAGGGAAGTTGCATCAATACAAAGAACCGAGAAACGAGACTGGAACTGAGAAATGCAAAGACAGTCAGGAAAATATACCACAGCAGCCTGAACAGGAGGCTCTCTCTCCGGCGACATGTCCTCGGGAACAATCTCCCTCTGCTCCTGATACACCCCAAAGTTCGAGTAAGTATAATATGAAGAAGGCAAAGGGGGATCAAAGCAATATCCAGCACCGGTGGGATAAAATCAAGCCGAAGTCTGTGGCGCGACATGTGTCTCCCTCGGATCAGTAAACATGAAACCCTGCTGGAGGTTATGCTCCCGGAATAAACCGTAATCCTGCTCCAGGTGAATGAAAGGGATAGCATCAACCCCCGCAAGGTAGACTGCCCGGTTTGCCTCTGAAAGAGCCCTCCAATTACGAGGACAAAAAGGAGGAACATCAGGAACCGCTGGCCTAGGAGGGTGGTGGAAGTCCGTCACCTGACCACCATGCTGCCAAAACACTCTCTCTCCAAGATACATCGCCATACACTCCACTGAGCTCATCAAAAGCCTCGAGCGAGTGGGAATCAGGGTATGCTCAATAAAGGCATAAATAGCTCTCCACGGAAACAAAGAAGAGGCGATAGCCTCCGGCGTCAAAGAATCCAAGTGGCGCCGAGCTGAAAGCAGACTGATGGGAACAGTACCAGTCCTCACGTTCCTCTCCCTGTACGACCACCTCACACAGTCCGGATACTGGGGCTAACCCTCTCTGTTAATCTTGAAGTCCCTCAGCTCCAAGACAGCAAAGGCCCATAGCTGCAAAACAGAGGCAAGAGCAGAATTAAATGACGGTTCAGAAATACAGTAGAACAATGACAAGAAGGCCGAAAAGAAAAGGGAAAGCAGTATACCTCCCACAACAGGCTGAAACCCGTGACCGAGCTAGTGGTCGAGCGGCTGGTCAGATCCATACCATGATAACAAGCATCCAAGCCCGCTGCACCCCAGTTATAATGACCGGCCTGGTCTAAGTCTACCAATAAGTCAAGAAAAGCCAAGGTAGCCGATGACCCTCCACTGGAAAACAGAGTATGGGACAACAGGTACCATATAAAACAACGGGCCACAGCATCGACCCGCTCAGCAGTGACACCCAATGGCTCGGCTGCAAGAATACTAAAATACCGACAGATGCTCCCCCAAGTAACTCGGTAGTTCTTCACCGGGAAGCCGCAGTCAACCAGGGCCAACAACTTGTCAGCAGTCCGAAGGGTCCCTCTCAAAACACAAGGGACAGGCTCCCCCGCAAACGGCAGACCAGTCAATGCCGTGAAATCAGTGGGCATCATCGTGACCTCCCCCATAGGCAGATGGAAAGTATGGGTAGTGTCCCACCATCTCTCTCTCAGAGCCTGAATAACATCTGGATCATTCTTCAACGCCGGTAGACTGGTAATAAAGAGGCCAAAATGGGTGGCCTGAACCCGAGTCCTGACATTCTCGGGCAGCTTACTGCAGATGGTGACCGGGCTATGAGCTCCGCCTCGAATCTCCGACAGGCGGCTCCACTCCTGAAAAGAAACAAGAAACAACAAAAATTTCGTCAGCATAACGGCTAGAAAACGGACAAACCCGAAACAGAAACTTCAACATGCATACGAGTGCGTGGGTATGAAAAGGGGTATCCGAACATGATTCTTGCAGTAAGTCAACAGCGACAATCAACGAAAGAAAGAAGTTGCAGCGAAAAAATACGGGTGAAACAGAGCAGCCCAAAAGTGCAAAAATCACAAAGAGAATGAAAAATTCTTACCAATCCCGCTGTAACAAAGTGGGAGATATGGGTATGCGTCTAATACGTGAGCAAACTCGGGTCCATCGCCTCAATTCCAACCTCGGGCTCCTCGCCCTGTGGCATCTCGAATGGAGGAGATTGTTGACGATCCGACATCGTTTCTATGATAGAATCGCACCTAGAACAACAAGAAAGTGTTTTAGGGTGATTTCTCCGCGAAAATTTGGTTCAGAATTTGGAGGGCTCTTCGAAATTTTGAAAAAACTCGCCGAAAAGTGAACTGTCCGTTTATGTATGCTGAACTGAAACGGAATGCGCACGCCCCCTGCCGTGTCACTGAGACACGCGCGCTTCCCACGGCGAAGACCTGACGCACGCACCTTTGCTCCCTGAGGATTTCAAACACAACTCCCCACGCGGGAAATCAAAGTGTCACATCCATGATCATCTGAGTTTTCAGCTCCTCCACTACAAGCTGAATGAGATTCGTAACAGACGCCGTTAATTCTCAAAGATCGGTTTTCACAATTCATCCCCAGCACAAAGCATTCCACAGTCAACTGTGCCCGCACCCCATCAAAAGTCAAAGTCAAACAGTCAAACATCAAAGTACGACTCACGACAACAATTTGGTCCGGGATGATCCACGGAACCACTGCTTCATCATCAAACAAGATCTACATCCCTTCAAAGCAAACGGTCCTTCGGGTCCCGCACTTCAGCAGACGGTCCTCTAGGTCCCGCACTTCAGAAGACGGTCCTCTAGGTCCCGCACTTCAGCAAACGTTCCTCCGGGTCCCGCACTGCAGCAAACGGTCCTCCGGGTCCCGCACTTCAGCAAGCGGTCCTCTGGGTCCCGCTTCCAGCAAACGGATCTCGCTATCAGCAAACAGGTCCCGCTTCCGGCAAACGGATCTCGCTCTCAGAAAACGGATCCCGCTATTGGCAAAGCCGCTCACACAGGGAGAGCACCCTTATCTCTCAAAGCCGCTCACACAGGGAGCGCAACTCTGTCCTCCGCAATTTCAAATTCCTGCTTTTATCGAGTCTTTTCCTTTTCTTGGTAATGTCCTAGGTGGATGTCTGTCTTTCGTCGGCGCGTTTGCTTCGCAATCCACACCGCCGAGGAGCTCTGTAGACACCCCGCCTTGGACCGCTTACCCTGATTGCACACATGGTTTTGTGTTTCTCCCTCTTCTAAGTGTTTCCTGTTAGTTTCTGTTACTTTGGTTAAGTTCTAGATGGGCTCCGTTAAGTCCAGGGACTAAACTGAATAACAGTTCTAACTTTCTAGTCCATTCTGTCAAAAATTGCTTCTCAGAGTCGTGCGCCTCCGCCCCTTGAGGCCAGAAGCGCGCGCCTTCCGCCGCCTAGGTGGGATGCGCTCGCTTCTGAGGCGTGTCAGTTACAGATTCTGCCCAAGAATCTCTCCCTTGCTCATTATACATGATTTTGCCCGGGAAAGATTTCTTGGAGACTCCGTTTGGCTCCAAAAACAGTCACTTTTCAACTATAAAAACCCCTCTAATCCATCATTGGAGGAAGACCTGGAACATCATTACTTTCAAACCTTTTTACTCACTTCTTTCATAGACTTTTCTTGGGACTTCTTCAACAAAGTATTCAACCTCTTCTCCAAGGCTTTACAAGAGGTTCTTTTTTTAAGGATACTATAGGTAAAGGTCTTAAACACTTCTCCTCTCCTTCTTCTTCTTCTTCTTCTTCTTCTTCTTCTTCTTCTTCTTCTTCTTCTTCTTCTTCTTCTTCTTCTTCTTCAATCAAATGTGCAATCACCCAAAACCATTTGGGACATGACACCAACGGTCCTTTCATTACATTGAATTGGCCTAGGAGTCATCTCCCTACATTTCAAACTCTAAAACCCCTTTTTATCATCATTTTAATAGGAAGAACACATATATCTTAAAAAGTGAATTATGAACAAACAAGACCGACGTTGCTCGGGCGAAATGGGTGTTTAAGTACTTCCCATTTCGTAACCTAACCCCCGAACCCCTCATCCCAAAGAATCTCTGTTTTCGTAAATCAAACTTAGGCTCATAAACATTAGGTTTTCTTACGTTCCTCAAAAACGTGGGTGGCGACTCTAAAACACAATTAGACATCCTAGGATAATTCACCGCTCTAGCCAAGCCGTGGTTCCCCGGGGTATCTACAAAAGGTCACCCCCGGCATGTAGTCGTGAACTACGCCACGGGCTGAGGTTTACCGCTTCGAAAGAGTCAAGGTCGAGTGGAGCTTGAAACTTTCTAGGACGGGCCTCGACGGGTTTGGGGTTGGACTTGTGCGACTCGATAGTGAGCAGTTGATAAGAATTGTGCGCGTAGTGTGAGGTCTAACAAGTGACAAAATAATTTTTTTTTTCAAAGGAAACAAATAAGCACGTATTTACAACTTTCGAATCACCCGTGTGACCGATAAAAATGAACAGGAAATAAAAGCAATTATGTGCAGGCCCGGTGCCCACACACTGTCAAGACTGTCCATTCTGTTCACTGCTCTGTTCTGGAAAATTTCCCAGACGCGCGCGCTTTGGGCTTTGAGGATAGGAGGCGCGCGCCTTAGGCACTAAAGGGCAGAGGCGCCCGCTTCTGGGCAGTACCTGCAAATCAGTGGGTTCAAGGGATTGCCTTGACCCTAAATTATAGAACTTTTACCCTGCAGAAAACGTTAGCACAGAAACCTGGAATTGAAGGACAAGATGGGAGGCGGGCGATTCTGGTAATTAGGATCGGACGCGCGCGCTTTAGGCCAAGAAGGCCAGAGGCGCGCACTTCCTACCCTTTTTACCAGAATGCCCAGAAAATAAAATAAAAGAACACCAAAAATGAAAAACGCAAGTTTAACCCTCTACGTCCCCAGCGGAGTCGCCACTGTAGATACCCCGGGGGACCACGGCTTGGCTAGAGCGCGTTAATTATCCTACGATGTCTACTTGATTTTAAGAGTCACCACCTATGTTTTAGAGGAACATAAGAAAAACCTAAAAAGAGCCAATTTTATATACAAAACCAGAGATTCGGGAAAAGATGGGTTCGGGGGTTAGGTGACGGAGTGGGAAGTACTTAAACACCCACTCCGCCCCGCTTACGCGGGTCTTGCTACTTTTGGTGTTCTAATGCTAAAAAGTCCTTCTATTGATATTAAAATGTGCTAACAATTATATAGTAAAAAAAGGGAAATTAAAAGAGAATTGTTTTATTGATTAAATGTCAAAGGTTACATGTTGAATATGCTAAATAATTACATAAGAAATGAAATGGAATTTAATTAGTGTTTGGAATGTTGGAATGTAACCTTGACCAAACTTCAATAGTGAAGTAGCCTTTTGGTTGTATTCCTTTTATGGAGATTGCATACTAGTAAGACATAAATAAAAGAGAAAGAGAAAAGTTGTACCTTTAGAAAAGAGAACTTGAAACCTTGACTTGAAAGTGGTGTTGTTGTAGAGAAATGGTTGTGTAGAACTTTGTGTAGAGTTTTGTTGTTAAAACTCTTGTTGGGAGAATTTGTGTAGAGTTTGTGTAAAGAGAAAGTGTTCAAGGTCTAATAAATGAGGTCCCTTTCCAAGGTAGGAGATGATGGTTTTTATAGGTAAAATTAGGAGGGAAAGGTTGGAGGGAAATTGGTCAATCCATGTGAAATGGAATTGACCAATCAAGAAAAAGATAAATAAAAGAATTAATAAAAGAAATAAAAGAAAATCAAATAATAATAAAATGAAATATTTTGTTTTTATGAAGAATGGCTAGAATAAAGGATTTGGGAGTTATGAAATAAGGGGGAATGAATGTGGATGTAAAAAGGAGGTGTTTGTGATCAAGAAAAGATTTTCTAAATAAGAAAAGGGAGGGGAAAATGGTGTTATCCATTACTGCCAAAGTGGGAAGCGCGCGGGTGTAAGGATCCCGCCCCAAAAAAAAGAAGAAACACGAGCGCTTTCAAGGGCTAAATACCAAACGCGGGAACCGGACCAATTTAACGGAGTCGCCACATTTTGTTAATTTTAAACCCAACAAAATGACAAAGGTTTGAGTTCAAAGGTTCGGAGGTCAGGTTACAACTTGGGAAGAGTTTTTACGTCCTCCTAAGTTGCCTCGGACAAAGCCGAGTCTCCCTTGTTAGTTAACAAAAGTGCATGTGTGTGTGTGTGTTTTAACGGAAAATCTTTGTTTTAACTTTTTATTTATCTTTTCAACTGAAAGGGTTTGTTTGACGAGAAAACAGAAGACAGAAGGGCAAAATGGTCAATCTCCCCATACGGCCAAAGTAGCCGTACGGATGGGGAGACTACTCCTGGGATTTTACAGTTTATTCAAGCAACAGTCCAGTTCCAGGCAGAAACAGAGCATTCTGCTTGAACTGGACCAAACTGTTCTGATTCCAGTTTGTTATTCCAACACAAAACATCATTAACAACTCATTCCTATGCCATTTTATCATCAAAGGACCTCCCAAAACAAGAGTTTGGGAATGATCAAAGGCAATCATGGGAGAAACATGAAAAAGGTGGCCAATATGCCCTTTTGAGCCATAGTGACCATTTGATGAGTAAAGATTGAAACTTTACCATCAAAATGGCTCTTCTAGGCAAGATTAATCCTTTAGGGACAAGAACAAACCATAAAGATTGGATCTTTATTACCCAAACTTGGGAATTTTGGGCTAGATCAAGGTGATGAGGATAAAGATTGAGACTTTATCCTCAACATGATCATCATAGCTTAAAATGAGCAAAATGAACAACAAGAGCATCATCCATGACAAGAATGTAAATGAACAATCAACAAGCCATGATCAAACTAGGTTTGAACCTCTTCCGCACAAAGTATGGAGGGCACCTTTGATCATCTCATGGCTTGGACTAGGAAATATAAATAATAATAGATATATGTA
Source organism: Campanula takesimana (assembly GCA_026119855.1). Classification (NCBI taxonomy): domain Eukaryota; kingdom Viridiplantae; phylum Streptophyta; class Magnoliopsida; order Asterales; family Campanulaceae; genus Campanula; species Campanula takesimana. Next base: position 393,640 of record JAOWBW010000741.1, read on the forward strand.
TATTGCTTGAATGGACAAGACTTGCAAGAATGTAAAGATCAACAATAAATGACAAGATCAAAGATAAATAGAGTTCTTAGATGAAGAGAAGGGAGGGGGAGAAGGTGGCTTTACCTATCTTGGTTTAGGCCAATCTTCCTTTCTCTTTTTCACTCTTTGTTCACTCTTACTCACACTATTCTGAGGTGAATTCGACAGAGTAACCTTAGCTCTAATATTTCTCCCCCCCCCCTCTAAAATGATAACCAAGGGGTTCTATTTATAGGGACTGAGGGTGCCCAAACCAGCCGTACGGCTAGGACCCTCTAGTACCCAAAGCATCCGTACGGCTCAGCCTGGCGAGCTTCTGGATTTTTCCAATTTTATACCAGAGTAGTCCTGAAATTTATAGCTTATCCTAGGGAGGTCCTGGCCTATTAGCTTATCCCTGAAACGGTGCTAAGGCTACCTCTAAGATAGGTTGGTTTCATATTGGGGTACTAACAGAGCCCCTCGGCAACGTCGCTTCGAAGGAGCGGGGTTGTCGATAGAAATAAGCATCCCAATCTGACGGGACGACGGCTTTAACCGATTTTGGTTGCATGGATGGACCTAGTGGTATAGGATTCCTATGTATCCCGTTCGAGGGGAATCAAGCCTAACGTAGTTCGGAGGTACGCGGGGTTACTTAGGTCCGCAAGGAGGCATGAATCTAGGGGTCATAGGAGAGACATGGTCAACTTAGCTCTATGGGAGAGGGTTGACTTGCTGGGGATATGGTCAACTTGACTCTATAGGAGAGGGTTGACTTACACGGGACAGATTTTTACTGGGCTTACGTCGGGGACGGCCTATGGTGACTATTCTAAGTCCAAGCTTGACCGGGGTCAACTCCATCTTCGGGGAGATTGACGGGAAAACTGGTCTTACGTCCCTCTAAGGACTGCCAGGACAAAGGCTCTAGCTTATAACGACTATTCTAAGTCTAAGCTTGACCGGGGTCAACTCCATCTTTGGGGAGATTGACGGGAAAAACTGGTCTTACGTCCCTCTAAGGACTGCCGGGACAAAGGCTCTAGCCTATAACGACTATTCTAAGTCATAGCTTGACCGGGGTCAACTCCATCTTTGGGGAGATTGACGGGAAAACTGGTCTTACGTCTCACTAGGGACGGCCGGGACAAAGGGTCTAGCCTATAACGACTATTCTAAGTCATAGCTTGACCGGGGTCAACTCCATCTTTGGGGAGATTGACGGGAAAACTGGTCTTACGTCTCACTAGGGACGGCCGGGATAAAGGCTCTAGCCTATAATGACTATTCTGAGTCAAGGTTTGGTCAACTCCATCTTTGGGGAGTTTGACGGGAAAACTGGTCTTACGTCTCACTAGGGACGGTCAGGATAAAGGCTCTAGCCTATAATGACTATTCTGAGTCAAGGTTTGGTCAACTCCATCTTTGGGGAGTTTTGACGGGAAAATTGGTCTTACGTCTCACTAGGGACGGCCGGAATAAAGGCTCTAGCCTATAATGACTATTCTGAGTCAAGGTTTGGTCAACTCCATCTTTGGGGAGTTTGACGGGAAAACTGGTCTTACGTCTCACTAGGGATGGCCGGGATAAAGGCTCTAGCCTATAATGACTATTCTGAGTCAAGGTTTGGTCAACTCCATCTTTGGGGAGTTTGACGGGAAAACTGGTCTTACGTCTCACTAGGGACGGCCGGGATAAAGGCTCTAGCCTATAATGACTATTCTGAGTCAAGGTTTGGTCAACTCCATCTTTGGGGAGTTTGACGGGAAAACTGGTCTTACGTCTCACTAGGGACGGCCGGGATAAAGGCTCTAGCCTATATGACTATTCTGAGTCAAGGTTTGGTCAACTCCATCTTTGGGGAGTTTGACGGGAAAACTGGTCTTACGTCTCACTAGGGACGGCCGGGATAAAGGCTCTAACCTATAATGACTATTCTGAGTCAATGTTTTAATCTAAAGGGTCACTCGGGGGATGAAGGTTTTAATCTAAATGGGTCACTCTGGGGACGAAGGTTTTTTAACCTAAAGGGTCACTCGGGGGGACGAAGATTTGGTCAAGCCTACACTGCCGGATGGTTGACACATTTTCTTGATACCGGGAAAGAGCCTAGGGGTGACCTTCAAGACTCATTGTTGACAAAAAGGGTCCAAGACTTTGGAAAAATCATTTTGAGGGGAGATCAAAAGCATTTTGCTTGAAACATTGTCTTTGATAAATGATGCCAAATGGCCAAATTTGGAAATGCTTACTTTTGAAGGCAAGTCTTTTAACGAAACATGTTTAGTCAAATTTTGGTTTTAACTTAACCGCGAGGTTTATATGCATAAAGTCCTTTTGAGCTTTGTCCATTTCTTAGGAGCAGTCGGGAGTAGAGAAACCTCTTGTTGTCGATGTCGGGGTAGCCCCATGTCCTTGTTCCTATTGATGGCGGCGTAGCCCCAATGTCATTGAATGTGTCGGGGTAGCCCCATGTCCTTGTTGCTGTTGATGGTGGCATAGCCCCCATGTCATTGAATGTCTCAGAGTAGCCCCATGTCCTTGTGGAGGTAGCCCCAATGTCATCCTCCGACTTTTGATGTTGGCGTGGACCCGTTGTCGTCTCGCGGCCTTTGATGACGTTAGGAACCCATCCCTTTTTTCATGACGCACTCTTTCTTTTGCCTAGGCCGCCCTTTCGGGTTTTCAACCTAGCGGGCATCTCTCTTGCGTCTTTTATGGCACACCCTGTTTTTTGCCTAGGCCGCCCTTACGGGTTTTCAACCTAGCGGGCTACTTTTTTGGTGCCTTTTTTTTTTTTTTCATATAAGTGATCCAGCCGACTTGATAGAACGAGGACTTAATATATCTTTTGGAGGATACATGCAAGGGCCTTTATTTAGGCGGGAGAGAGTCCCTTTATTTTGGTGAACAATGTATTATCATGGAACGGGAGGAAGCCCTTGCTCAACAGAATACAAGTGTTTAGCTCTTTCCTAAGATGTAGAGAGAAGAAGACTTGTTGAGACATTTGAAACTTGCCCTAGTTAATATCATCAAATGATTGCTGGAATGGACCATGTTTATTATTAAGTCAAGATTATAACAAGCAATTAGCCTTAACATGTATAAATGTTGTGATCAATTAAGATTAAGATTCGATCAATGGGAAGATCAAAAGGTGTTTATGGGGCGATTGGTCATTATCTGGGAAATTGGTCATTGATGGGACCAAGGGAAGAGAACCGGGTCATTTTGGGAGGATCGAGGTTTGATGGATTCATTTCATGCTGTGACCGGACCCGAAAGTTGCCTACGTTCCCCTCAGTTTGAGGAGCTCAGGTCGCCGTAGTTCGGCCGTGGGGCCTTCTTTTGCTGGGGTTGGTGTCCTTTCGAAGGATGTTGTTGCTTTGCTGATGTAGATCGCTTTTCTTTGCGGTGAACTCCTCGGGATGTTCTTTGAGGTGGACTTTTGCAGTGAACTTGGTGAGCTTTTGAGGTAAACTTCCTCTTTGCCAATATTCATTTGCTTTCCTTTTTTCCATTATCCATTTCTTTCTCTCTTATCATTTTTTAGAGAGAGGGGAAACATTAGCCCCAACTTGCTATCTTAGACATTGGCTCATTTGTAGCCCCTTGGTGGAATTCTGCCACTTCTTACTTTGACTTTTGAAGATCTGGGAAGTTCTTTGCTTGGTTGCGCACGCGCGATCGTGGTTGAATCTTGGTGGTTGAGCAACAACATCCTCGCCTTTTCATTGTCTCGGGATGCCTTTGATGCGCATCAAGGATTTGTATAGGAAAGGTGTATCGGGTTGTGTATCGGGGTAATGTATGAGGGAAGATTTGCCATTGATGGTTTCTTCATGCCAATTGATCACAACATTTATTCATATCAAGATTAATTGTTTGCATTTGGCACTTTTCATTTGTGTCAGGTCCATTCATCCTTAATGAGTCGTCATTGACTAGTATGCTTAGAAGTCAATTCGTCATTTTGGGGACGTAGCAATCAATTGATAATAACAAGCAAGGCAATTTCAAGAGTAAACATATATTGCAAATAATGCCTCAAGTCTAGAGAGAAGAGAAGGAAAATGACTCTTTTATTTAGACAACTTTGTACATACATGTCCAAGTGCGGAACTCTGTAAAAATAAAAAGACACGGTCCAGAATGGACTCCTTTTTTTTCTTTCTAGAACCTAAGAGGCTGGAAGAATCACATTTTTTTTTTAAGGATGGGTTCCGATGAAGCACGATGATCCATTTTCTTCCACAGTTGTTGGAGGGGTTGTCGGCGGCATATTCCATGTCTTCCACGGGGAACTCGGGTTCCATGTCGTCGGGAAAGATGTCGCGAGGCCTCCACTTGGCTTGGCGTTGCAATTGTCGGGGTCGTCTACTCATGAGGGCGAGTTGGGAGCTTGCCTGTTGGCCAAGCCTTTTGGTGATTCCCTTTCAAGGTGCGTAATCTCCGTGCATTGTATTCGGCGAGAGTATGGATTTCCCTGTGATGTAACCGAATTTGGCCTTCCGAAGCTTGGGCTTCTTCTTGTAGACGGTGTCCCAATTGTTTGATCTCATTGCTCATGTGGACGGTTGTTTCGAACGCCAATTCGGATGTGGGCTCCTTGGTCAATGCTTCCAGTGGACAGAACCGCGAAGGACTTTTAGCATATTAAACCTCAAGGTGAAATTATAACCATGATTTGAGAAAAATGCTTCATTATCGGATTAGCTTTTTAGGAAAAACTTGATCTCCATTTTTTTATTTTTTATTTTTATTTATTTTATTTATTTATTTATTTATTTATTGGAAGACACACCTTTGTTTTGAGTGAAAGACTCACACACATTTTTATTTTTTTTTATTTTTGTAAGCTTTTGACAAGGCAAAAATGGCAATAATAATCTTATTAAGAGAACTGACAATGGACCCAAAATGGTCACCACATGGCATCAACCGGGGAGTCAAGACTTTAACCAAACCTAACAGACATCTTAACCGACTTTTCCTAAAGACTTATCATACGCCCTAAAAGCAACTGGCTCTTCCTAAGGATGAAAATGTTGGGTTTCGATCAAACATGCGCAGCGGAAATTAGCATTTAAAATTTTGAAACCCAAAGCCATGGATCCGTTCATACGATTAAATCAAATACAACATAAGAATAAAGGAATAAACTAACCCTTGATGGCTATCAAATTCTCTTGGTCTTTGGTGGAGGTTTGAAGACTTGATCACGATTACAAAGCTTGAACACGAACTTTGAAGATGATGATTTTCACCCTCTAGCGGTATCCACACTTCGAACGAATATCAAAGGAGCTTCTTTCATCTTGGTTGCTAGACCAAATTGTGAAACACTTTTTCACAATCAAAGAACTATATGGAATTTATTTTGTGTATTATTTTGTTCTTCAACCAAGAATGTCTTAGAACAAAATAAACCCTCTCTCAAACTCTTTGAGACTCACAAAATCATTGGGCTTGAGTGCTGGCCGAATTTGGACTTTTATACACAAGTATGACCTATTCCAAATAGGAAACTTGTGTCAAAATCCGTCCAAAATTCGTTTCCTAATCAAATTAGGAATCTGCCACCCGACAGTACTGTGCGGCCGCCCAAAAACCTCTGTGCGGTCGCACAACTATCTGAAACAAAACTGGTACAAAACTGAGATAATTGTGCGGCCGCCCAGTCCATACTGTGCGGTCGCCCACTTCTCCAGAATGTCCAGAATTTCCAAAATTCCAATGTAGTCCTTTTAAAGATTCGTTCTATTGTGTGTGACCCTCTAGGATTATACTAAGTTGGCAATGGGTTCAAACATGAAACCATAAGATATGATTAGGTTCTAGCAAACCGTCATACCTACCCAAATAGTATAACTTAGATACAAGTTCGCATTCCTTTAGAATATGTCATAATCCATTTGTCCACGATATCATTGAACACAAGTCATGGTCAAAGAGTCAACTTGTTTTGTTCAATACTTTCTCGATTCCGAATATGTTGATAATCCAAATGACATTGATCCAATCAATTCATTTGAGTCCGGCCGAACATTTCATCAACATCATTCCTACGAGAGGCCCAAGCTTGACATTTCTCCGAGGAGGGACAAATCCATTTAGCTTATTATTCTTCCCTACGTGAATCCGATTATGCCAATCATACCCTTTATAACTACTCGGTTAAAAGTAGCGTTTGAATATGTCAAACATAATGTTCATCAAGTGGAAGACTATAATAACTTCATGTCTAAGGATTCAAATGACATAACTAATATGAGATATATGTATGACATAGACCATGACATAAATCTCATAGAGCGGGTCATGTCCAGTACCTTGTTCCAAACAAGTACCCATAAATCTAACATGATCATCCCATGATCATTTAGCCTTTATACTAGTGCTTAACAAGTACTAGGGACGGAGATTATTATAAGTAAACATGAACAACAATAATAATCAAAACATCTCTTTATTGATATGAAATAAATGATAACAATTACAACGTTTATTAAACGTGCCTAGGGCACCACTACCAACAATCTCCCACTTGCCCTAAGCCCAATCTCCCATGTATCTAATACCCATGGACCTAACATGACCATCATGTTTAGCTTGTGGAAGTCCCTTTGTTAGCGGGTCCGCAACATTGTCATCAGTAGGTACTCTGCATATATTTACGTCTCCCCTATCAACGATCTCTCGAATGATATGAAAACGCCTAAGTATGTGTTTGGATTTCTGATGTGCTCTTGGTTCCTTTGCTTGAGCAATAGCACCATTATTATCGCAATAAAGGTCTATTGGATTAGCAATACTAGGAACCACTTCAAGTTCAGTTATGAACTTCTTAATCCAAACAGCTTCTTTTGCAGCATCCGATGCAGCAATATACTCAGCTTCTGTTGTAGAATCAGCGGTTGTACTTTGCTTGGAACTCTTCCAGCTTACAGCTCCACCATTTAACATAAACACAAATCCCGATTGCGATCAGCTATCATCTTTGTCGGTTTGGAAGCTTGCATCCGTGTAAGCATTTACAACGAGGTCATCTTCCATTCCTCCATAGACCAAAAACGAGTCTTTAGTTCTTCTCAAGTACTTAAGAATCGCTTTTACAGCTATCCAGTGATTTTTGCCAGGGTCGGATTGGTATCTACTTGTCATGCTCAAAGCATAAGACACATCCGACCTAGTACAAATCATGGCATACATGATGGACCCAATTGCCGAAGCATATGGAACATCATTCATTTTCTCACGCTCATCTTTTGTCTTAGGACATTGAGTCTTGCTTAGAGAAACTCCATGTAACACGGGCAAGGTGCCTCTCTTAGAATTTTCCATACGGAATCTTCTAATGACCTTGTCAATGTATGTACTTTGGCTTAAACCAAGTAGCCTCCTTGATCTATCTCTATAGATTTTAATGCCAAGAATATATGCGGCTTCACCCATATCTTTCATTGCGAAGCACTTTCCTAACCAAGTCTTCACAGACTGAAGTGTAGGAATGTCGTTTCCAATGAGCAATATGTCATCCACGTATAAAACAAGGAAAAGCACTATGCTCCCACTAATCTTCTTGTATACACAAGGCTCATCTTCGTTCTTGATGAAACCAAACTCTTTGACCGATTCATCAAAACGGAGATTCCAACTCCTAGAAGCTTGCTTCAATCCATAGATGGATCTCTGCAATTTGCATACCTTAGAATTTTGTTCAAACCTTCTGGTTGTGTCATATACACATCCTCTTGTAGTTTTCCATTCAGGAAAGCGGTTTTGACGTCCATCTGCCATATTTCATAGTCATGATATGCGGCAATGGCAAGCAAAATTCTTATAGACTTGATCATTGCCTCGGGTGAAAAGGTCTCATCATAGTCAATACCATGAACTTGCCTATAACCCTTCGCTACAAGCCTAGCTTTGTAAGTATGCACCTTCCCATCCATGTCAGTCTTCTTCTTGAAGACCCATTTGCATCCTATGGTTTTTACACCTTCGGGTGCATCAATCAAATTCCAAACTTGATTGTCTTGCATGGATTGCAATTCGGATTCCATGGCTCCAAGCCACTTGTCCGAATCAGGAGAAGACATCGCCTCTTGGTAGGTTGACGGTTCATCATTCTCAATGATTTCTACCTCATTACTATCCGTTACGAGAAATCCATATCTTTCGGGCTCGGATCGTAACCTACTAGATCTGCGAGTTGCTTGTGTACTTTGAACAGGTTCCACAACTCCTTGTGGTTCTTGTTCTTGTTCCACTATTGGTTCAATGTTATTTTCTGGGTCTCGAATTTCTTCAAGATTTATTTTACTCCCACTGATTTCTTTGGAGAGAAACTCTTTCTCTAGAAAGACACCAGTTCGGGCAACAAATACTTTGTTGTCCTCTCGGTTGTAAAAGTAATATCCTTTAGTTTCCTTAGGATATCCCACGAAAATACATTTATCAGATTTGTGTGCAAGTTTGTCTGAGACAAGTCTTTTGACAAAAGCTTCACAACCCCAAATCTTCATGAAAGATAGACAAGGCTTCTTTCCGCTCCACATCTCATATGGAGTCTTTTGAACCGATTTAGTTGGAACACGATTTAGTGTGAAAGCAGCGGTTTCTAGAGTGTAACCCCAAAAGGATATTGGAAGATCAACTTGACTCATCATTGATCAAACCATGTCTAACAAAGTCCGATTCCTCCTCTCGGACACACCATTCCATTGTGGTGTTCCGGGTGGAGTCAATTGTGAAACTATTCCACAATTCTTTAGATGATCATCAAATTCTTGACTTAAGTATTCACCACCTCGATCTGATCGAAGTGCTTTTATACTTTTTCCAAGTTGTTTTTCTACTTCATTTTGAAATATTCTAAATATCTCAAATGCTTCACTTTTATGTTTCATTAGGTAAACATACCCAAATCTACTATAATCATCAGTGAAGGTTATGAAGTATTGAAATCCTCCCCTAGCATTGCTACTTAATGGTCCGCATACATCGGAATGTATCAACCCCAATAAGTCGCTTGCCCTTTCACCCAACTTGGTAAAAGGTGTCTTAGTCATTTTTCCAAGAAGACACGACTCACAAGTATCATATGACTCTAAGTCACATGAACCCAAAAGTCCGTCCCCATGGAGTTTTGAGATACGCTTCTCATTAATATGACCAAGACGGCAATGCCACAAATAAGTATGATTTACATCATTAGGTTTAGATTTCTTATTTACATGATAGACATTATTTTCATTCTTGACATCCAAGATATAAAGGCCATTAAATGAATTAGCAATACCATAAAGCACATCATTTAAATAAATAAAAAATTTCTTATTCTCAATAAGAAACTTAAAACCTTCATTATCCAAACAAGAAATTGAAATAATATTTCTGCTTAAATCCGGAACATAATAACAATTGTTCAAAACAAGAATTAATTCGGAAGATAAAGTGACTTCATAAGTCCCTACGGCTAATGCAGCAACTCTTGCTCCATTCCCCACACGTAGATCTACTTCACCTTCTTTAAGCAGTCTCCTATTCTTTAGTCCTTGCACATTTAGACAAATGTGAGAACCACATCCGGTATCCAATACCCAAGAATCAGTGGTAGAAAGGAGAATATCTATCATATAGATACCTGAAGTCGACGCAGCCTTGCTGCTCTTCTTCTTCTTTTGCTCTTCCAAGAAAGCCTTGCAATTATGTTTCCAATGACCAATTTCTTGACAATGGAAACAAATTGCATCCTTTTGTGTATCGGGTTTTGCCTCAGAAGCCTTGGCAACCTTTGCCTTGCTTATTTTGGGTTTGATAACTTTCTTACCCTTTCCTTTGGCACTAGCCTTCTTCCCATCATGAACCAAGAGCACGGGAGAACCTTTCTCCACAATTTTCATCTCTGCAGTTTTAAGCATCCCATGCAACTCAAAGAGATTCTTATCCATTCCATGCATGTTATAATTCATTACAAACTGATTATAACTTTTAGGCAATGAATTAAGAATGAGATCCGTGGCTAGCTCCAATGGGATTGGATAGCCAAGTTTCTCAAGGTGCTCTACATAACCTTTCATTTTAAGAAAGTGAGGACTCACTTGTTCCCATTCATTCATTTTACAAGTAGTGAATGCAACAATGGTCTTGTACCTCTCTTGCCTAGCTTGCTCTTGAAACATGGTTCTCAACTCCACGCCTATCTCATAGGCTTCCAAATGTTCCAAACTTTGTTGGAGTTTTGAACACATAGCAGCAAGCATGAGACAACTTACATCTCTAGAATCATTATGATGTTTCTTGTAATTGTCTCTTTCTGCCCTAGGGGCAGTAGGCGGTGGTTCAGCAGGGAGAGGCCCATCGAGAATGTACAACTTATCTTCTTGCCTAAGAACGATTCTTATGCTACGGATCCAATCCATAAAGTTAGTACCATTCTCTTCGAGCTTATCCTTCTCAAGGATCGATCGCAACGACATTGATTGAGTGTTATTAGTCATTATCTACAAATATGCAAAATTTCCAAAATTTAATAAGTACCGATTTTCATTAAAGAGATAATTATTGTATTTTAAAACAAAATACTCCCACTAAATTATACAACCTTCTTTATACATCCAATGTATAGTATAATTTAAATGGGTTGAGATCCCGCTTTAATCTAATTTTGAGTACGCTTTGGCGCACCGCTCAAAATTAAATCAATTAGGTAGACAACTCTTGTCAATCATATCTCATATGCCTCTCAGTTCTTTTCATGAGATTCTTTAAGAAATCCAATTTCAAAAAGCATGTTAAATCTCATCTTTGCCTTAAGCCCAAAACTGTTTTGACGCTTAATTAAGTCCAACCATTTTAAACGCATAGGAAACTCTTATTCACTCATCTTGCTCAAACATGAATAAAATCAATGCACCTCGCTTTGGCGAGCCCACATAAAATTACTCATGTATAAACAAGTGTTTTAATCATGGCATGACAAAAGGACTTAAAACTTTCTTTGAAGGTTCATCACATATAGCATATAACACATTTATGAGCACATAATATAATATATGTTACACATCAAGTTTAGGCACTAAATTAATCTCCATTAATTTAAGCATGGTATTTATGTGTCATTAGTTTCTCTATAATTATGAGGATGACACTTATTTCAACTTTGGTTATTATTTCCAAATCAAGACAACAAGAAGTGCGGTCGAACTAAGCCATTAGGCAACCACAATCCCGCACTAATTCAAGAAACCAAGAAAGTAGTCCATGTGGCCGAAACTAAGCAATAGATGGTCTCGATGAACGTAGGCCAATTGCATTCACAATTCCACATGGATCTCCAAACTTTGAATCAAGAACTTTGTTTCTCAATTTTAGCAATTATGAACTCTTCATAATTCTAACTTCGTTTTATCTTTGAAACTTTGATTGCGATCAATTTTGGGAAACACAATCTCGATGAACGCAGATTAGCCATCCAAAACTTGAACCAATCTAGGAATCACAAGACTAAAACAAATAGGAAAATCAAACCCCAAAATCCACACACAAACCAACTACCCAAAACCCATTCCAGATCAGCAGGTCTGGATTGGTTCTGTTATTGGTTTTGTTGAACCTCTTGAAAATTCCAAATTCTGATTTTTGAGCAAAATCAGACATTCTGATCTTGGCGTGCGGCCGCCCAAAAGACCTGTGCGGTCGCCCAAAACCGTGCGGCCGCCCAGTATCTTCCGTGCGGTCGCCTGGTTCAATCAGAATGTTCAGAATTTTAAGTTCGAAAATTTTGTCTCAAAATTATTTTTCCCCGATTATTAAAACTTTGATCCAATCAAAAATTAATAACCAACAATTCTGAATCCACCATAATTTATTTATTGCGATTGAATCGTGCGATTAAAGTTGTAAAACAATAAACCACATAAAATCACATAACACATAAACATCACATATTCCAATATTCATATCATGCAAGGCACATAAACAATTTATATACACATAACACGATCAAGGCATTGAAATAATCAACATGAACGGGGCTCTGATACCACTGTTGGGTTTCGATCAAACATGCGCAGCGGAAAATTAGCATTTAAAATTTTGAAACCCAAAGCCATGGATCCGTTCATACGATTAAATCAAATACAACATAAGAATAAAGGAATAAACTAACCCTTGATGGCTATCAAATTCTCTTGGTCATTGGTGGAGGTTTGAAGACTTGATCACGATCACAAAGCTTGAACACAAACTTTGAAGATGATGATTTTCACCCTCTAGCGGTATCCACACTTCGAACGAATATCAAAGGAGCTTCTTTGATCTTGGTTGCTAGACCAAATTGTGAAACACTTTTTCACAATCAAAAGAACTATATGGAATTTATTTTGTGTATTATTTTGTTCTTCAACCAGGAATGTCTTAGAACAAAATAAACCCTCTCTCAAACTCTTTGAGACTCACAAAATCATTGGGCTTGAGTGCTGGCCGAATTTGGACTTTTATACACAAGTATGACCTATTCCAAATAGGAAACTTGTGTCAAAATCCGTCCAAAATTCGTTTCCTAATCAAATTAGGAATCTGCCACCCGACAGTACTGTGCAGCCGCCCAAAAACCTCTGTGCGGTCGCACAACTAACTGAAACAAAACTGGTACAAAACTGAGATAATTGTGCGGCCGCCCAGTCCATACTGTGCGGTCGCCCACTTCTCCAGAATGTCCAGAATTTCCAAAATTCCAATGTAGTCCTTTTAAAGATTCGTTCTATTGTGTGTGACCCTCTAGGATTATACTAAGTTGGCAATGGGTTCAAACATGAAACCATAAGATATGATTAGGTTCTAGCAAACCGTCATACCTACCCAAATAGTATAACTTAGATACAAGTTCGCATTCCTTTAAAATATGTCATAATCCATTTGTCCACGATATCATTGAACACAAGTCATGGTCAAAGAGTCAACTTGTTTTGTTCAATACTTTCTCGATTCCGAATATGTTGATAATCCAAATGACATTGATCCAATCAATTCATTTGAGTCCGGCCGAACATTTCATCAACATCATTCCTACGAGAGGCCCAAGCTTGACATTTCTCCGAGGAGGGACAAATCCATTTAGCTTATTATTCTTCCCTACGTGAATCCGATTATGCCAATCATACCCTTTATAACTACTCAGTTAAAAGTAGCGTTTGAATATGTCAAACATAATGTTCATCAAGTGGAAGACTATAATAACTTCATGTCTAAGGATTCAAATGACATAACTAATATGAGATATATGTATGACATAGACCATGACATAAATCTCATAGAGCGGGTCATGTCCAGTACCTTGTTCCAAACAAGTACCCATAAATCTAAATGATCATCCCATGATCATTTAGCCTTTATACTAGTGCTTAACAAGTACTAGGGACGGAGATTATTATAAGTAAACATGAACAACAATAATAATCAAAACATCTCTTTATTGATATGAAATAAATGATAACAATTACAACGTTTATTAAACGTGCCTAGGGCACCACTACCAACAGAAAACAGACTCCTTCTAAGGGGAGGTTGATAGGAGAGGTTTCGGAACTCCGTCGTTTGCTGTGGCAACCGCAACACCATTCATTTCCCAACCCGGGACATTCGGCCCTTCAGACATTTTCTGTGCCACTGATCTTTTCCAAACGCCTTCCGTCGTTTCGGCTTTGCTGATTTTAGGAACCACCATTTGGGACACTGATTTTGTCAATTTTTCCAAAACAGGCTCTCCCACTTTGGGATTGACAACTCTATCAACCATGGGCTCTTTTTCCTTGGGGCGGACACCACTCCATTTATCGATCATGGGGGAAGTCACAGATTTGAGCATGTTGACGCTCGGTTCATTGGCTGTGTCGGGGGTGTGGGGGCGTCCAAGCTTCCCCTTCTCAATTAGTTTCGAGATGATGCGTCTTATGGCGGTGCAATCATTGGTATCATGGCCGTGGTAGTTGTGAAAGGCACACCTTTGGGTCTTGTCTCGACGTTTTTCAAGATTCTTTGGCCGAAAATCTTCGAGGGGCCACATGAGGCCTTGTTTGACCAATCCTTCAAATACTTTGCTTATGGGCATTCCGAAATCCTCAAACTTTGTGAAATGGAGCTTGCTCGGCCTTTGGCTTTTCTTTCATTGTTGACCGGAGCGTGGTGGGGATGAGAATCACCGTTACTCAATGCAAAGGGGTGCCCCTCGAGTGTCCTTTCAAATTTAGTTTCCATTTGTTTTCTCTTTCCCAACAACGTACCCGACTGAGGTGCAACATGAGGATTCTGTGGAAGTGCGTGGGTGTTGGCATACCCATAACCTTGGTTGCTTGCAGGAATATACATTGGAGGCTTGCAATGAGCTCGTGGTCCAAAAGGTCTCCGATTGCAGAAATGATACGGGTCACCATGGAATATTATCGGGAAATCCGGTGGAAGTCGGTTAGTGATGCATGGTTGGGTATCCACATATGGTCTAAACAGTGACTGAGCTCCGGTGACTTGGTTGATGGCATTAAGCCGAAGGGTATGGTATTGTGAGTATGATGCTCGGGGCGTAACCGGTGTGAACAGTGGTTTGTGGGCCTTTTGAGTGGATTGTGTTTGGGGTTTTATAGGAAGTGTCTCATGGGAGATGTTGGATTTGGGATGAGGCGGAGTAAGGAAGATTTGAGTGAGAGGCTCGTTATGGATGACGGCGTGTTGGGGCGAAGAAATGGAGGCCTTGGTATTTTGGTGAGATGGAGGTGTAGATACCCCGGGGAACCACGGCTTGGCTAGAGCGGTGAATTATCCTAGGATGTCTAACTTGTTTTAGATTGTTTAGAGTCGTCACCTACGTTTTTAAAGGAACATAAGAAAAACCTAGAAATAGCCTAATTTATGTACAAAACCAGAGATTCGGGAGAGAAGGGTTCGGGGGTTAGGTGACGGAGTGGGAAGTACTTAAACACCCACTCCGCCCCGCTTATGCGGGTCTTGCTACTATTGGTGTTCTAATGCTAAATGTCCTTCAATTTATTAACAATGCTAACAATTATAATGTAAAGAAAAAGGGGAAAAGAATGATTTTATTAATTTAATGCTAAATAGTTACATGTTGGACTAGTGCTAAATGATTACATTAAGAAATGAAATATAAATTAAATGAAGTTTGGAATGTTGGGATGTAACCTTGGCCAAACTTCAATAGTGAAGTGGCCTTTTGGTTGTATCCCTTTTTATGGAGATTGCATACTAGTAAGACTAGACAAATAAAATAAGAGAAGAAAAGAGATGTTGTACCTTAGGAAAGAGGACTTCAAGCTTGGACTTGAAAATGGTGTTGTTGTAGAGAAAATGTTGTGCAAACACTTTGTGTAGTGTTTTGTAGAGAAAGATTGTTGAGATGATTTGTGTAGAGTTTTTGTTCAAGTCTCAAAAATTGGGTCCTTTAAAGAAGTGGAGAAGAGATCCCCTCCAATGGTGGATTGGAGGGGTTTTTATAGTTGAAAGGGGATGTTTTTGGTGCCAATTCGCGGTCACAAAGAAATATTTCCCGGGTGAAATCCATGCAAAATAAGCAAGAGAGGGATTCTTGGGAGAAAATCTGTAACTGACGCCCCAGAGGCGCGCGCTTCCGGATGTACTATCGGAAGGCGCGCGCTTCTGACCTCAAAAGGCGGAGGCGCGCGGCTTTGAAAAGGCAATTTTGACAGAATGGACTAGAAAGTTAATTCTGTTATGCAGTTCAGTCCAAAACTAACGGAATCAGTTAGGAACTTAACAGAAGTAACAGAAATTAATAAAAATAAGTTAAATAAAAATACTATGTATGCAATCGGGGTGAGAGGTCCAAGGCGGGGTGTCTACAGAGCCCCTCGGCGACGTGGATTGCGAGGCAAAACGCGTCGACGAAAGAAAGACAACCACCGAGGACATCGACAAGAGAAAACAAAGACTCGATAAAGCAGGAATTTGAAATTACAAAGGATAGAAGTGCGCTCCCTGTGTGAGCGACTTTTGCTGATGGAAGAGGTATGGTGATTTGAGCGGTCCACCATGGACCAAAATTGGTGCGCGGTGCGGCATATTCTGATGCGCTGTGCGGCGGTATGGTGATTTGAGCGGTCCACCATAGACCAAAATTGGTGCTCTGTGCGGCACCTGGTGATTTGAGCGGTCCACCATCGACCAGAATTGGTGCTCTGTGCGGCACCTGGTGATTTGAGCGGTCCACCATCGACCAGAATTGGTGCTCTGTGCGGCACCTGGTGATTTGAGCGGTCCACCATCGACCAGAATTGGTGCTCTGTGCGGCACCTGGTGATTTGAGCGGTCCACCATCGACCAGAATTGGTGCTCTGTGCGGCACCTGGTGCTCTGTGCGGCACCTGTTATGTGTATGCTTTGCAGATATATGTGCTTGTGTGAGATGTGAAATTGGAATTGCGAGAGAAAATTGTGATTGTGTGTGTGATATGATCTTGAAAGCACCTTTGTAATGAGAGAGAAGTAAGAATGTAGAAAGTGATCTTGTGTGCGGTGTGATTTTGAGGAAAGCGTCGGATGTATTCATACCTTCACTTACCATTGCCGCTTGAGTGGAGATGGATTCTTGATGTCCGCGGAGGATGCTTTGATGGAGAATGTCCATTCTTTAGATGTTGATGAGAGAATGCCCTTGATGTTGGGTTGGCGAGATGGTATTCTGGATGATGGGTTGGTCGTGCCAAAAGGCTGCCTACGTATCCCTTTAAGAGAATCAGACCAGCGTAGTTCAAGGATGATGGAGAACGCTGGAGGAGAGGCTAGGAGCAAAGCAAAGTAAAGCACATAATTTTGCACATAGAAGGAAAAAAAAGAAAGAAAATATCTTTTTTTTTTTTTTTTTTTTTTTTAAGATTAGAAAGGAAAGAATATGCACACATGTGAGGAAAAGAGATTTTTTTTTTTTTAGATTCGTGGGTGAACCATTTTAACCATTGTGTGCTTGTGAAGCCAACCCAAGATCAAGTCATGTTCAGTCGAAGTCCGGATTGCCTCGCTTGAATTCTGTGTCGCTGGTGTGCCCAACGAAGATTGATGTCTAGCCCCAAGAGATTTGTCGGTTATGGGGCTTCAAAAAAGCTTTTGATGCCGAGATGAGGGGTTGCTGATTGTAAAGCCCCTAGAATGCCTTTGATGCCAAATTTTGAGGGACTTCCATAGCTCCAAGATAAATCAGCTCTTGGCTCATTCGAGTAAATCGCCATTTGTTGTTGTAGTGAGCAAGCCCCAAGAGGAGATCGTTGATGCCAAGCTTCGAGAGATTGCAAAGCCCCAAGTGTCGTGGGCTTGTAGATGGCGGGATGTGAAGACCTTTCATTGTAAGCCCCAAATTACCTCGTGATTGGCTCGGCATTGAGAACGGATGTACCGTTTGGTAGAATTCTTGATAGAGATCTCCTTCTTGCTCTTTCTGGGGAGATGAATGGCCTCATTGTGGTTGATACCAAATGGCTGAGGGCTTATGTCAAAGGATGCAGTAATGTCTTGCGGTGCCGTCGAGGTCGCGGAGGATAAGGTCTTGGTGTGATAAAGTCCCAAATGAGTATGCTTGCTTGACTCTTCTTGAGTTGAACTAATGACGGATCTTCGGATGCAACTAGTGCTGTGGCCCAACTTTATCTGAGCTGCACCTTGTGCTTTTGATCTTGGAGAAGGGGGTGCTGAATTGCAGAAACATTGGGATTGGCCGTGGCATTTCCCGCTATAACCCTGTTTTGATTAGAGTTTAGCATATTGAATCTTTTTCCTTTTCTCTAAGACTTCCTTCAAAATCTCGCTGTGAGTTCTAACAAAAATCATCAACTTCATTCATAACATCGGAGTCTTCATTTAAAACCAAGAGGCCTTTGACTTGAAGTGTTGAGAGACCCTTGAAGCTTGATCCATTTCATGGAGCCATAAGACTATTCCACATTGCACTTGCTCGAGTATTGTTGCCCAAAAGACTGTCGGTCGCGAAGCCCTAATACTGCCCTTTGCTTGAATTACTGTAATGCCGTAGCCCAAAAGATTGTAGATTGCGAAGCCCGTTGAGACCTTCGGTGCCGAATTGAGGGAGCTTCCAATGTTGCACATGACTTGGCTGGGGATACTGCTGGGGAGTTAATTGCTCTTTGCCGAGGGAGCCTTTAAGACATGACCGTAGCCCCTAGAGTGCCATCATTGATTGCGAGAAAGGTCCACCCTTGATTGGGGAACGAGCACGGGCACATATGACAAGAGGGCTTTTTGATATCCCTTTTGAGGGACTTTGAGGATAGTCTCACACATCTTTTTCGAGCATAGCCCCTAGGGCTTGTTGATTGCCAAATGAAGCAAAAGAAGTCCTTGTTCTTGAGTCACATAGCCCCTAGGGCGTCACCATTTGTTGAGTAAAGCAAGAGTGACTCGTCCTCGTGTGAGGGAATAAACATGAGAAGATATGGCAAGAGCTACTCCATTTCTCGGGAGCCTTTCGGCGTACATTAGAAGCACATACTTGAAGAAGCTTTGAAAACTGAGACACATGTTGTTGCTGTTTGTTGCCCAAGCCAATTGACTAGCTAAGGATTATTTGTGCAACCTCGTGCCCTTTTATGATAGGCTCGTTCTCGGATGGGTCTTGGCTACCACGGGCCTTCTTTTCATGAACCCAAAAATGCACACTGCTGGAGAATGATGCCGATAACCCAAGACAACCTTTGACGGTGCTATATCTTGTCGAGCCTTTTGAAATCCCAAAGTTGACTCGGTGGGGAATTGACTTGCTGAGGAGATTCAATGTAGAACTTGTCTTCTTTAGAGGCCGAGGATCTCCATTTCTCTTCCCTTCTCTCTCTCACTCTCTCTATTTTTTTTATGACGCACCCTGTTTTTTGCCTAGACCGCCCTTTCGGGTTTTCAATCTAGCGGGCATCTCTTTTGCGTCTTCATTTTGACTCGATTAATGAGGGAGTGTGCATTGACTCTAGCTGAGGAGATAAGACATGTGATTTTGCGGTGGAGACCTTTTCTCACTAATGATGAGTGACATTGACTTGACTAGGGAAGTGTCCCTAGTATTGACATGTATTTTTATTGAATTGAATGACTCGCGAAGGCAAGTAAGTCATTAAGAGAGAAGAGAAGGAAAGCCCCAATTTGATTGCAAGGAATTGGGAGTATGCAGAAAGAATAGAAGTCCCTAGACTCGACAAGGAGCGTGAAATGATTTCAAATCTAAGAAAGTTGTTCAATCTTTTTGGTGATTAATTCATTGGCAAATGAATCGTACAAAGATGTCTTGACAAGTTCAAGATGAAGGCCAATCACCATAACGCGCTAGGGCTAAACATATCTTCTTTCTTGCATGAGACCGGACCCGCAGGTTGCCTATGTTCCTCCAGTGTAGAGGCTCAGGTCACCGTAGTTCTTGTGAATTATCCATTCTTTGTGATGGAATTTTTGCTTCGTAGCTTCGTCCTTTTGTTGGTGGATGATGATGTTGATCTTCTTTGATTGAGGGGGATTTTTTTTTTTTTTTTTTTTTTTTTTTTGTGCTCTAACTTTTGCCTAGGTTGATTTGATGATTTCAACCTAGCGAGCTTTTTTTTTTTTTTTTTTAATCCCCTTTTGAAAACTTTGCTTCATGATTGTTGCTCCACCTTTCTTTGTCTTGATTTCGTCATTGTTGATGTCTTCGTTGTTGATGCCGTCGTCGATGTTTAGCCCCTAGGCGTTCAAGCGATGGCCTTCATTCCAAAACTTGTTTAGACATTTTTTCATCATTTTGCCAAGAATTAATTGAACAACTTGGAAGAGTGTATGAGGACAAGAACGACTTTTATTTAATGATTGACTCAATGGACTCGAACATAGGACGAGAGGAAACATTAATGCACACAAAAGAGGACTTTTGACTCTTTTTTTTTTATTTTTTTTTTATTTTTTTATTCCTACTACTAGGTAGAGAAAGAGAAACGGAGATTGTTGTCGTCATCCCCATGTCGTTGTAGTCCTCATTGTCGTTGTAGTCTTCCATGTCATTGTTTGGGAACCCTTTGTCGTTGAAGCTTGTGTCATAGGAGGACTCGGCCACTTCTCGGAGCAAATAGTCAATTCTAACCCCCGCATCATACATGCTTGAAAAATCGGAGTGAAAAGCCCCATTTCAAAACCAAGCCACTTGTTTGATGAGTTGCTCTTCACCCACGGTAAATTCGCCGTTGTCGATCAAATCTTGGATGATGTTTCGGAGAAGGAAGCACCCTTCGGTAGTGTGGCCACTATGCTTGTGGTAGCCGCACCATTCACCATGAGCATGATTCTTCGGTATCGTCTTCGGCTTGTACCCCTCCAAAGGCTTGACCTTTCCACTTGCCACCAAAGTTTCAAATGCTTCGGCTTGGGTTACTCCTAGGAGAGGAGTGAAAACTCGGTTGTTGGCGATACCTTTGTAGCTTTTGAGGGACGGGCCACTTGAGCATGCTTTACCCTTAAACTTTGCCTTGTTGTCGGTGAGCTCTTGCAAACGGGCTTTGAGCTCGGAAACCTCTTCCTTGTGAATCTTCCTCTCGAGATCAAAACGGGCTTGCCACAAATTGTCTTTACGGCGGGCATCCTCGACAATCCTATCCATTTGTTCCCCCATTGATTTCATTACGTTGAGTAACCCTTCGTTGGACACGAAATCATTTCCACCGTTGTTGTTGTCGCCGTTGGAAGCCATTGGACCTATTGGAAGAACACGGTTGATCTTAGGTTGGCCCCACAAACACCTTTTGAGTAATATGATTAAACCCACAAACAAGGAAAAAGACTCAACTACATAGAGAAAAATGACTTTTTTTTTTTTTTACAAAGTCGGAAGGATGTAGTCCTTTTTGGGGTTTCTAGGAAAATAGTGGAATCGTCACACTAGTATATAGACCTTCTCGCGGTCCCATATACTCATCGGATTCCACCACGCTTGTGATATCTACATGTGACGGGATTAAACTAAATTAATGTAGTAAATCATACATGCGGGGACGGATTTTTATTTTCGTCCAAAATAGCCACTTTTGGGGATGGAGTTTTATTTCGTCCATTGCAACAAATTGGCATGTATGATTTGAAGACATTAGTTTAGGGAAATCTCGGCACATGGAAACCGACTTGAGTCACGGAGTGTTAGACCCTAGACTAGAATTGTGTGGCTTGTGCTCGGCTTGAATATGAGGCTCAAAGGTCACCCCCGGCATGTAGTCATGAACTACGCCACGGGCTGAGGTTGACCGCTTCGGAAGAGTCAAGGTCAGGTGGAGCTTGAAACTTCCTAGGACGGGCCTCGACGGGTTTGGGGTTGGACTTGTGCGACTCGATAGTGAGCAGTTGATAAGAATATGTGCATGTAGTGTGAGGTCTAACAAGTGACAGAATATTTTTTTTTTTTTTTTTTCAAAGAAAGAAAAAAAAGGAAACAAATAAGCACGTATTTACAACTCCCGAATCACCCGTGTGACCGGTAAAAAATAAACAGAAAGTAAAAGAAATTGTATGCAGGCCCGGTGCCCACACACTGTCATTCTGCTCTGTTCTGCTTTCTGTGCACTGTTCTGTTTCTGGAAAATTTCCCAGAAGCGCACGCCTCAGGGAAGTAATGTGGGAAGCGCGCGCATTGCGCAATGAATATGGGAGGCGCGCGCATCTGGGGTACCTGTCAGAATGTTAGAAGAAACTGCGGACTCAGGGTATTGCCCTGGTCCCAAATTATATAACTTTCCCCTGCAGAAACTTGTTAGCACAGAAATATGAAATTGAAGGACAAGAAGGAAGGCGGGCGATTCTGATAATAAGGGTCGGACGCGCGCGCTTTAGGACAAGAAGGCCGGAGGCGCGCGCTTCCTACCCTTTTTACCAGAATGCCCAGAATATAAAATAAAATAACACCAAAAAGTTAAGAACGCAAGTTTAACCCTCTAAACATTCCCCAGCGGAGTCGCCACGGTAGATACCCGGGGAACCACGGCTTGGCTAGAGCGGTGAATTATCCTAGGATGTCTAACTTGTTTTAGATTGTTTAGAGTCGCCACCTACGTTTTTAAAGGAACATAAGAAAAACCTAGAAATAACCTAATTTATGTACAAAACCAGAGATTCGGGAGAGAAGGGTTCGGGGGTTAGGTGACGGAGTGGGAAGTACTTAAACACCCACTCCGCCCCGCTTATGCGGGTCTTGCTACTATTGATGTTCTAATGCTAAATGTCCTTCAATTTATTAACAATGCTAACAATTATAATGTAAAGAAAAAGGGGAAAAGAATGATTTTATTAATTTAATGCTAAATAGTTACATGTTGGACTAGTGCTAAATGATTACATTAAGAAATGAAATATAAATTAAATGAAGTTTGGAATGTTGGGATGTAACCTTGGCCAAACTTCAATAGTGAAGTGGCCTTTTGGTTGTATCCCTTTTTATGGAGATTGCATACTAGTAAGACTAGACAAATAAAATAAGAGAAGAAAAGAGATGTTGTACCTTAGGAAAGAGGACTTCAAGCTTGGACTTGAAAATGGTGTTGTTGTAGAGAAAATGTTGTGCAAACACTTTGTGTAGTGTTTTGTAGAGAAAGATTGTTGAGATGATTTGTGTAGAGTTTTTGCTCAAGTCTCAAAAATTGGGTCCTTTAAAGAAGTGGAGAAGAGATCCCCTCCAATGGTAGATTGGAGGGGTTTTTATAGTTGAAAGGGGATGTTTTTGGTGCCAATTCGCGGTCACAAAGAAATATTTCCCGGGTGAAATCCATGCAAAATAAGCAAGAGAGGGATTCTTGGGAGAAAATCTGTAACTGACGCCCCAGAGGCGCGCGCTTCCGGATGTACTATCGGAAGGCGCGCGCTTCTGACCTCAAAAGGCGGAGGCGCGCGGCTTTGAAAAGGCAATTTTGACAGAATGGACTAGAAAGTTAATTCTGTTATGCAGTTCAGTCCAAAACTAACGGAATCAGTTAGGAACTTAACAGAAGTAACAGAAATTAATAAAAATAAGTTAAATAAAAATACTATGTATGCAATCGGGGTGAGAGGTCCAAGGCGGGGTGTCTACAGGAGGGGGAAATCTTCGGTTACAATCTGGAGGTCGGGTAGCTTCCACCCTTTCATTGTGGTTGGTCACTTTGGTGAAGGGCCCATCAGTTGTGACATCTCTTTGTCTCATCGACTCGTTGAACGGGTTCCGTGTTTCCTTGTGGCTCTTCGTGATGACTTCCTCCGTAGCCCCGGAGGCTTCTAGAGTTTGGAGCGGCTCTTCTTTCGTCAGGCTATCCGGGTTGTCTGCAACGTCGTTTCCCAAACTACCATCCATCAAAGCGGTCTTTCTGAGGTACGGATCGGAGAAGTTGTAGTGACAGGGGAACTTTCTAACTCCACACGCACTAGGCGGCTACATGATGGTCTCTTCCACTTCATCTGAGTTACGGGGAAGACAAAAGGTAGCTTTAGGCTTGGGTAAACACTGAGTGAATGCTCATGCTACTGATGGGGAACGACCGCTAGGCTTAGACCTATGGGGTAAAAAGGTGGACAGGGTCAAATGGGATCTTAAATCCATTCGAGATTCAAACGGGGGTCTACTTACAAGGTTGTAACAGACTTCTTGGATGGAAACGGGGGATCCATTCAAAGACTTGACTGCCTAGGGGACTATTCCTAGGGGTTTAGCGGGGACCTAGGGGACAGCGCCTAAGGTCTTGACGGGAATCTTAACGGGGTCTCGGAGGACAACGGGGGTCCGTCCAAAGACTTAACGAAATCACACAACGGAGGTCTTGGAGGACAACGGGGGTCCGTCCAAAGACTTAACGAAATCCCATAACGGAGGTCTTGGAGGACAACGGGGTCCGTCCAAAGACTTAACGAAGTCACAAGCGGAGGTCTTGGAGGACAACGGGGGTCCGTCCAAAGACTTAACGAAGTCACAAGCGGAGGTCTTGGTGGACAACGGGGGTCCGTCCAAAGACTTAACGAAATCACAAGCGGAGGTCTTGGAGGACAACGGGGGTCCGTCCAAAGACTTAACGAAATCACATAATGTTAACGAAATCACATAACGGAGGTCTTGGAGGACAACGGGGGTCCGTCCAAAGACTTAACGAAATCACAAGCGGAGGTCTTGGAGGACAACGGGGGTCCGTCCAAAGACTTAACGAAATCACAAGCGGAGGTCTTGGAGGACAACGGGGGTCCGTCTAAAGACTTAACGAAATCACATAACGGAGGTCTTGGAGGACAACGGGGGTCCGTCCAAAGACTTAACGAAATCACAAGCGGCGGTCTTGGAGGACAACGGGGGTCCGTCCAAAGACTTAACGAAATCACAAGCGGAGGTCTTGGAGGACAACGGGGTCGTCGTCCAAAGACTTAACGAAATCACATAACGGAGGTCTTGGAGGACAACGGGGGTCCGTCCAAAGACTTAACGAAATCACAAGCGGAGGTCTTGGAGGACAACGGGGGTCCGTCCAAAGACTTAACGAAGTCACAAGCGGAGGTCTTGGAGGACAACGGGGGTCCGTCCAAAGACTTAACGAAATCACATAACGGAGGTCTTGGAGGACAACGGGGGTCCGTCCAAAGACTTAACGAAATCAAATAACGGAGGTCTTGGAGGACAACGGGGGTCCGTCCAAAGACTTAACGAAATCACATAACGGAGGTCTTGGAGGACAACGGGGGTCCGTCCAAAGACTTAACGAAATCACATAACGGAGGTCTTGGAGGACAACGGGGGTCCGTCCAAAGACTTAACGAAATCACAAGCGGAGGTCTTGGAGGACAACGGGGGTCCGTCCAAAGACTTAACGAAATCACATAACGGAGGTCTTGGAGGACAACGGGGGTCCGTCCAAAGACTTAACGAAGTCACAAGCGGAGGTCTTGGAGGACAACGGGGGTCCGTCCAAAGACTTAACGAAATCACATAACGGAGGTCTTGGAGGACAACGGGGGTCCGTCCAAAGACTTAACAAAGTGACATTTATTAACTCAAGAATGTGTCGAAGACAAGAAACAAAGAACGGAGCAAGCTCATTCCACGTGCAATTATTTATTCGTTCAACTTTACTTAAAACACATTTTTATTCCTAAATGGTTGGAAAAGATTCCTCTTATTTTTCGCAACTATTCTATATCCTGGATCAGTGGAGGCCATCACTACGCCTATATACCCCTCGTTTTTCACCTGCCTTGCACACTCCCAAGAATGGACTATCCCGGGCGAGGGTCTTATAGGGCACGCGGCTTCCACCGATCAAAAGGAATGAACCTAGGGTCTAGTGCATCGTAAAGTTCTCAATACGCGGGTCATCCTAATCACGGTTAAGCCCCAGTCGGGATCGAGACTTTTCTCCGAAGGCTACACCGAAGGCTGCACCGACATTCCGACATGACCTCATTTTTGAGTGAGGCGTCTCGATTCTTGACCATGGGCTTAAGGTTGATCAAAATAACTCGTACATTAGGGCTCGACGACACGGTGTCACCCTATCCTTAGTACATGGCCCTTGCTAATTGTGGTCGTCACTAACACACGAGTTGAAGGCTGGTTAGGCCATGCTTGCATTACATCAAGGAGTCACAACTCGGGCATTAATTTGGCCACAATTAGCTTTGAGCACGTATCAAGGATGTGGTAACGTGAACCAGACCAAAAACCAACCATAGTCACGGTATTTGTGTGTCACAGACAAGTGTGGTTGACTCGGTTCGGAAGGGAAGGTGGGATGGACCCGTGCGCGCATCGAAGGGAACAAGAACGCCCAACGAGCTGCATCGTGGCATCCACCCCAGGTTTAAAGGGTATTTGGAACGTGCACGGTCAAGTGCGCGTGGTGTGAAGTCATTCTATGCTCCTTTTTGAGTAAAAAGAGAGATTTTCAATTCGTTTTTCGATAGCATGAGCATGGCATAAGCAAGATATGAACAAGTATGAACAAGCATGGATTGAGCAATTTATACACAACAAATCAAGGAATATAAGCAAGAAAATACCAAAACTTGTACATGTACCAAGTTGTGCACAACAAAGAATTTTGAATCAAACTTTTGCAAAAGAAATATTTTACATTGAAACCCTTTTGTACAAAGCAATTTGTGCACAACAAGAAGACTCAAGAAAAACCTTTACAAAAAGGATTATGCACGATGAGGTTTTGGAAACCATTTTATTGACAAAAGATCATGCATAACCAAGTTTTATCACCTTTTAAAATCAAGTTTTGGCCAAAAGAATGAAGGTAATGTGCACAAGTAAGACTGTAAATTTGGAACCTGGACAAGTAGAAGCAGAGGGGCACCCAGAATGTTGCAGCCCTGCACCAAACTATTAATTGGCAACATTCTGGCCCCTACCCAAAGTAGCCGTACGGCTAAAGTAAGAGGGTGAAGATTTTTCTCAGTTTCTCCAACTTCTGATCATCAAGCTCCAGTTTATTGTATTTCCAGAACGTATATACTCAAAACAGTTCAAACAAAAACATCAAACACACACAAATATGCAAGAAGTCAACTAACGGGAACGGGAGTTTGACCCACACAAGAATGCCCCCGAACCTTCTAGAAAGAAGTCCGAAAGCACTCTAATCCCCAGCAGAGTCGCCACTGTAAGGATCCCGCCCCAAAAAAAAAAGAAGAAACACGAGCGCATTTCAAGGGCGAAATACCAAACGCGGGAACCGGACCAATTTAACGGAGTCGCCACATTTTGTTAATTTTAAACCCAACAAAATGACAAAGGTTTGAGTTCAAAGGTTCGGAGGTCAGGTTACAACTTGGGAAGAGTTTTTACGTCCTCCCAAGTTGCCTCGGACAAAGCTGAGTCTCCCTTGTTAGTTAACAAAAGTGCATGTGTGTGTGTGTGTTTTAACGGAAAATCTTTGTTTTAACTTTTTATTTATCTTTTCAACTGAAAGTGTCGCGACCCCAGACCCCGCGGGCCCGAGACCGCGATCTGGACGTCGACTCTAAAACCGAAACTGAGAAATATCGGAGTTAAAAATTCCATTTGATACCAAAAGGTAATGATCCAAAGTTTTACAAATCATTTGAACAACAAGGAAACTAGTATTGTCGCGCCCCAGGACCCCGCGGGCCCAAGACCACGATCTGGACGTCGACTTAAAACCAAAACTGTGAAATACTGAAGTTAAAAATTCCATTTGATACCAAAAGGTAATGATCCAAAGTTTTACAAAACCAAGTTTGATAAAAACCAATTACAACTATCATAAACTTCCACAAGTTTATGCACAACAAAATACAAATATACAATTCTTAACGACGTCATGGTTTGGTACAACTACCCCAAAAGGTTACACATTTATATAATGTAAACCAACCTATAACAATCTTCCCCAAAAGAATGGATCCACACTCGACGTCCTCTTTCTCGTGATCAGCGAGACTAATCCTTAGCACCTGGGGGGGTTAAGGAAAAACAAAGATAAAAGAAAGGGGGTGAGATAAATCTCAATAAGTTACTAATGTAACTACATGACATGCTATGATGCAAGAAGCAATAAGCAATAATAAATATCACATAGCACATAGCATTTATCACATAACAGATAGCAGCGGAAATAAACACATAACAAAGGATATAGCCAAGGTTTTCCAAACCGGAACATCCAAATAAAGGATCGCTGCGCAGCTTCAATAATCAACAAATCATCATCTTCCTAATAGCATGAAAGCCGAAGAGAAAACCCCGGTACCGGAACCAATAACCAATGAAGTGTCACAAAGGACGGGAGACATGCCACAAAGTCATGCTCCAAGAAGCTAAAATGCACACAAAGGAGCTAGCTCTTCTCACATCCAAGGCCAATCTGGAGGAGGGTAATAATGGGGCAAAACAATGGTCAACATCACAATGGACTTGGCCGTGCCATCATAATGTTTCGCATCGCCCAAACACACACAAAATACCAGCTGGACTTTCACGTAAAGGCTAAGTAATAAAATACTAGCACGATAAACAACAAAGGATTCCAAAGTAGGGAATCAATCCAATTAAATCACCACAAAGGTAAACCAATACAAACTGCACATCAAAGGTGAACCACATTCTCAAAATGATAATTAATCAAACTCCATATCATATTTATTCACAAAGGAATCAAATCCACACAATAAAGTGTTCCACGGTGTTATCTTAAGTTAATTAGAAGGATTAAACCCAAACTAGTTAAGCCATTTAGTTTAAACAAGCAAAAAGGTCAAATTCCTGGAACAGGGGGCGGGCGGGCGCCTGGGCATAGGCAGGCGGGCGCCTGAATGACCAGAAGGTCTGGACATTGGAAAAGGGTATGTAGGCGGGCGCCTGGAGGGGGTCGGACGGGCGTCTGGTCTACGGACTGGGAAGAATTCAGCAGCTGGGCTTCCCAAATTTCCTTACCATTTCATACCAAATCCATAAACACTCAAAATCAACACTCCCTACAAGATTTCTAAGGTACCCAAACATCATTTATAACTAAAATGGGAATCCAAATACACCATTTACAAACCAAAACCAAGAATCAAAACCAACATTCAAGTTTCACCATTTTTACCCAAAACTCAAATAAAATTCCAAATAAATTCAAAACCCAACCAAACTTCAATTATAACACATAAATCATTATCTAAACATGATATGAACATTTTAGCATCAAAATGGGGAAAAAGTAACTTACTTGCAAATTCTCAAAGTTGATGGATTTCGATTCTTTTTTGCTTCCTACGATCCTATCGACGATCTAAACATGGTTCATGTTTTAAGAAATGAGAGAAGATGGGAGGAAGATGGAGAAAATGAAGAGAGAAGGAAGATGAAGAAAAACTTACCAAACTTGGAGGAGAGAGAGAGATTGCTGGGAGAGGGTGGAGAGGAGTGAGGGAGAGGAGGATGGGAGGTGGAGTGTATGAGGGAGAAGGGGAGGAGTAGGGAGGGAGTAGGGAAATAATTCAAAATGTTGCACTTAGGCCCCCTCCACTACACTACACACAAACACTACACTCCCTAATAACAATTAAGACCCAATACTTCTACACTAGCCCAAATAACCCAAATAAAATGCTAAGCATAAATATTATAACACATAAATTGCACACATAATTATTTAAATAAATAATAATTTAAATAAATAGATAGGCAAACAATTAAACAATAATCACTTATTACTAATAAAATAGAGCCTATATTTCGGGTCGTGACATTCACTCCCCCTTAAAGAAAATTCGACCCGAATTTTAACGAGACTCACCTTAAACAAAAAGCCACGGAAATTTCCTCTCGATCTCGTCACGAAGCTCCCACGTCGACTCCTCGATGATATGGTTCCTCCAAAGAACTCGAACCAACGCAATGCTCTTGCTCCTCAACTCTTGGACTTTGGAATCTAAGATCCGAACCGGTCGTTCCTCATAAGTCATATCGGGCTCAATATCCTCCGGTATCCTCGGTAACACGTGAGATGGATCATGAATATACTTCCGAAGCATAGAAACGTGAAAGACGTTGTGCAACCGGTCCAAAGATGACGGTAACGCGAGACGATACGCTAGAAGTCCAACCTTTCCCAAAATCTCAAACGGGCCAATAAACCTCGGAGCCAATTTGCCTTTCTTCCCAAATCTACGAATACCCACCTTCGGAGATACTTTCAAGAACACCAAATCACCGGTCTGAAAGCTAAGATCTCGCCTTCGGTTGTCTGCATAGCTCTTATGTCGACTCTGGGCTGTCTTCAATCTATCCCGGATAACTCTAACCCTTTCAACTGAATCCCGAAGCAAATCAATACCCAAAACTTTCGCTTCACCGACCTCATCCCAACAAATAGGCGATCTACACTTTCTTCCATACAAGGCCTCAAACGGTG
Source organism: Campanula takesimana (assembly GCA_026119855.1). Classification (NCBI taxonomy): domain Eukaryota; kingdom Viridiplantae; phylum Streptophyta; class Magnoliopsida; order Asterales; family Campanulaceae; genus Campanula; species Campanula takesimana. The sequence continues at coordinate 423,573 of JAOWBW010000741.1, forward strand.
CCATCTCGATACTAGCCTGATAACTGTTCTTGTAAGAGAACTCCACTAACGGTAGGTGCGAATCCCAAGAATCAGAAAAGTCTATCGCACAAGCTCGCAACATATCCTCCAAAATCCGAATAGTCCTCTCGGATTGACCATCGGTCTGTGGATGAAAAGCCGTACTGAATCGCAAATCTGTACCCAAAGCTTCTTGAAATGCCTTCCAGAATCTAGAAGTAAACCTCGGGTCTCGATCTGACACAACGCTAACCGGAACCCCATGCAATCTCACAATCTCGTCAATATAAAGCGCAAGCTTCTCCATCGAATATCTGATGTCAATAGGCAAGAAATGGGCACTCTTGGTCAATCTATCCACTATTACCCAAACACTGTCAAACTTCCTACGGGTACGAGGTAGCCCCGTAACGAAATCCATAGTCACATGCTCCCATTTCCACTCGGGAATCTCTAACGGCTGAAGTAATCCCGCGGGTCTCTGATGCTCGGCTTTGACCTGCTGACACGTTAAACACCTCGATACATACTCGGCTATTTCCCTTTTCATATTAATCCACCAAAATTGTTGCTTCAAATCCTGATACATCTTCGTACTACCCGGATGAATAGTATACCTCGATTTGTGGCCCTCATCAAGAACTCTCTGTTTAATTCGATCAACATCCGGAACACACAAACGACCACGAAAAGTCAAAACTCCACTCGAGCTGACAGAAAAATCCTCGAAATTCTTTTCCTTCAATTTACCCATTATCTTCACCAACTCGGGATCTTCTTTCTGAGCCTCTTTTATCCTCTGAATTAGGGTCGGAGACACTCTAATATTCGCAAAAATAGCCCCATGTCTCGATTCACGAGGAGACCAATCTCGCACATCCTCAAGCATTTTCCATTCACGGACCATCATCGAAGCCACATAAGACTTTCTACTAATCGCATCGGCTACCACATTCGCCTTCCCCGGGTGATAAGAAATCGTACAATCATAATCCTTCAACAATTCCATCCATCGGCGCTGTCTATTATTCAACTCCTTCTGGGAGAAAAGGTACTTCAAACTCTTGTGATCGGTAAAAATCTCAAACTTCGCCCCATAAAGGTAGTGCTTCCACTTGTGCAACGGAAATACAATAGCCGCCAACTCCATATCATGAGTCGGGTAATTCTGTTCACTAGGGGTCAACTTCCTCGAAGCATACGCAATTACTTTCCCATTTTGCATCAACACACAACCCAAACCCTCTTTCGAAGCATCACTGTAAATCACTAGGCCATCGCTCCCAATAGGCAAAGTCAAGTCGGTGCGGTAGTCAACCTCTTCTTCAATTCCTCGAAACTCTTGTCACATTTCTCGGTCCACACAAACGGAACATTCTTCCGGGTCAACTGAGTCATCGGAGTAGCAATCCTCGAAAATCCCTCAATAAATCTTCGGTAATACCCGGCTAAACCCAAAAAGCTACGAATCTCGGTCACTGACTCGGGTCTCTTCCAATCCACTATAGCTTCAATCTTTGAAGGATCCACAGAAATCCCATCTTTCGAAATAACATGACCCAGAAATGACACCTTCTCGAGCCAAAATTCGCATTTACTGAACTTCGCAAATAATTTCTCCCTCGCAAGAACGGATAAAACTGTCCTCAAATGTTGTTCATGCTCCTCTCGAGATTTTGAATAAACAAGAATGTCGTCGATGAAGACTACCACGAACGAATCAAGATAGGGATGGAAAATCCGGTTCATCAAATCCATAAACACGGCCGGCGCGTTAGTCAACCCAAACGGCATAACCAAAAACTCATAATGACCATAACGAGTGCGAAACGCAGTCTTCGGAATGTCCTCCGATCGAACCTTCAACTGATGGTACCCACTCCTCAAATCAAGTTTAGAGAAAACCACGGACCCTTGAAGCTGATCAAACAAATCATCAATGTGCGGTAGAGGATACTTGTTCTTCACCGTAACCTGATTCAACTTCCGGTAATCTATACACAATCTCAACGAACCATCTTTCTTCCGCACAAACAAAACCGGTGCTCCCCACGGGGAAACACTAGGGCGGATAAACCCTCGATCAAGCAACTCTTGCAACTGAACCTTTAATTCTTTCAATTCTGCGGGAGCTAACCTATAAGGTGCTTTCGAGATCGGAGCCGTACCCGGCAAAAGATCTATACAAAATTCTATCTCACGATCGGGAGGCATATCATACTCGGTAGAGAAAACATCGGGAAATTCCCGAACTACCCGAACACTATCAAAACTAGGGGATTCCTTCCTAGTATCAAGAACACTAGCCAAATACCCCTCGCAACCACTATGCAATAATTTTCTCGCTTTCATAAAAGAAATTAAGCGAACCTTTCTACCCAGAGGACTAGCCTCAAACACAAATTTAGGCACATCGGGAATAGAAAAAGTAACGGTTTTCTTACGGCAATCAACGGAAGCATAAAACTCGCTCAACCAATCCATACCCAAAATGACATCAAAGTCTTGGATAGGAAGAATTACCAAATCCGCACAAAGGACTCGACCACAAATAACCACGTCACAAGCACGAAAGACTCGATCAGAAATCAAGCATTCTCCTATAGGGGTCGACACCTCTAACACGTACGGTAAAGACTCGAATGCAGCATTTAACATGGAAGCAAATTGCACAGAAATGTATGAATGAAATGATCCTGGATCTACTAACGCTCGTGCGCTCACATTAGACACAGAAACAATACCTCCAATAACGGATGGATCATCGGTAGCTTGTTGTTGATTCATGGCATAAACCTTCCCTTGAACTTTGGGCTTCCCGGTAACATCTCTTTTCTGACCTTGATTATTACCAACTCCTGACCCGGATGCTTGTCCTCTACCTCTCGGGCAATCTTTTACAAAGTGGCCCATTTGACCACAATTGGTGCACCTTCCTTGCTTCTTCCAACAACGGTCTTCAGAATGACCTTCCTTTTGACAATACGAACAAAGCCTCCTAATTTGGCTCCCTTGGTTCCCGGAAGTGGTACCCGGGTTCCTTGGGATCGGTTGCCCTCGGAATTGAGATTGTCCCCCAAAGTTACCTCGATTATCGGAACGGTGTTGTGGCTTGCCTTGAGCTCCTTGCTTACTCGGGTTAGCTACCTCGGTCTTCCTCTTATGTTCCCCAATATCTTGCTCTATAAGATAGGCTCGCTCCACCGCATCTTGGAAAGTCACAATCCGTTGGGCAATAAGTTGAGTACGGATGGAGGTCTTCAAACCCCGAATGAATCTCATAGCCTTTTGTTCCTCGGTCCTCACCAAATAGTCGCAATACCGGGCTAATTCTATGAACTTAGCCGAGTATTGTGCTATAGACAACACGCCTTGCTCTAGGTTGAGTAGCTCGATCTCCTTTCGGTTTTGATCAACAACCGGAATGAAATGCTCCTTGAATTTGCGCACAAACAACTCCCACGCATACACCGTGTGAGTATCATCCCAAGTAGCTTTAACACCTTTCCACCAATGCTCGGCGGCTCCCACAAGCTTGTAAGCCGCGAACCGGACCTTGTCCTCATCCGAACACCCAAATACATCATAAATCTTCTCCATAGACTCAATCCACAACTCAGCTTTCCTTACATCGGGTTCCCCATTGAATTCAACCGGTTTTAGCTTCAGAAATTGCTCCAATCCATAGCGGGGTGGAGCTTGTTCTACCCTCGGACCTTGATCATGTATGGCCTTCATGGCCGCCTCGAACATGCCTTGGAACATGGCACGTGGTTCCTCCCTTGTATCATTCTGATTTGCATTACCGGTACTACCTTCACCACTCCTTCTACGAACCATTGTAACAAGTACCTGCATAAGACATCAACCGTTAATCACTCCGCACACTACTACCCACCTAGGTCATACTAATCCACCTAGACTTATACTTAGAGCTAATGCCATAGCTCTGATACCAACTGTCGCGCCCCCGGACCCCGCGGGCCCGAGACCGCGATTTGGATGTCGACTTAAAACCAAAACTGTGAAATACTGAAGTTAAAAATTCCATTTGATACCAAAAGGTAATGATCCAAAGTTTTACAAAACCAAGTTTGATAAAAACCAATTACAACTATCATAAACTTCCATAAGTTTATGTACAACAAAATACAAATATACAATTCTTAACGACGTCATGGTTTGGTACAACTACCCCAAAAGGTTACACATTTATATAATGTAAACCAACCTATAACAATCTTCCCCAAAAGAATGGATCCACACTCGACGTCCTCTTTCTCGTGATCAGTGAGACTAATCCTTAGCACCTGGGGGGGGTTAAGGAAAAACAAAGATAAAAGAAAGGGGGTGAGATAAATCTCAATAAGTTACTAATGCAACTACATGACATGCTATGATGCAAGAAGCAATAAGCAATAATAAATATCACATAGCACATAGCATTTATCACATAACAGATAGCAGCGGAAATAAACACATAACAAAGGATATAGCCAAGGTTTTCCAAACCGGAACATCCAAATAAAGGATCGCTGCGCAGCTTCAATAATCAACAAATCATCATCTTCCTAATAGCATGAAAGCCGAAGAGAAAACCCCGGTACCGGAACCAATAACTAATTAAGTGTCACAAAGGACGGGAGACATGCCACAAAGTCATGCGCCAAGAAGCTAAAATGCACACAAAGGAGCTAGCTCTTCTCACATCCAAGGCCAATCTGGAGGAGGGTAATAATGGGGCAAAACAATGGTCAACATCACAATGGACTTGGCCGTGCCATCATAATGTTTCGCATCGCCCAAACACACACAAAATACCAGCTGGACTTTCACGTAAAGGCTAAGTAATAAAATACTAGCACGATAAACAACAAAGGATTCCAAAGTAGGGAATCAATCCAATTAAATCACCACAAAGGTAAATACAAACTGCACATCAAAGGTGAACCACATTCTCAAAATGATAATTAATCAAACTCCATATCATATTTATTCACAAAGGAATCAAATCCACACAATAAAGTGTTCCACGGTGTTATCTTAAGTTAATTAGAAGGATTAAACCCAAACTAGTTAAGCCATTTAGTTTAAACAAGCAAAAAGGTCAAATTCCTGGAACAGGGGGCGGGCGGGCGCCTGGGCATAGGCAGGCGGGCGCCTGAATGACCAGAAGGTCTGGCCATTGGAAAAGGGTATGTAGGCGGGCGCCTGGAGGGGGTCGGGCGGGCGCCTGGTCTACGGACTGGGAAGAATTCAGCAGCTGGGCTTCCCAAATTTCCTTACCATTTCATACCAAATCCATAAACACTAAAAATCAACACTCCCTACAAGATTTCTAAGGTACCCAAACATCATTTATAACTAAAATGGGAATCCAAATACACCATTTACAAACCAAAACCAAGAATCAAAACCAACATTCAAGTTTCACCATTTTTACCCAAAACTCAAATAAAATTCCAAATAAATTCAAAACCCAACCAAACTTCAATTATAACACATAAAGCATTATCTAAACATGATATGAACATTTTAGCATCAAAATGGGGAAAAAGTAACTTACTTGCAAATTCTCAAAGTTGATGGATTTCGATTCTTTTTGGCTTCCTACGATCCTATCGACGGTCTAAACATGGTTCATGTTTTAAGAAATGAGAGAAGATGAGAGGAAGATGGAGAAAATGAAGAGAGAAGGAAGATGAAGAAAAACTTACCAAACTTGGAGGAGAGAGAGAGATTGCTGGGAGAGGGTGGAGAGGAGTGAGGGAGAGGAGGATGGGAGGTGGAGTGTATGAGGGAGAAGGGGAGGAGTAGGGAGGGAGTAGGGAAATAATTCAAAATGTTGCACTTAGGCCCCCTCCACTACACTACACACAAACACTACACTCCCTACTAACAATTAAGACCCAATACTTCTACACTAGCCCAAATAACCCAAATAAAATGCTAAGCATAAATATTATAACACATAAATTGCACACATAATTATTTAAATAAATAATAATTTAAATAAATAGATAGGCAAACAATTAAACAATAATCACTTATTACTAATAAAATAGAGCCTATATTTCGGGTCGTGACAAGTATAAACTCCATAAGTTTACACACCAAAGTTACAAAATACACAAATCCTAATGACGTCAATGTTTGGTACAAATATCCCAAAAAGGTTACACATTTATATAATGTAAACCAACCTATACAACTTTTCCCCAAAAGAATGTATCCACCCTCGACGTCCTCTTTCTCGTGATCAGCGAGACTAATCCTTAGCACCTGGGGGGGGGGGTTAAGGAAAAATCAAAGATAAAAGAAAAGGGGGTGAGATAAATCTCAATAAGTTACTAATGCAACTACATGACATGCTATGATGCAATATACAATAAGCGATAATAAATATCACATAGCACATAGCATTTATCACATAACAGATAGCAGCGGAAATAAACACATAACAAAGGATATAGCCAAGGTTTTCCAAACCGGAACATCCAAATAAAGGATCGCTGCGCAGCTTCAATAATCAACCAATCATCATCTTCATAATAGCATGAAAGCCGAAGAGAAAACCCCGGTACCGGAACCAATAACCAATGAAATGTCACAAGGGACGGGAGACATGCCACAAAGTCATGCTCCAAGTAAAGCTAAAATGCACACAAAGGAGCTAGCTCTTCTCACATCCAAGGCCAATCTGGAGGAGGGTAATAATGGGGCAAAACAATGGTCAACATCACAATGGACTTGGCCGTGCCATCATAATGTTTCGCATCGCCCAAACACACACAAAATACCAGCTGGACTTTCACGTAAAGGCTAAGTAATAAATACTAGCTTAATTAAACAACTTAAGGTTCCAAAGTAGGGAACCATACCAAGGAGTCACCAAGAAAGTGAAATGAACCAACAACACACAATTAAAGTGTTCCAACAATCATAACAATGATAACACAATTCCCATATCACATTTGACCACAAAGGATCCAGTTAAATCGAGCACCTAACCAAATTTACTCACTCATATCGAAGATCTTAAGGAGAGCTTTAAAAACGATAATTTATACGCCTGAAATGGAGTTCGGATGAACATGATATGGCCCTCGAAAGATTGGACAAAAAGGGGAATAAATGTCATAACAGAGGATGGGGTGCGCGCGCCGCCTAGATCAGAAGGGAAATCAAATTTTGGAGGAGGAGAGGATGCGCGCGCCTCCTATGGGAGGGTGCGCGCGCCTCCAATAGGCAGAAGCTTTATTGTTCAAGAAGGGCCTAGGGGTGCGCGCGCCTCCTATGGGAGGGTGCGCGCGCCTCCTTGCCCGGGGAGGCAAATTCCGGCCAAAATTCTGGGTATCCTCCATTAACAACCCCAAATCCAATACAAACCAAATCTTTACCATTTCTAACACCACCAAGATGGGAACTAAGGTATCTACACCATTTTGAGCCAAAAGAACTCCAACAACATCGCCTAGGGACCTCACTCAAGGGTGATTCAAATACCACAATTTCACAAAAATGAACAAAATGCCAATCACTCCCAAATCAACTCAAGATGCAATAAATAGCATTCATAACCTTTCCCAAAATCTCAAACGGACCAATAAACCTCGGAGCCAATTTACCCTTCTTCCCGAACCTTCGGATACCCAGCTTCGGAGATACTTTCAAGAACACCAAATCACCGGTCTGAAAACTAAGATCTCGCCTTCGGTTATCTGCGTAGCTCTTATGTCGACTCTGGGCTGTCTTCAATCGATCCCGGATAACTCTAACTTTCTCAACCGAATCCCGAAGCAAATCAATACCCACGATCTTCGCTTCACCAACCTCATCCCAACAAATAGGCGATCTACACTTTCTTCCATACAAGGCCTCAAACGGTGCCATCTCGATACTAGCCTGATAACTGTTGTTGTAAGAGAACTCCACTAACGGTAGGTGCGAATCCCAAGAATCGGAGAAGTCTATCGCACAAGCTCGCAACATATCCTCGAGAATCTGAATAGTCCTCTCGGATTGACCATCGGTCTGGGGATGAAAAGCTGTACTGAATCGCAAATCTGTACCCAAAGCTTCCTGAAACGCCTTCCAAAACCTAGAAGTAAACCTCGGGTCTCGATCTGATACAATGCTAACCGGAACCCCATGCAATCTCAAGATCTCATCGATATAAAGGGTCGCAAGCTTCTCCATCGAATATCTGATGTCAATAGGCAAGAAATGGGCACTCTTGGTCAATCTATCCACTATCACCCAAACACTGTCACACTTCCTACGGGTACGAGGCAGTCCCGTAACGAAATCCATAGTCACATGCTCCCATTTCCACTCCGGAATCTCTAACGGCTGAAGTAGTCCCGCGGGTCTCTGATGCTCGGCTTTGACCTGCTGACAAGTTAAACACCTCGATACAAACTCGGCTATTTCCCTCTTCATATTAATCCACCAAAATTGTTGCTTCAAATCCTGATACATCTTTGTACTACCCGGATGAATAGTATATCTCGATTTGTGACCCTCATCAAGAACTCTCTGTTTAATTCCATCAACATCCGGAACACACAATCTTCCACGGAAAGTCAACACTCCCACCGGGCTAATAGAAAAATCCTCGAAGTTCTTTTCCTTCAATTTACCCATTATCTTCACCAACTCGGGATCTTCTTTCTGAGCTTCCTTTATCCTCTGAATTAGGGTCGGAGATACCCTAATATTCGCAAAAATAGCCCCATGTCTCGATTCACGAGGAGACCAATCTCGAACATCCTCAAGCATTTTCCATTCTCGGACCATCATCGAAGCCACATAAGATTTCCTACTAATCGCATCGGCTACCACATTCGCCTTTCCCGGATGATAAGAAATCGTACAATCGTAATCCTTCAACAATTCCATCCATCGGCGCTGTCGGTTGTTCAATTCTTTCTGGGAGAATAGGTACTTCAAACTCTTGTGATCGGTAAAATTTTCAAACTTCGCCCCATAAAGGTAGTGCTTCCACTTGTGCAACGCAAATACAATAGCCTCTAACTCCATATCATGAGTCGGGTAATTCTGTTCACTCGGGGTCAACTTCCTCGAAGCATACGCAATTACTTTCCCATTCTGCATCAACACACAACCCAAACCCTCTTTCGAAGCATCACTATAAATCACTAGGGCATCGCTCCCATTAGGCAAAGTCAAGATCGGTGCGGTAGTCAACCTCTTCTTCAATTCCTCGAAACTCTTGTCACATTTCTCGGTCCACACAAACGGAACATTCTTCCTGGTCAACTGAGTCATCGGAGTAGCGATCCTCGAAAACCCTTCGATAAACCTTCTGTAATAACCGGCTAAACCCAGAAAACTACGAATCTCGGTCACTGATTCGGGTCTCTTCCAATCCACTATAGCTTCTATCTTTGACGGATCCACCGAAATCCCATCTTTAGAAATCACATGACCCAGAAATGACACCTTCTCGAGCCAAAATTCGCATTTACTAAACTTCGCAAATAATTTCTCCCTCGCAAGAACGGATAAAACTGTCCTCAAGTGTTGCTCGTGCTCCTCTCGGGATTTAGAGTAGACGAGTATATCATCAATAAAGACCACTACGAACGAATCAAGATAAGGATGGAAAATTCGGTTCATCAAATCCATAAACACTGTAGGCGCGTTAGTCAACCCAAACGGCATAACCAAGAACTCATAATGACCGTACCGAGTGCGAAAAGCAGTCTTCGGAATATCCTCCGATCGAACCTTCAACTGATGGTACCCACTCCTCAAATCAAGCTTGGAAAACACAACGGACCCTTGAAGCTGATCAAATAAATCATCGATGTGCGGTAGAGGATACTTGTTCTTCACCGTAACCTGATTCAACTTCCGGTAATCTATACACAATCTCAACGAACCATCTTTCTTCCCCACAAACAAAACCGGTGCTCCCCACGGGGAAACACTAGGGCGGATAAACCCTCGATCAAGCAACTCTTGCAACTGAACCTTTAATTCCTTCAACTCTGCGGGAACTAACCTATAAGGTGCTTTCGAAATCGGAGCCGTACCCGGCAAAAGATCTACACAAAACTCAATCTCACGATCGGGAGGCATATCATACTCGGTAGAGAAAACATCGGGAAATTCCCGAACTACCCGAACACTATCAAAACTAGGGGATTCCTTCCTAGTATCGAGAACACTAGCCAAATACCCCTCACAACCACTATGCAATAATTTTCTCGCTTTCATAAAAGAAATTAAGCGAACCTTTCTACTCAGAGGACTAGCCTCAAAAACAAACTTAGGCACATCGGGGATAGAAAAAGTAACAGTTTTCTTACGGCAATCAACGGAAGCATGAAACTTACTCAACCAATCCATACCCAAAATGACATCAAAGTCTTGGATAGGAAGGACTACCAAATCCGCACAAAGGACTCGACCACAAATAACCACATCACAAGCACAAAAGACTCGATCAGAAATCAAGCATTCTCCTATAGGGGTCGACACCTCTAGCACGTACGGTAAAGACTCGAATGCAGCATTTAACATGGAAACAAATTGCACAGAAATGTATGAATGAGATGATCCTGGATCTACTAACGCTCGTGCGCTCACATTAGACACAGAAACAATACCTCCAATAACGGATGGATCATCGGTCGCTTGTTGTTGATTCATGGCATAAACCTTCCCTTGAACTTTGGGCTTCCCTGCGGCATCCCTTTTCTGACCCTGATTAATACCAACTCCTGACCCGGATGCTTGACCTCTACCTCTCGGGCAATGTTTTACAAAGTGACCCATTTGACCACAATTGGTGGACCTTCCTTGCTTCTTCCAACAACGGTCTTCAGAATGACCTTCCTTTTGACAATACGAACAAAGCCTCCTAATTTGGCTCCCTTGGTTCCCGGAAGTGGTACCCGGGTTCCTTGGAATCGGTTGCCCTCGGAACTGAGATTGTCCCCCAAAGTTACCTCGATTATCGGAACGGTGTTGAGGTTGAGACTTAGCATGGCTTCCCGGTCTACCCGTACCCGCAACCTCGGTTTTCCTTTTGTGCTCCCCGATATCTTGCTCAATCAGATAGGCTCGGTCCACCGCATCCTGGAATGTCACAATCCGTTGGGCAATTAGTTGAGTACGGATGGAGGTCTTCAATCCCCGAATGAATCTCATAGCCTTTTGTTCCTCGGTCCTCACCAAATAGTCGCAATACCGGGCTAATTCTATGAACTTAGCCGAGTATTGTGCTATAGACAACACACCTTGCTCCAGGTTGAGTAGCTCGATCTCCTTTCGGTTTTGATCAACAACCGGAATGAAATGCTCCTTGAATTTGCGCACAAACAACTCCCACGCATACACCGTGCGAGTATCATCCCAAGTAGCTTTAACACCTTTCCACCAGTGCTCGGCGGCTCCCACAAGCTTATAAGCCGCGAACCGGACCTTGTCCTCATCCGAACACCCAAATACATCATAAATCTTCTCCATCGACTCAATCCACAACTCAGCTTTCCGAACATCGGGTTCCCCATTGAATTCAACCGGTTTCAACTTCAGAAATTGCTCCAATCCATAGCGGGGTGGTGCTTGTTCTACCCTCGGACCTTGATCATGTATGGCCTTCATGGCCGCCTCGAACATGCCTTGAAACATGGCACGGGCTTCTTCCCTTGTATCATTCTGATTCTGTGCCCCACTAGTACCTCCTCTGTTCCTTCTTCCAGACATAGAGAACAATTACCTGCATGAAACATCAACCGTTAATCACTCCGCACTCTACTACCCACCTAGGTCATACTAATCCACCTATACTTATACATAGAGCTAATGCCATAGCTCTGATACCAACTGTCGCGACCCCGGACCCCGCGGGCCCGAGACCGCGATCTGGACGTTGACTCTAAAACCGAAACTGAGAAATATCGGAGTTAAAAATTCCATTTGATACCAAAAGGTAATGATCCAAAGTTTTACAAATCATTTGAACAACAAGGAAACTAGTATAAACTCCATAAGTTTACACACCAAAGTTACAAAATACACAAATCCTAATGACGTCAATGTTTGGTACAAATATCCCAAAAAGGTTACACATTTATATAATGTAAACCAACCTATACAACTTTTCCCCAAAAGAATGTATCCACCCTCGACGTCCTCTTTCTCGTGATCAGCGAGACTAATCCTTAGCACCTGGGGGGGGGTTAAGGAAAAATCAAAGATAAAAGAAAAGGGGTGAGATAAATCTCAATAAGTTACTAATGCAACTACATGACATGCTATGATGCAATATACAATAAGCGATAATAAATATCACATAGCACATAGCATTTATCACATAACAGATAGCAGCGGAAATAAACACATAACAAAGGATATAGCCAAGGTTTTCCAAACCGGAACATCCAAATAAAGGATCGCTGCGCAGCTTCAATAATCAACCAATCATCATCTTCATAATAGCATGAAAGCCGAAGAGAAAACCCCGGTACCGGAACCAATAACCAATGAAATGTCATAAGGGACGGGAGACATGCCACAAAGTCATGCTCCAAGTAAAGCTAAAATGCACACAAAGGAGCTAGCTCTTCTCACATCCAAGGCCAATCTGGAGGAGGGTAATAATGGGGCAAAACAATGGTCAACATCACAATGGACTTGGCCGTGCCATCATAATGTTTCGCATCGCCCAAACACACACAAAATACCAGCTGGACTTTCACGTAAAGGCTAAGTAATAAATACTAGCTTAATTAAACAACTTAAGGTTCCAAAGTAGGGAACCATACCAAGGAGTCACCAAGAAAGTGAAATGAACCAACAACACACAATTAAAGTGTTCCAACAATCATAACAATGATAACACAATTCCCATATCACATTTGACCACAAAGGATCCAGTTAAATCGAGCACCTAACCAAATTTACTCATTCATATCGAAGATCTTAAGGAGAGCTTTAAAACGATAATTTATACGCCTGAAATGGAGTTCGGATGAACATGATATGGCCCTCGAAAGATTGGACAAAAAGGGGAATAAATGTCATAACAGAGGATGGGGTGCGCGCGCCTCCTATGGGAGGGTGCGCGCGCCTCCTAGATCAGAAGGGAAATCAAATTTTGGAGGAGGAGAGGATGCGCGCGCCTCCTATGGGAGGGTGCGCGCGCCTCCAATAGGCAGAAGCTTTATTGTTCAAGAAGGGCCTAGGGGTGCGCGCGCCTCCTATGGGAGGGTGCGCGCGCCTCCTTGCCCGGGGAGGCAAATTCCGGCCAAAATTCTGGGTATCCTCCATTAACAACCCCAAATCCAATACAAACCAAATCTTTACCATTTCTAACACCACCAAGATGGGAACTAAGGTATCTACACCATTTTGAGCCAAAAGAACTCCAACAACATCGCCTAGGGACCTCACTCAAGGGTGATTCAAATACCACAATTTCACAAAAATGAACAAAATGCCAATCACTCCCAAATCAACTCAAGATGCAATAAATAGCATTCATAACATCAAATAAACATGGAGTAGCATTTCTAGCATAAAAATAGGGGGAAAAGCAACTTACCCGGATTTCTCAAAGTTGATGGATTTCAAATATTTTTGGCTTCCAACGATCCTATCGGCGATCTAAACATGTTTCAAGTTTTAAGAAATGAGAGATTATGATGGGAAGATGGAGTAAATGAAGAGAGAAGTAAAGGAAAGAAAACTCACCAATGCTAGAGAGAGGGAGGGAGTTGGCTGGGAATGATGGAGTGAGTGAGGGAGAAGGTGAGGGAGGAGAGGGGGGGTAGGGGAAATAATCCAAAATGTTACACTTAGGCCCCCTCTCTCACACTACACACAAACTACACTCCCTACTAACAATTAAGACCTAACACTTCCACACTAGCCCAAATAACTCTAATACAATGCTAGGCATAAATATTATAACACATAAATTGCACACATAATTATTTAAATAAATAATAATTTAAATAAATAAATAAGCAAATAATTAAATAAAAATCATTTATTACTAATAAAATAGAGCCTAGACTTCGGGTCGTGACAGAAAGGGGTTTGTTTGACGAGAAAACAAAAGACAGAAGGGCAAAATGGTCAATCTCCCCATACGGCCAAAGTAGCCGTACGGATGGGGAGACTACTCCTGGGATTTTACAGTTTATTCAAGCAACAGTCCAGTTCCAGGCAGAAACAGAGCATTCTGCTTGAACTGGACCAAACTGTTCTGATTCCAGTTTGTTATTCCAACACAAAACATCATTAACAACTCATTCCTATGCCATTTGATCATCAAAGGACCTCCCAAAACAAGAGTTTGGGCATGATCAAAGGCAATCATGGGAGAAACATGAAAAAGGTGGCCAATATGCCCTTTTGAGGCATAGTGACCATTTGATGAGTAAAGATTGAAACTTCACCATCAAAATGGCTCTTCTAGGCAAGATTAATCCTTTAGGGACAAGAACAAACCATAAAGATTGGATCTTTATTACCCAAACTTGGGAATTTTGGGCTAGATCAAGGTGATGAGGATAAAGATTGAGACTTTATCCTCAACGTGATCATCATAGCTTAAAATGAGCAAAATGAACAACAAGAGCATCATCCATGACAAGAATGTAAATGAACAATCAACAGGCCATGATCAAACTAGGTTTGAACCTCTTCCACACAAAGTATGGAGGGCACCTTTGATCATCTCATGGCTTGGACTAGGAAATATAAATAATAATAGATATATGTATATTGCTTGAATGGACAAGACTTGCAAGAATGTAAAGATCAACAATAAATGACAAGATCAAAGATAAATAGAGTTCTTAGATGAAGAGAAGGGAGGGGGAGAAGGTGGCTTTACCTATCTTGGTTTAGGCCAATCTTCCTTTCTCTCTTTCACTCTTTGTTCACTCTTACTCACACTATTCTGAGGTGAATTCGACAGAGTAACCTTAGTTCTAATGTTTCTCCCCCCCCCCCTCTAAAATGATCACCAAGGGGTTCTATTTATAGGGACTGAGGGTGCCCAAACCAGCCGTACGGCTAGGCCCCTCTAGTACCCAAAGCATCCGTACAGCTCAGCCTGGCGAGCTTCTGGATTTTTCCAATTTTATACCAGAGTAGTCCTGGAATTTATAGCTTATCCTAGGGAGGTCCTGGCCTATTAGCTTATCCCTGAAACGGTGCTAAGGCTACCTCTAAGATAGGTTGGTTTCAGATTGGGGTACTTACAGCGGGTCCGGCCTATTGGACCAAACGCGCGCGCGCCCCATGACTGTTACGGGAGGCGCCCGCAGGTGAGAATAACAGAATGACAGAATGACTCTAAAAGTTAACTCTGTTATGCAGTTTAGTCCAAAACTAACAGAATCAGTTAGGAACTTAACGGAAATAACAGAAATTAACGAAAACAAGTTAAATAAAAATACTATGTATGCAATCGGGGTGAGAGGTCCAAAGCGGGATGTCTACAGACTCGCCTTTATCTAAAACAGTAAACAAATAAAGGGAGAGAATGAATCTCAGTAAGCTACTAAAATGCAACTAGGTTTCATGCTAAAATGATAAGTATAACAAACAATATCATAAGCATCACATAACACATAGCATGAGAGGCAAATCCAACTCATTATACCACACATACAACGATGTAACACTCACAAGGATACTTAGCCAAGTTTTACCGAAAGAACATAACCGTCGATACTTAGCCAAGGTTTACCAAAAGAACATAACCGTCTGGGAATACTATTTACGAAAACCATCTGAGCAGCATAATTAGCTGAAGCCGGGATCCCGAAAACCAAACCATAACCATAAGAACCAAAGTAACTACGGGGGAAATATGACACAAAGTCATAACCCAAATGCTCACTCGAGGGAGATAACTCATCCCATCCAAGGCCAATCTGGACTGGGGAAAAAGGTCCAGTGGAAAAGCCTTATAGTGAATTTGGCTGTGTGCCACTATAATTCTTTCCACCTCCACTCGATTAGGAAAAAGGTTCAGTGGAAAAGCCTTATAGTGAACTTGGCTGTGTGCCACTATAATTCTTTCCACCTCCACTCGATAACACAATATCAGCTGGAATTTCAAACAAAGCATTGTAATAAATACTTTCTTAAACAACAACCGGGGCAATGATTCCAAAGTAGGGAACCAAGCCAAACACCTCACCAGAAGCACACAAAAGAATCACTCATAAAGTGTTCACAAAATCATTGACATTTAAGTCATAAACACAACCTTGTACACATATGAAACCAAATCATCATCTACCATTTTAGCTTCCCAAAACACTTATCTAGGCACCCTAGACTAGGACACAAAACCTAGCCCAAGATTGGGTCCTAAACAAAGTCAATGAAACAATTTATTTTCTTCAGCAACAGTGGGCGCCCGCCCGCCCTCATCTTGGGCGACCGCCCAAGAGCCCTGTTTTAAAATTTTACCTTTTAGTAGTTTTGGGCGCCCGCCTGTCCCCATATTGGGCGACCGCCCATAAGCCCTGCCATCCCAAAAATTGCACACTTTTTACTCCTTTCGTTTCACCGTCCCAAAAGTACAACACTTACACACTTAACGTTTATAGCCTTATGAAGGCTACCAAAAATCAGTCCCAAACAACTCTAACACTACTTTGAACCCAACCAAACCAACATACCAAATACTCACTTTGTCCCAAAATTACAAGTATCACAAATAAATTCTTTTCACAATAATTTCACCACATATAACATATACAACATATATATGACCATTTTAACATTTAAGGGGAATTAGTAACTTACCTATTTCCGGAAAAAGTATCGAGGAAATATGTTTTGATCGGGTAGAAATTACCTACTCAACGCCCTGGTCATTTTTATATAATTAGATTTTAAAACGGAGAAGTAATTAAAAAGATATAAATCAAAATAGGTTGAACTTACCTTTTTCTTCTTAACCTAGGAAGAACGAAGAAATGTTGCTCAGTTGTTGACAACACAGAGGGAGAGAGATGGGAGGATAAACATGATTTTATAAAAATCTTTACCCTTTTTTACAAATTGGTCACCCAAGTTTTGTTTTGAACAATTAAACCCCTATAGTTTCAAGTTATTCAATTAACTCCCTTAACCATTATTACTACTAACCAAATAAATAGCACATCTAATCAAACAAATAATGCTATTTATAAAATATTATGCAACTCAAGAAAATATTATCTAATCACATAAAATGCACACATAATTTCCATTTTAAAAATCCCCAAAAATATAAAATAAATTGGGATGGGTTTTTGGGGTCGTTACAATCACTCCCCCTTAAAAGAATTTCGTCCCGAATTTTAGGGTTTACTTACCTCGACCCTCAAACAACCAATGATATTTCCTTTCCATTCCAATTTCGAAACTTCCAAGTAGATTCTTTCACATTATGATTTCTCTATACAACTCAAGCAAAATGAATGCTCTCATTTCTCAATTCTCAAATTCTAGAATCAATCACTTGAACTGAATGCTTCTCCTAAGACTTACTCGATTCAATATCCTCTAAAACTTTAGACATACATGAGAAGAATCATAAACAGATTTGTGTAGCATCGACACATGGAACACATTATAAACCTTGTCAAGAGAAGGAAGTAACACAAGATGATAAGTCCAATCTCCAACTCTTCCCAAAATCTCAAAAGAACTGATATATTAAGCAAACTCCACGAGAAGTAAAGGTATATCCCACGAATCAGAAAAGTCAACTGAACAAGTTCTCAACATGTCCTCAAGAATCTGAATGGTTCTTCCTAACTGACCATCTGTCTGAGGATGAAAAGTCGTTCTAAATCCCAATTCTGAATTCAAAGCCTTCTGAATTGCTTACTAAAATCAAGATGTAAATAAGGAACCCATATCTAATACCATGCTCGTAGGCATCCCATGAAATCGAACTATCTTCTGAACAAATAAGTAACAACTGGAATTAATATTTATACCCTCAGAATAGATAAGGTGAGGAAACTTGGTAACCAATCCGCTATCAATCAACATCATTGTTCTCAACTATTCAGTGTAACTCCTTCAATGAAACCTTTCGCAATAGATTCATATCCACTCAGAAATCTCAAAGGCTAGTCACAAACCAACTGATCACTGATATTTTACTTCCAGATTATTCGCAGCTCAAGGACTTAGTTGAATGCTTAGAATTTCTCGTGTCAAACAAATCAAATGTAACTCTTCAAATTTATCTCAATACTCTACATTTACTCGGATTCATAATTAAATTGGTCTTGTGTATCTCTTCAAGTACATGTAGTTGAATTTCGTTATGCATGTTGGTTCCACTAAGTGTCGACTACATACTCTGCTACAAATGTTAAAGTTCCATCACTAGCAACAAACAAAATCGTGTTGTCTATCATCGTTCATTCCACTAGTAATTATCTATAGTTGAAATCATTCAATAGAGTAGAAACTTAAAGCTTTCACAATCGCAAAATCATCACATGTCTCGACTCATAAGGACTCCAAGATGTCAATTCCTCTAACCTCTTCCATTCACGCACCATCAATGAGGCCATATAAGATTTCCGGCTAATAGCATCGGCTACCACATTTGCTTTACCCGGGTGATAAGAAATAGTACAATCATAGTCCTTCAGTAACTCCATCCATTTTCTTTGCCTGTTATTCAACTCTTTTTGTGAAAATAAATACTTCAAACTTTAATGATCGGTAAAAATCTCAAATTTTGCTCCATAAAGATAATGTTTCCACTTGTGCAACGCTAAGACAATAGCCGCAAGCTTCATGTCATGGGTAGGATAATTCTGCTCACTCGAAGTCAACTTCCTCGAAGCATACGCAATTACCCTTCCATTTTGCATTAGTACACACCCGAGGCCTTCTTTAGAAGCATCACTATATATCACCAAATCATCATTTCCATTAGGGAGTGCAAGAATAGGAGCAGTAGTTAATCTTTTCTTCAACTCCTCAAAACTGATTTGACATTTTTCATTCCACATATAAGGCACATTCTTTCGAGTCAAGGGAGTTGAAATCTTAGAAAACCCCTCAATGAACCTTCTGTAGTACCCAGCTAACCCCAAGAAGCTTCGAATTTCTGTAACTGATTCTGGCCTCTTCCAATTCACAATAGCCTCAACTTTGGATGGATCAACTGATTTGCCTTTATTAGAAATCACGTGCCCAAGAAAAGATACTTCATCGAGCCAAAAGCACATTTACTAAACTTTACAAACAATTACTTCTCTCGAAGAATAGATAATACCATTCGCAAGTGTTGTTCGTGCTCCTCCCGGGACTTTGAATAAACAAGAATATCATCAATAAATACAACCACGAAGGTATCAAGATAAGGTTTAAAGACCCTATTCATTATATCCATAAAAATAGCCGGAGCATTAGTCAACCCGAAAGTCATAACAAGAAACTCATAATGGCCATATCTACTACGGAAAGCAGTTTTAGAAATGTCTTCAGAACGGATTTTCAACTGGTGATACCCACTCCTCAAGTCAAGCTTTGAAAAGACGACTGAGCCTTGAAGTTGATCAAATAAATCATCAATATGAGGAAGCGGATATTTATTCTTTATGGTTACCTGATTCAACTTCCGATATTCAATACACAGTCTCAAGGATCCATCCTTCTTTTTTACAAACAACACAGGAGCTCCCCCACGACGATACACTAGGGCGAATGAATCCTCTATCAAGTAACTCTTGCAATTGAACCTTCAACTCTTTCAGTTCAGCTGGAGCCATTCTGTAAGGTGCCTCAGATATAGGAGTAGTACCTGGAAGTAAGTCAATACAGAACTCGATTTCCCGGTCAGGAGGCATAGCATACTCAGAAGAAAATACATCTGAAAATTCTTTAACAATAGGCACATCCTCAATATCAGGAATCCTTTTAGTAGTATCAAGAACACTGGCCAAATACCCCACACAACCACGATTCAATAACTTTCTAGCCTTCACATAAGAAATAATACGAATCTTCCTACCCAAAGGAACGACCTCAAAGGTAAATTTAGGGATATTAGGGATAGAAAATGTGACCACCTTTTTAAAGCATTCAACAGAAGCATGATACTCAACCAATCCATACCCAAAATAATATCAAAATCTTGTAATGGCAAGATAACTAAATCAGCAGGCAAAACATGCTCACGTATATGCACATCACAAAAAGGCAACACCTTATTGGTCATCAAAAACTCCCCCATAGGAGTAGACACCTCTAACACATAAGGTAGAGACTCAGAAGACAAATTCAACCGAGAAGCAAAATGCACAGACACATAAGAATGCGAAGAACCAGGGTCTATAAATGTTCGTGCTCTCAAACTAGACACAGAAATCATACCTCCAATCACATTACCAGAATCGGAGATATGTTGTTGATTGATGGCAATATCACGATCCTGCACCTTAAGCTTCCCTGAAGAATCCTTCTTCTGGCCCTGAGAAGACCTGACAACACTTCCCAATGCCTTATTCTTCATTCTTGGACAATCCTTCTGAAAATGACCCAACTGACCACATCTCATACATTTACCTTACTTCTTCCAACATTTCTCCTCTAAGTGTCTTTCCCTCCAACAATAAATACATACTCGTTTAACTTGACTTCTGATTTTCTGTGGTCCTTGAGAAGATCCTCTAAGTTGCGAAGATGTACCCTGAGATCCTCTATTATCGCCATACTGATGTTGTGGTTTTGGCTGTCCTCCTTGTCTTGTCACATCTGAAGCTTCAACCTTGCTTTTACGCTCAACTATGTCGTTAATTTCTTTCATTGCAGTTTCAAACATACCTTGGAACATCATTTGAACCTCTTCTCTAACATTACCCTGCCCTGAAGGCCCAGACTGATCTCTTTCTGTCCCAATCATTTCAATAAGTACCTGCATAAAACCCTCAACGTTACTCATTCTCTACACAACTACCCTCCTAGGTCACATAGTCATTCTAGACCATCTACAACCTAGCTCTGATACCAACTGTCGCACCCCAGACCCGTGGTCCTACTTGGCCCCACGCTCGGGACACGAGTGGAAGACGTTATAAAACACTTTTAGAAAATTTTACGAAATATACTTTCATAAAGTTTAACAAAATCCACACTCGAAGTTCAAAGACTTCATTTAACTTCAAACAAACTCTTTCACAAACGAAAGTGCTTAGCCCGAAGGCTTACAAACTTTTATACAAATTTACATACACCAACATTATCCAAAATAATGGTGTTACAAAATGATGAAGTCACGGACACTCTACCCAAAAGGTATTGAATCTAATTAATGTTTCCTTTACAAAACAAAACCCAACTCTTACCACTGTAACGTCCTCCCGTGCCAAAGTGTCTTATCCCCTGGGCTCGCCTTTATCTAAAACAGTAAACAAATAAAGGGTGAGAATGAATCTCAGTAAGCTACTAAAATGCAACTACGTTTCATGCTAAAATGATAAGTATAACAAACAATATAATAAGCATCACATAGCACATAGCATGAGAGGCAAATCCAACTCATTATACCACACATACAACGATGTAACACTCACAAGGATAATTAGCCAAGGTTTACCGAAAGAACATAACCGTCGATACTTAGCCAAGGTTTACCGAAAGAACATAACCGTCTGGGAATACCATTTAAGAAAACCATCTGAGAAAACCATCTGAGCAGCATAATTAGCTGAAGTCGGGATCCCGAAAAGCAAACCATAACCATAAGAACCAAAGTAACTACGGGGGAAATATGACACAAAGTCATAACTCAAATGCTCACTCGAGGGAGCTAACTCATCCCATCCAAGACCAATCTGGACTGGGGAAAAAGGTCCAGTGGAAAAGCCTTATAGTGAACTTTGCTGTATGCCACTATAATTCTTTCCACCTCCACTCGATTAGGAATAAGGTCCAGTGGAAAAGCCTTATAGTGAACTTGGCTGTGTGCCACTATAATTCTTTCCACCCCCACTCGATAACACAAAACCAACTGGACTTTCAAACAAAGCACTGTAATAAATACTTGCTTAAACAACAACCGGGGCAATGATTCCAAAGTAAGGAACCAAGCCAAACACCTCACCAGAAGCACACAAAAGAATCACTCATAAAGTGTTCACAATATCATTGACATTTAAGTCATAAACACAACCTTGTACACATATGAAACCAAATCATCATCAACCATTTTAGCTTCCCAAAACACTTATCTAGGCACCCTAGACTAGGACACAAAACCTAGCCCAAGATTGGGTCCTAAACCAAGTCAATGAAACAATTTATTTTCTTCAGCAACAGTGGGCGCCCGCCCGCCCTCATCTTGGGCGACCGCCCAAGAGCCCTGTTTTAAAATTTTACCTTTCAGTAGTTTTGGGCACCCGCCCGGCCCCATATTGGGCGACCGCCCATAAGCCCTGCCAGCCCAAAAATTGCACACTTTTTACTCCTTTAGTTTCACCGACCCAAAAGTACAACACTTACACACTTAACGTTTATAGCCTTACTAAGGCTACCAAAAATCAGTCCCAAACAACTCTAACACTACTTTGAACCCAACCAAACCAACATACCAAATACTCACTTTGTCCCAAAATTACAAGTATCACAAATAAATTCTTTTCACAATAATTTCACCACATATAACATATACAACATATATATGACCATTTTAACATTTAAGGGGAATTAGTAACTTACCTATTTCCGGAAAAAGTATCGAGGAAATACGTTTTGATCGGGTAGAAATGACCTACTCAACGCCCTGATCATTTTTATATAATTAGATTTTAAAACGGAGAAGTAATTAAAAAGATATAAATCAAAATAGGTTGAACTTACCTTTTTCTTCTTAACCTAGGAAGAACGAAGAAATGTTGCTCATTTGTTGTCAACACAGAGGGAGAGAGATGGGAGGATAAACATGATTTTATAAAAATCTTAACCATTATTACTACTAACCAAATAAATAGCACATCTAATCAAACAAATAATGCTATTTATAAAATATTATGCAACTCAAGAGAATATTATCTAATCACATAAAATGCACACATAATTTCCATTTTAAAAATCCCCAAAAATATAAAATAAATTGGGACGGGTTTTTGGGGTCGTTACAATATTGTTATGTGTATCTTCTCAAAAGTAAAGATGAGGCAATAGAGAAATTTGTTCTCTATAAAAATGAAGTTGAAAATCAACTTAACCGAAAAATAAAAGTCATAAGAAGTGATCGTGGTGGTGAGTATGAATTTCCATTTGAGGATATTTGTGATCAACATGGAATTAAACACAAAACAACTGCACCTTATGCACCGCAATCCAATGGAGTTTCTGAAAGGAAAAATCGGACTCTAAAGGAAATGATGAACGCCATGATTATAAGCTCGGGGCTACCGGATAACATGTGGGGAGATGCCATGTTGTCAGCAAACTATGTGTTAAATAAAATGCCTCGAAAGAAATTAAACAAGAGCCCCTATGAATTGTGGCATGAAAGAGTGTCATCTTACCAATACATGAAAGTGTGGGGGTGTCTTGCTAAGGTTTTGATTCCAACACCTAAAAAGGTGAAAATTGGACCAAAAACTATTGATTGCATATTTATTGGGTATGCACATAATAGTAGTGCTTATAGATTTCTTGTATATGAATCAAAAATTCAAGAAATACACAAGAATACTATAATGGAATCAAGAAATGCTTATTTCTATGAAGATATATTTCCGTGTAAAAGAAATGAAGCAAGTTCATCTAAACGGATATATGATTCAATAGAAGAAGAAGAAGAAGAAATTCACCATGATGGAAGTGATGAACAAGAAGTGGAACCTCGACGTAGTAAACGAGGTAGGATAGAAAAATCATTTGGGACGGATTTTCTAACTTCTATGCTAGAAAGTGAACCACAAAGTTACAAAGAGGCCGTGAACTTTTCGGAAGGACCTTCGTGGAAAGAGGCAATTAAAAGTAAAATAGATTCTATTTTGTAAAATCACACTTGGGAGTTAGTGGATTTACCTCTGGGTTGTAAACAACTAGGATATAAGTGGATTTTCAAAAGAAAAATGAAAGTGGATGGAACAATTGACAAGTATAAGGCAAGACTTGTAATTAAAGGTTACAAGCAAAAAGAAGGCCTTGACTATTTTGATACATATTCTCCGGTAACGAGAATAACATCAATAAGAATAGTACTTGCAATAGCCGCTTTAAGGAATCTTGAATTACATCAAATGGATGTAAAACCCGATTTTCTAAATGGTGATTTAGAAGAGGAAATTTACATGGAACAACCCGAGGGGTTTGTTTCACATGGGCAAGAAATGAAAGTGTGCAAATTAGTAAAGTCTTTGTATGGCTTGAAACAAGCACCAATGTGGGGGGGAAAACCCAAAGCCCATTCCCATTAGTGACATCCCGAAGGGACAAGGATAAGCAAAATGCTTTTAATGACTCTTACGCGTCGAGAAAGTCACGCGGGGTAATACGGGTTACCTTTAAGACGTCACCTATGTGAGAGAGAAGTGGGGCCGCTTCGAGGAGAATTGTGTGAGGCTCAATTCTTAGACCCTCTCGCAGAACCAGACACGTGTTCAGGACCACGAACGAACACAACTATGAGAACGGAAATGTGTTAGGACATTACTTGTGTCTAGTATATGACCGGCTACACAAAAACATATCGATTCAAGGACATCGCGTCTATCGACTTGCGAGTAGAGTAAATATGCTAGCACGAACGGAGGTTCAATGGGCAATATCCCCACACCTTCGTATGCAAGATTTTGTTTGCCGGACTTTGTCACCATATTCCTCGTAATTTCTTTCATGTGGGGGATTGTTGGAAAATGTGCAATTATGTGAAGGAAATTGCGCACGTTTCCTTACAAAAATCATTCGTTGATTAAAGTGGGTTGTAAAGCGGATTAAAATTTTCCCCATGTAAATATTAAATGTGGTGTGTCCAATTTAATATAGGATGAGAAGAAAATTAAGAGCTCAAAGTTGATGGGTAAGTTGGGGGAATGGGTTTGTATCCCACATGGGAAAGGAAGTAAAAGACTTCCTAGGCTCCTTCCTTTAAGAGGCCACCCAAATGAAAAAATAAAAGGAAAAATGTCCCAAGACCATTGGTTGGTAAAATTATTTGGATTTGTCCCACATTGGATTGGAGTAAAAGGTTGCACTAGTTTAAATACAATTACCCATCAAAATCACTTCTAGTTTATTTTAGTTTTAATTCTGTTGCAACTTTTATTCTGCTTTCTTCATTTTGTTGTAATACTTCTAACAGTCTGGCCTCATTGTAAAGGGCATTGAGATTCGGCCTAAAGACTAGGCATAGATTGAGAATGTCGTTTTCTTCTTGATTTGTGAATGTGTTAGCACGAACAAGGAATTCCTGTCAAAAATTTAGATGGTATAATTGTATTCCCGAAATTGGCTAATTGCATGGTTGTTTCAGTTTGTGATTATGTGCATCAAACTTGGTGTTTGCGTAATTATAGCGAGCGTGTAGCATTTCCGTGTCCATAAAGTGGTGTGTAACAATAGCAAAATGGAAAACAAGGATGTAATGGAAATTATATCCTAGAAAGATTTTAGTTGCAGAAATGTTTGAATTCGTCAGACCCTAATCTACTTAGACCAGTAAATAAATACTGTATAAACAAAATAAAAACACGACTGTTTGCTTCAACAAACAAAATGAAAAAAAAAAAAAAAAAAATCTTCAATATAATGGACAACCATCAACAACTATACCTTTACCAGTAGGACATTTAGCCAAACCACAATGCTCACCATCTGCACCCCACCATGAAATACTTATACCTTCCATTGTCAGACAGAAGTAAAGAAGAACTCCCATGAAAGCCAACCCCGCATCCATGGCTGCCGACAGAACATAATTATACCTCTGCCACCACTTTTTTCTGTACCTAAACACAAAGAAATTGAATATTGTCCCCACAAAAATCCAGCTGTTAAAATTCAGAGTCGTAGCAGGGGGCATAGCAGCTGTGGCACCTAGAAGTATAGGGAGATTTATCATTTTCATCCATTCTTGATTTGGGAACGCTTTTTGAAGCAGCCAGACAAAACATGGACCCAAGGCACCTCCTAGGAAGAACCAGTTGAGGACAGCGTAGTTGCCAAGTGGACCGAAGATCCGCCTGGGCCCCACTAAACCCCAGATAACTGATGCATCGAAGAAAACTCGGTCCCCTGGGCATGTCCAGGGACTGTTTGGAGGGAGGAGTTCATCTTGGCATATGTTCTCGATGCTTGTTAGAAGCCACCACGCGACAGCCATATTGATTGTTCCAGCTATAACAGTTCCAATGAACTGCATTGGTTGATCAAGTCAAGAGATACAAAATTAGTAAAAACATGGCCATCGGATGGAAATTGGAACTACCCATTTCGTACAACTTGAGTTTTTTTTTTTTTTTTTTCATTTTTTTTTTCACCTGGACTATGAACATGGATCTTGGTGGGATCTTCATGTAATGGCCTAACTTGAAATCATTAAGAAAGGAGACTGCTTGAGACATGCTGATATAGCCATAGGTTTTGAAGCACACGTTGGCTATTGGCCTCCCTGGATATATAACTCCCATTATGTACTCCGTTATCACGTTAAGCCCCGGTGTCTGTTAATCAGAGAGAGAACATCAATTCAGTATATTGCAAACATTGTTTTTTTTTTTTTTCCATTCTTTTTTCAAGAAAATGTCAAGAAATAACCTGATTAGTTGTTGCGGTTATGATGCTGATAGGTAGAGTAAAGGTCAATGCAAGGGCAGCAGCAAAGAGGAGGCCCCACCATGGCAACTGGATCTGATCTTTCATGAATATACAAAGTACAAGAGACAGAACCGTCGATCCCACAAGCATCACGTAAAACCACCAACTGGGTATGTCTTCATATCTCCTCATTAGCTTTGTGTGAATATCCACCTTCCCATTGTAAGAAGCTCTGAACTGATCACGTATCTCTCTGCTCAAAACAGAACATAATCGCAAGGATAACATTTTTTAACACCTATAATGTCTTGTAGTAAATATATGGATCCGGGTCCTATGCAATCAGGCTGGAAACAAGTCCCACTTGTATACACATCTTATAGTAACATGAGTTCCATCTTGCAAGATAGGTGTAAGTATCAGACTGCCGTGAAGTCTGACTGCACATGCCCCAAATCCATAAATATATACCAACAAATTATGAGTTTCCATACATTACCTTCCATTGAAGATGAGAACATGCACAAGAGTAGCAACCACAGCAGCGAAACCAATGCCATAAGTGACAGCAAAGAAAACGCTGAGATAAATATGGCCTTGCTCCTCATACGCCGGCATGTCTATCTCAAACTTGTCATTAACAATAGCCGTTACATTATAAATCTGTCCTTGGACATTGAATAAATGAGAGGAGAAAATGGGAAAATTTCTGGCTTTGTACAAGTTAACTCCCCAGTAGGCTATTGGGGTTATAACGTATATAATCGTGACATAGCCCACGAAAACATTAACAATGGCAAAGAATGGGGAGATTAGAGGGCTGCCCAAGTAGGAGGCCATGACTGACCAGTCAAGAGTGAAGGAAGCAATGCCAAGGCCACGCATTCCTGACCCAAGTTGTTGGGCAGTGACTGAATCTCGAAAAACCCAACAGAGGACAGAGAGGTTTGAGAGTGTGGGGAAGATATAGCCCGGGAAGATGTACCAGGAGAAGCTGCATACTAGTGCGATCAAGAAGAATTTTCCTCTTGACATTCGCGAACTGTCTTTCTCGTGAAGAGCCCTGTCAAGATGTACCAGGGTGTCAACTTAAGGTTCAGGAAACTGGCAATAAAAAAGTTGACTGAAAACATAACTAAACAAGAAAGTTTTTTGTGTTCGTGTGGTCTAAACAAGACATATAACACATGAAAAATCAATATACTGCTTAAAATATACAAAACCAGTACGGACCTGTTGAGCAATGGCATAATAGATAGCGTACAACAAACCCCTGATGTTTGTATATTGAGCAATGCTAGGGGCACAAAATAAGGTCACAAAATCTTGCTCACAAGATGAGGTGGCGATATTTTATTGGTTGTATCGATAATGGACCCGCCACACTCTAATTAAAAACACCAATAACATCATTACACCTAGGATTTTGTGAGCAAGTTTTTGTGACTTTTTTGTGCCCCTAGTATTATTCTTGTATATTAATGGATTCTGTAAGTAAAGCTTTTAACAAATTTCAAATAGTTCTCGAACGAGCAATCGAAAGATTCTGATTGGATTACATTAAGCTTTCAATGCACTAAACTTCAATATCAATTAACTTTGAAAGAAATAGCAATATATATAGCCATTCAAAGTTCTTCTTCTGACAAATGGTGTTACAATATGTCATATTGGTCTCTTACATGCATCATTTGGGATAATTTTATCATTTTTTAAATGCAAACCACAAATAACAGAATGCATTCATAGGTAAGATATGTGAATGGGAAGCAAAGATCTGATCATAAGCATTATATTTACTCAGCTCAGCCTTGAAGTAAAAACACATGTATTTTGTATAGAAATATCGCATGGACAATAAGCTATGGGGGCACATAAAGTGTCAAGGCAACTAAACTCCTTAACCATGCATTATATTCCCTTTTTCGTTCTCATTTCTTCCTCGTCTTTTAGAGCCGAGTTTGTGGTTTTGGGCACTTTATACTATGGCATATCTCAGAGTATAATATGTAAGATATTTGATATAAGCAAAATCAATCATTGATTGAGAGCTGCTACAAACAAAAGTGGAATTCTATTAGAGACTTCACGGGAGACTCCACCTCTATTTACAGGAAAAAAATGAAAAGATTGAGCAAGATTCCTTCAGCTGGGTGGTCAATGTCACAGTGTAAATAAGTATATACCTGAAGAGAGAAACTTGAACAAGACTGCTAGGCCACCACATATGAGCCGGCTCCACCACATACCTCCTCAGTATCCCTGCCCACCCGTATCCTAGTACCTGATCATACATATATATATATATCCACACAAATTAATCCCACCTTACTAGTTGCAAAATGGAAAGCCTACTTCTACTCAATACTTTGACTATCATGCACTAAACTACTTTTATAACCGGGCAAATTGCAGTTTAGTTACACAACGTTACAACCTGGTTGCAACCATTACATTTTTCTTTGTGCAATATAGTCCTAAAATGGAAGAAATGTTAATTTTTTCAACGGAACACCCAACCAATGCATCACATGTAACATTTCAAGGGTAAAATGGTCATTTTTATAAAATGAAAATCAAACAAATAAAATAAGGTTAAATGTATCTTTTTCAATTAAGAATAACGAAAACACAAATTACTGCCTGTGAATCTCCATTTTTTGACATCTAAGCATTTTTCAACACTGATTTCACCAAGATCATCATATTTCATTATAAGTATAATGATATTTTACAAGATTAATTAACGTCACTAAACAAAAATTGAAACTTTATTTTTTTTGGTTTAGAAATGGACATTTGATGGAGTAATGTGCATACATAATTGAGAAGAAAAAGAGAAAAGATGATGGAAAAGGATGAACCTGAGTAGTGATAACAAGAATCCAACCAGCCAAAAAAGAGATTTTCCGATGATAAAAAGCCTTGACAATATCGACAATACCAACAGCATAAGCCGCCCCACCTCCAAAAGCCGACCCGGCATTGGCAAATATGGATATCAAAACATGCTCCTTCATATTAAACGGACCCGGGTTGAGCGAAAACTCCCTATCACCGGATCCAGGTATCCGAAACTTGGTAGTAGGCAGCACCCTAGCCATGAACCGACCGATGGGGAGAGTAGCCACTTGAACCGAAATCATGGAAATAATAAGCGGTTCGGTTCGGTAAGCGAAGAAAGTGTTGAGAAACGATAAAACGACGCATGAGACAAGTCCCAGGAACCACATTCGGAATGTCCATACCGGTAAGGAAGGGTCGTCGTGGTTAGAGACGGTTAGCCGGACTTCTTCCACCGGCGATTCGTCGTCGTCGATGAATTTGTTTGGTGGATTTATTGTTTTCGGTTCTGGTTCTACACTCTCTATTTCCATGGTGAGAACAAGGGTTTGAGTGAGTTTAAGGTTGTTTTTGTGTGGGTACTTAGCGTTACAAATCAAATCTACTTACATTGATTTTTATTTTTTTTTATTTTTCTTGAGAGAGAATGTTTTTATTTTCTTTTTGAGAGAATGTTTTTAGGCTAAGTAATTTTAGGAGTTTGACTTTTTAAACCAAGATGTTGATTCTTTGTGACAAATGGCATACATTGATTGGCTGTAGTATTGAATGGTATCAGCATGTAATGCGTACACATGTTAATAGGGAGGGAGGCAGATTGAGTGAATCTCTCGGCGGAATTTGACTCGGGATTTAATTGGATTCTGTTGCATCTACTATAATTAGTGTTCAGGAATTTAAGCACGAGTAAACACACATTTGCCATCCGTACCGGTCAGTTTTTTCAATTTAACATTCGTACTACTGAAACAACAAAGTTAACATGCGTACTATTAAAAACTTAACAATTTCAACCAAAATTCCTAACGTCCGTTAATAACTTAACGGATTATCCTAGTAAGCAGAGCTGTCAATATGGGCTGGTGGGGCGGGCTGGGCCCAACCGACCTTCAGCCCACCTTCAAACGGGGCGGGGCGGGCTGGCCCAAATTCATGGCGGGCTGAGAAAATGCCATCCCAACCCAACCCACCTTGGGTTGGTGGGCTAGGCGGGCCAAGAGCCCAATTTTACACTTCCAATTTTTTTTTTTTTTTTTTTTGTTACCACTTTACAAAAGAAACCAGACATCATCATCATAGACTCCCCTGACCCCCAAAACCAGCAACTCTAACACACAGTTATACACACAATATTCAAGAAAATTCTCAAGAAAACAGGATTTCAGAGTAAAGATTCAATCCTTCATATCTTTTTTCTCCAAGTAGTAGTACATGTTAATGCATCACAAGAAATTTGACTTGCAGATCCATAACCAACCTTCAATCCACCAATCCCACCTCCAAATTCAAATCCCAAATCAATCAATTCCCCCAAAACCCAATCACAAATCAAGAACCCATCTCAAAATTGATACCCAGATTAGGAATGAACCCAATTTCAATTCCCCATCAACAAGCAAAACCCACTTCGCGAATTCCCAGAAAACCCTTGCGATGATGTTTAAGAAAGCGGCTTCTTCACAGCCCTTTTTCCTATGTTGTTCTTCTTCATCAGAAGCACTTTTGGCCACCAAAGCTATTGCTTCAAAGATTTTCTATAAGCTTTTCTGGATTAAAGCCCCTTTGAGGCTTTCAATTCTTGTCGTTTTGCCTACCCTTTACTTGTTTTCATCAGAAGGGCAGAGTAGAGAAGACGATGATGCCGGCGGCGATGGTGGCGACTGGACCGGCTGGTTAGCGGCGGCGATGCCGGCGGCGGTTGAAACGGGAGAGAAGGAACCGAAGAGGCGAGGAGTGAAGAGAGAAAGTGAAAAACGAAAACCCTAAATTAGACCTATTTCCTTCGGTTCATTTCATATCAGAATGTACCCAAAAAAAAAAAAGAAAAAAAAAAAAGAAGAAAAAGAAAGTGGGTTGGCCCGCCCCAAACCCGTTTGGCCCGTGACCCAAATGGGCTAGCCCAAATAGGCCCACGTGTATTTGGGTTGGTATATTTAGGGCCCAACCCACCCGTTGGTATATTCTGTCGGAGCCATCCTGTACGGCGCCTTTGATATTGGTGCGGTTTCTGGTACTAAATTTATAGAGAACTCCACCTCTCTCTGGAAATACATCTTCAAAATCTCTAATTACAGACAAATATTCAATACTAACTTCCCTTTTGGTCATTCTCGCTAATGTAGGCCAAGAATCCATCACAGCCCTTTCTTGACAATTTGCAAGCTTTCATCACCAAAATAAAATCTAATCTAGTCCTAGGCTTCGTGACTTGGAACCTAAACTCTTCTCCAGACGGTAATCTGAAGTAAACTTCCTTCTTAAAACAATCCCACGTGGGCATGGTATGCAGCTAACCAGTCCATTCCCAAGATTACATCGAATTCACTAACCTCCAATTTGATTAAATCGACTTGCATTTTTTTTTCATCTTGGTTCCATTCTCCGGGACTCCCTTTAGACATAGTTATTTCCTTGAGTTAACATCAAGAACTCAGACATTTTGTCATTACGGATACTCGCCGAATAATATGATACTTTCCGTGCTATCCTGAATATGAGACGTTTTTTCACGCACTCTCCTACCATCAGTGCTTATCATCTTTCATGTTATACATGTAGATCATCTCTACAGATTATCATTCGAATCATAGGTCGCGTACTAAACCACTGGTCGTTTCAATAGACCGACTTCCTTTCCATTAGTCAGTTTCACTAGTCTTATTGGTCGATTCATCAGACCATTTCTATCTCATTGGTTACCTCCATAGACCATTACCTCTTCCTTGGTCGGTTTATTTGGCCATTCTTACTTTAGTAGTCGTTTCCCTAGACTTAATTACAAATCGTAGGTCGATCCACTAGACCCTTACTATTTTCACCGGTCATTCCAATAGACCATTTTCACTTCCGTTGGTCGCATCACTTGACCACTATTGTTCACACTTGGCTGTCCCACTAAACCAATTAATACCCATGGTCTTTTCACTCGAACTATATTTTCTTGCTCTAGGTTAGCTCACATGCTAATAATACTCATTATTTACACATATAAGTCGTCTTAATAGACTAATCATTCAAATAAAGTCAAACACTAGACTTATGGTCGTTTCAATGAACCAATACTACTATCATTAGTCAACTTACTATACTCCTTGGTCGCCTCTTTAGACCTTAACATTTCCCATAGGTCATTCAAAAGACCATCACTTAGTTTCATTAGTCGACTTTACTGGACTCTTTGGGGTTTCATTAAACTATAACTATTCACTTTGGTTATTTTAATAGACCATTACTTCCTTGGTAAGTCGGTTCACTTGACTTAATCACATATCACAGTCATTTCACTAGACCGTTTTCACTTTTCGTTAGTCATTTCATTAGCCCACATTTACTTTCATAGGTCGTTTCAATAGACCCTTATCATTTTCATTTGGCCATTTCACTAGACCATACTTTCATTCATTTGTCGTTCAACAGACTATACTTTCTTGTTCTTGGTTAACGCACACTTTTAACACTACAAATCATAAATAAAATCACAAAACTTTTAGGAATCATATAAGAGAAAATCACTTTTATTAACAAGTGGAATAGGTTCACAATTAAAACGAATTCAAAGTAAAGAAAAGATACTCAAATGAGTCTTCAAACTACTACTAGTTACTTTTACGAGTAATGAAAATTTAAAAGTATTCGTTGTCCCACTTTCCAACTTTCCTAGGCCTTCCTCTAGGTCTCCCACTTGACACTCTTGGAGCCTTCTTCACTTTGTTCTTGGATCCCTTTGGTCTTCCTCTAGACCTTTTGGTTGGTACTTCTTGTGGCTTATCATCATCAATTATGATTGGGGTAGCTTCATTCCCCTCTATGATAACATCTATTTCCTCAATTTAAACTTCGGCTACCAATTCTTTTTCATTTGGCGCCTCATTGCCTATAGGGGCCATTGGTTCTTGCTCTACGACTATAGTTGCCTTTAAACGTTCCACTTCATCAACCATATATAGACTTGTTCTCTAGTCTGATCAAGGTATCTCTCAGTGTCACTAAGATCTTCTTTATACCTTTGCAATTTTGTCTTTGTCTCTTCCAATTCTTCTTAGTTCTTTTCAATTCGTCCTTGGCGTTTTTCAATTCTTTCCAGTGTTGCACCCATTTATCATACGTGAAGCCCAATCTCTCCCTTTCAATTTCCGCTTTCTCGCGTAACTTTTTCTTTCCTTCCTTTAGTCCTTTGATCCCTAAAACATAACGTCGGGTCAACTTTCTTCTTAGAGCTACATGTCTCCAAAACATCCTTGATTTGCTAGGTCCGTCCATGATTTACAATGAAAACAACCCACCATTAGAATCACATAAACATCATAATATGTTCATTCTTAATGAAGAGACAACATTCATTCACAATCATTCAAGATCGTTCACAAATATATACTTATACTCCTCTACAAATCTCACTTCAGGTTCTTTCCCAAAATAGTAAGTTTCTATAAATGGAAAGTTCCCAAACTTAGAAAGTTCCCATACTTAAAAAGTTTCTTAATTTAGAAGGTTTCCTCAAAAGGTAGGTTTCCTAAAATAGTAACTTCCCCAAAAGCATTATCTTCCTTATCAGAGTTCTAAAACCCAATCAAGGTTAAGTACTATATCTCCTAGTAGTCTTAACTTCCTTCTAAAGTCTCCCATGTAAACCTAAACCGGAGCTCTGATTACCAACTGTAACATCCCAAATTTTCAGAGTAATAAAATATATTTTATTCAAATAACATCCGTCCCTAACTCGGGAAAACAACGGTCTTAAACCATAATTCAAATACCAACGGCTAGTTCATAACCAACATTCAAAAATAAACGGTACTAGATTGTCTTTCAATTTCTTAACGGCTAGTTATCACCGTCCATAAAACCTCTCGTCATCAATGCTCTTCAAACTTCACCTTAACAACGTCTTCTCATCCTTTAGAATCCTCCACCTACTTATTACCTGAAGAACAGTAATTTTGGAAGGGGTGAGCGAACAATGCTCAGTAAGTTCATACGGGATCTCTCCGGGTACTAAGGAGAGATGACCAGAAGAACGAAACATTAACAACTTTTCAAAGATAGGTTTTTATAAAATATCAAGTTAACCGTTAAGTTTCAAAGGCGGTTAACAATAGACTTTTCAAAACGAAGAGTAGCATTTATTTTCAAGTCCGTCAATTCCAAAATAACGTCACCATTTCACGTGCAATGCCTGATCAGGGCATTTAAGTAAGATTTATCATGATAATCAACTACTTCAATAAGTAGTATAAAAGTCTAGTCCTTTTTCATTTCAGACCAGACTACCCTACTTAGTCCTTTTTCATTTCAGACTATGCGAACGTCTATACCAAATTAAGATATAGCAAAGTTTCAACTTAGTGTTCATGGTACGAGAACACCATACAATTTCAAAGATATTTTTGGTACCCATTGATTTAAAACATGTCAAGGGGTAGGAACATTCAAAAGGCGTTCACAACTTTTAAGAATTCAAAACGTTACCGCCACATGGTAACTACTCATGAAAGAAATTCAAGGAATCCTACATCAAAGGATAGAGACAATCAAAAGCTAGGATCGTAATCCCTTACCTTAGCTCGCGTTATTTTCCTTTGCAAGGTCACGTGCACAATCTACAAACACGCAAATAATATTTTCTTAGGAACATGAATTACTTTAATTCTCCGTCCCCATTATACTTTATTTTACCTTGGTTAGCCTTAAGAGTTCATTCTCTTTAACTCCTTTAGGTTACTATCCATACTAGGGTTTGTACTACCCATTATATTTATTCCCAAAATACCCTTTTAGGTTTACCAAAATACCCCTAGGGTTTCATTATATTCACCAAATACTATTCACAGCTTCACTATTCATAGCTTTACTATTCACTGCACTAGTTACTATTCAAAGCCCAATTACTATTCACAGCGCCATACACACACTGTTTTCACCTTTAAAACACACACACACACTCTAAAAACAAAACACACACACACAGAGCATATACATAACGCACACACACTCAGCACATATATAACACACACACACACACACACTGGACACACACACACTTCACGAATAGACACACACACACTTCATCTTTTTCATTAACTCAATCTTACAAACTTTCTCCTCAATTATCAATCATTTAAACCCTAGTTCATCTTTAGGGTTAGGGTTTCAATTCAATACTCCCCAATTCACTAAACTAAAATAACACAAAAGATTCAAACTTAGGGAGTGGGATTTTACCTTGATCGAACTCCCTTTTCTTTCTTTCTCTTCTTCCTTCTTCCTTCTTCCTCTCTCTCTCGCGCCTCCTCTCTCTCTCGCGGCTGCGCTCTCTCTGCTCTCCCGTCTTTCTTTTCTTTCTTTTGTGAATAATAGTAATGCTAGGGTAATTAGGAGAGTATATATATATAGTTTAGGGTTTCTAATTTCCCAAATTAAAAAGGATTATAAAATCTTAATGGGTTTTAAATTTACTTGGGCTCGGGTTTAAGTCCAACACAAATCTTAATTAATTGAGCCCAAAACGATAAAAAAGGAAATTTTAAAATAAATAAAAATACTCCCTCTAACCCGGTATTACAGGTTTAGCATTCACATCCAGTAAAGGAAACACACAAAGGGGTGGGGGATTAATATTTACAATGGTGAACAATGAACAAAAAAGGGAAACAAATCCCATATCAAAATGAATGTCCAAACTCCGTCCCCAAACATTTTAGGGACTGCTGTGTTCTTCTTCTCTGTGTACCTGCTCTTATGCTTGCACAATATGGAAAGTGAAGGTCAAGAAAATTCCCTAACACATTGAGTATCAACCATGAATTTTCGTCTGATTTTAGGAGCATGTTATGGTGTCCAAAAAAGGCATGCAAGATAGAACTTTCAACAGCCAGATCTGACACACATTCATACATCCATAAAAGATCCACTTTTTGCATCATGAAAACGAAGGAATCATGGGGAACACTAACATGAAAGTTGTTCCTAACATATCAAAGTTAATATCTGGAGAGTTTAAAGGCCATCAAGCAAGTATAAGTCACACAAAAGATCTCTGACATTTCCATGTCAGAGATCAACTAGCACAGATTTGCAGATCAAGAGTTTAAACAATAAATGGAAATAACAGCTTCTACTCATGGGAAAAATATTCTATTTATATGCTCATATTCCTCTTTTTGTTTAGAACAAAATCCCTTTTATGGTCTAAGACCAAAAACTACGTTTGCTATGCATAAACAAAGCAACAAGACAGAAAGGTGCAGATGGACAGTCTGCTGGAAATTTACAAAAGGGATGAAAACACCCATAAAAACTCACTCAAATGAGATGATATGAACATGAAACTTTGGACATACATAGATATACATACAAAAATCATAAAACAACAATCATATGAGTATTTAATCATGGTATATCATCATTTAGAAAGAAGAACAACAAGAACATCAACATTGTATCTTGGGACATCAAATGGAGGTCTAGCCTAACAAAGTGGCTAGACCCCAAAATAAACTACATAATCCTCTACATTTTACATTGAAAGAGATTACAACATGAAGAGTTTACCTAGGTTGTGCTTCCTTTGCTTCCAAGGGAAGACTTTTTTTTTTGTTTTTTCTAAAGGTGTTTGCCTTGTGATTGAGAGAGTGTTTGAGTGTTTGATTTGGTTTGTGTTTAGTGAGTGTTTTGTGGTGGTGCTATGGTGGTGTAGTGGTGGTTTAATGACTAAGATTTGAGGGGGTTGTGGATGCTTGAGAGAGAGCAAAAAGGCTGAATATGGAGTGAAAAAATGTTGGAGAGTTGTGTATGAAGAGTGTATGAAGGTCTCCCTTTTTAGGCCATTTTAGGGGGAGGGGTTTGGAGGAGGAGGGAGGTGGTTTTTTGGACCAAATTACCCCTAAGGTAGGGGTAGAGGAGGGGGGAGCCGAGCTGTGGTGATGGGGGTGTGATGGTGTAGATACCCCGGGAAAACCACAACTTGGCTAGAGCGGTGAA
Source organism: Campanula takesimana (assembly GCA_026119855.1). Classification (NCBI taxonomy): domain Eukaryota; kingdom Viridiplantae; phylum Streptophyta; class Magnoliopsida; order Asterales; family Campanulaceae; genus Campanula; species Campanula takesimana. Next base: position 461,406 of record JAOWBW010000741.1, read on the forward strand.
TTATCCTAGGATGTCTATTTTTGTTTTAATTGTTTAGAGTCGCCACCTATGTTATTAAGGAAATATATGAAAAACCTAAAGAAATAGCCTATTTTTATATACAAAACCAGAGATTCGGGAAGAGAAGGGTTCGGGGGTTAGATAACGGAGTGGGAAGTACTTAAACACCCACTCCGCCCCGCTTATGCGGGTCTTGCTACTATTGGTGTTCTAATGCTAAATGTTTTTATTTTATTGATATTAAAAATGTGCTAACAATTATAATGTAAAGAAAAGGGGAGTTGCAAAGGGAAATAAAAAGAGACTTATTTTATTGATTTAATGCCAACAATTACATGTCAAACGATTACATTAAGAAGTAAATGGTAAAATAAAATGGAGTTTAGAATGTTGGAATGTAACCTTGACTAAACTTCAATAGTGAAGTGGCTTTTTGGTTGTATTCCTTTTTATGGAGATTGCATACACTAGTAAGACACAAATAAAATAAGAGAATAAAATTTGTACCTTAAAAGGAGAACTTCAAACTTTCACTTGAGAAGAGTTTTGTGTAGAGTTTTGTTGCTTGAATTGTTATTGAATAGAATTCTTTGTAAAGAATTCTTGGAGGGAAATGTGTATAGTAGAGAAAGTTTTTTGGTCCCCTTCTAAGCTAAAAAAGAGGGGTTTAAATAGGTGGAGAAAAGAGGGAAAGATAGCTTTTCAACCAATAGGAAAATAAAGAAAGATAAATGAATAAAAATAAAATCAAATAATAAATAAAAGAAATATTTTATTTTTATGGAGACTGGCTAGAATAAAAGATTTTGGGGTTACAAAATAAAATGGGTTTAATGCTAGAATAAAACATGTGATGAAAATGTTGTTTTTTTTACTCTAAAAATGGAGGAAAAAGGCTGCAATCCGTAACAGTCAAAGTGGGAAGCGCGCGAGTCCGGCCTATTGGGCCAAACACGCGCGCGCCCCATGACCATTACGGGAGGCGCCCGCGGGTAAAAAAGACAGAATGACCCTAAAAGTTAACTCTGTTATGCAGTTTAGTCCAAAACTAACAGAATTAGTTAGAAACTTAACCGAAGTAACATAAATCAACAAACATAAGTTAAATAAAAAATACTATGTACGCAATCGGGGTGAGAGGTCCAAGGAGGGGTGTCTACAGAGCCCCTCGGTGACATGGATTGCAAAGCAAAACGCGTCGACGAAAGAACAAAACATCCGCCGAGGACATCGACAAGGGAAAATAAAAACTAAATAAAAAGCAAGAATTATTGAATTTGCAAGGGATAGGAATGTGCTCCCTGTGTGAATGACTTTTGCTGATAGAAGGGGTGCGGTGGCATGAAATCGGCCCACCGTGGCCAATATTTAAAGTCTGTATAGGGGACTGGAGGGACTCTAGAGTCTCCTACTGGTTTAGAGGGACTCGAGATTCTGCCTGCTGATTTGGAGGGACTCGAGAGTCTGCCTGCTGATTTGGAGGGACTCAAAAGTCTGCCTGCTGATTTAGAGGGACTCGAGAGTGAGGGACTCGAGAGTCTGCCTGCTGATTTTGATTTGGAGGGACTCAAAAGTCTGCCTGCTGATTTAGAGGGACTCGAGAGCGAGGGACTCGAGAGTCTGCCTGCTGATTTGGAGGGACTCGAGAGTCTGCCTGCTGATTTGGAGGGACTCGAGAGTCTGCCTGCTGATTTAGAGGGACTCGAGAGTCTGCCTGCTGATTTAGAGTCCGTATAGGGGACTAGAGATAAATGTGAATTTGGTGAGTAGACTTTGCTGATGAGGTGGTGATTTTAGTGGTTCACTGTGGAGCTGTGTGCTTGTACCTGTTATGCCTATGCTTTGCAAATATATGTGCTTGTGTGAGATGTGAAATAGAAATGGTGAGAGGAAATTGTGATTGTAGTGTGATGTGATTTGAAAAGCAGAGATTGGTTGAGGAGACTTTGAGAGAAAGCTTTGATGAATGATGTTCATACCTCCACTTACCATGGCCGCTTGACTTGGGATGGATTTCTGATGTTGTGGCTTTGATGAAGGAAGTCGACATTTTTGATGAAGATGAGTCGCTTATACCTTGATGGAGTGTCGGTGAGATGACATTCTGGATGATGTGTTGGTCGTGCCAAAAAGCTGCCTACGTATCCCTTGAAGAGAATCAGACCAGCGTAGTCCAGGGATGATGGAGAACGCTAGGGAAGAAACTAGGAGCAAAGCAAAATGAAACACATACTTTTTTACACAAGTAAGGAGACAAGAAAAAGAAAAATAAAATCTTTCTGTCGTTTTTTTTTTTTTTTTAGTTCGTGGGTGAACCATTTTAACCATTGTGTGTTTGTGAAGCCAACCCAAGATCAAGTCATGTTCGGTCGAAGTCCGGATTGCCTCGCTTGAATTCTGTTGTCACTGCCCAACGAAGATTGATGTCTAGCCCCAAGATATTTGTTGATTATGGGGGCTTCAAAGACTTTCGATGCCAAGATACCAAGGGGTTGCTGATTGTAAAGCCCCTAGAATGCCTTTGATGCCAAACTTTGAGTGACTTGTATTGCCCCAAGATAAATTAGCTCTTGGCCCACTCAAATAAATCGCCTTTTGTTGTTGACGTGAGCAAGCCCCAAGAGAAGATTATTGACACCAAGCTTCGAGATATTGCTAAGCCCCAAATGTCATGTACTTGTTGTTTGCGGGCTTCAAGATGGTGGGATATGAAGACCTTTCGATGTAAAGCCCCAAAAATATCTCGGAGTCAGCTTGGTTTTTTGAGAGCGGATGCACCGTCGGGTAGAACCCTTGTTAGAGATCTATTTTTCTTACTCTTACCAGGGAGATGAATAGCCTCTTTGTGGTCGGTACCCAAATGGCGGAAAGCTTACGTCAAAAGATGCAGTAATGTCTTGTGGTGTCGTCGAGGTCACGGATGATAAGGTCTTGGTGTGACAAGGTCCCAAATGAGTATGCTTGCTTGAGTCTTCTTGAGTTGAACTAAAGACAGATCTTCGGACGCAACTAGTGCTTGAAGCTCAAAAGCCACACTTTTTGCTTTTGATCTTGGAGAAGGGGGTGCTGAATTGCAGAAACATTGGGAATGGCCAAGGCATTTCCTGCTATAACCCTGTTTTGATAAAGTTTAGTGTTGGGTTGTGGAGACAAAACTTAGAAGGAAAAGGAAATTAAATTTGAGTCATATAAGGATTTAATGGGATTCCTTGTTTGACTAGGTTGGAATTTAATTTTCCTTGGGATTCCTTGTTTAAGTGGAATTAGGAATTTAATTATTCCGGGTTTCCTACTTAGTTTAGGTTTTGGACGTGTTGCCTATATAAACCAAGTGATGGCCATAAATATTGTGTACACGAGAAAAATAGTCAGAGAGAATCTGTGAGTCACAAAGAGAGCCAAGTGAGTGCTAGCCCTTGGGGGTGCCCTTAGGGGCATTCCATGGATGGGTTGAAGCATGTCGGTGAGATGTGTGATGGGAGTGTTTACATGGAGAGGTTATCTCCTTACGATATAGAGCGGTAGGCTTTATTGTAAACTGACACAGATTATGATATTAGTGTAATATCCTGGCTTGGCAGTGCCCCCAGATGTAGTCATTGTTGTTGACGAACTGGGTTAACAAATATTGTGTTCTTTTCTTGTTGATTACTTTCATATTATTCATATGCATGGTTGTTGTGTCTCACCATTATCAGAATTGTATGGGCATGAACTGCACAGATATACCACAATTCCCCAACAACTGGTATCAGAGCTTCCGGTTAGGAAGATCAGGCCTGTCCGAGTTGATTGAATGTGGCTGCAAGAACGCGGATCAAAATTAGGGGGTGCAAAAATTCTTTTGATTTTATGATTACTAAGACCAAATAGGATCAAGGTTTCATAAATTCGGATGGATTTGGGACTGCAGGTATTCAGATCAAGGTTGCAGATAACATAATCATAGAAGGACATGGATCCAAGATCAGGGTTGCAAAATCTGGTTGTTGCTAGGGTTTGCAGGGATCTAGATAGATCGTGTTATTAAGGATTTGTGGGTGCAGTGATAATGGGCGGAGATTGATCAACAGAGAAATTCGTTGGTACGAATTTGGGCAACGGATTTGGATTATGAAAGTTGTAAGAGAGAAAGATTCAAGTTTTCCAGACTTTTATAGATTATTGATTGCATAGGTGTGCAGATCATGTATAAGCATAGGCAATAGGCATACGGGGTACGTGCAGCAGATGTGCATAATTCGTGCATAATTCGTGCAATGCACGTGGAGATTTCGTGTAGATTCCGTGCAGCGCACGTACAGATTTTGTGCAGATGCAGATTTTGTGCAGAAGACATGCAGAGAGCGTGCAGAAGGGTACAGAATATGTGCAGCAAGCGTATGGGGTATGCAGAAGTTGCTAGATGTGTAAGAGAATTTAAAGGTGCATGGAAGAGATACTTGATTGGCCATTAAGCAGCTAAGAGGAAGGTTGTGTGGTCGCCTTCGGCTGTGAGATGTGGAGAATTGCCGTGGTAGCTAACTTGGTAGCTCGTGAGGCAGATGATGTTGTACACCACATATAACATGTTTCGTATGGGTTGTTGCCTGGAATGCGAGGATGGCGGGGGCCGAGATCGCTAAGGTGGGAGAAATTTTGCCAGGAACGGTATGTTGGTAGAAAGTTGTGAGAAGGCTAGCGCTAGTGAGAGAGACAACTTGGCCAACATGAGCGTTATCCAGAATCAGTTGCAGATAGGTTGCCTTGGTACACAGAAAGACCAAGACTGTGAAGGCACGTGATCGTATAGGGGTTCGTAGATAGAAACAAGGAACAGACGAGCGGAGATAATTGCATGGGGTATCACTTTTGGAAGTGAAGACTCAGAGCAAGAGAAGTTTCCGGCAGTTATGTTGAAGAGCTACGCTTCGCTTCAACTCGTTTGTGTGGGATTTGGTAAGCCTAGTGATGAGACTTTTGGCAAAAGTCGAATGTAGTGGTGACAATGTGTGAATAGTCATTCTCGGGTGGGAGTTTTGACGGAGATGGTAGCACGTGATTTGGTTTAGCCTCCAGGTGGGAGATTGTTGGGTTGTGGAGATAAAACCTAGAAGGAAAAGGAAATTAAATTTGAGTCATATAAGGATTTAATGGGATTCCTTGTTTGACTAGGTTGGAATTTAATTTTCCTTGGGATTCCTTGTTTAAGTGGAATTAGGAATTTAATTATTCCGGGTTTCCTACTTAGTTTAGGTTTTGGACGTGTTGCCTATATAAACCAAGTGATGGCCATAAATATTGTGTACACGAGAAAAATAGTCAGAGAGAATCTGTGAGTCACAAAAAGAGCCAAGTGAGTGCTAGCCCTTGGGGGTGCCCTTAGGGGCATTCCATGGATGGGTTGAATCATGTCTAGGGTGAGATGTGTGATGGGAGTGTTTACATGGAGAGGTTATCTCCTTGCGATATAGAGCGGTAGGCTTTATTGTAAACAGACACAGATTATGATATTAGTGTAATATCCTGGCTTGGCAGTGCCCCCAGATGTAGTCATTGTTGTTGACGAACTGGGTTAACAAATATTGTGTTCTTTTCTTGTTGATTACTTTCATATTATTCGTATGCATGGTTGTTGTGTCTCACCATTATTAGAATTGTATGGGCATGAACTGCACAGATATACCACAATTCCCCAACATTTAGCATATTGAATCTTTTCCTTTTCTCTAAGACTTCCTTCGTAATCTCGTTTGTAAGTCCTAACAAGAATCATCAAATAAAAAGACCTTTGACGTGAATTGCTGAGAGACCCTTTGAAGCTTGCTTGCTTTCATGAATACTATTCCCCACATTGAATTGTATCGAGTATCGTTGCTCAAAAGATTGTCAATTTTGAAGCCCCAATATTGCCCTTTGCTCAGGTTACTGTAATGTCGTAGCCCAAAAGATTGTAGATTGCGAAGCCCCTTGAAACCTTTGGTGCCAAAATAATTGAGGATGCCTCCAACGTTGCATATGGCTTTGCTAGGGCTATTGTCGGGAGGTGACGTGAATTGCCTTTTTGCTGAGGGAGACTTTCAAACTTGAGTGTAGCCCCTAGAGTGCCACCATCGATTGCAAGTAGAACGAGAAAATAATATCCTTGATTGGAGGAACAGGCACGAGCACACATGACATGAAGGCTTTTCGACATCCCTCTTGAGAGACTTTGAGGATAGTCTCACACATCTTTCTTGAGCATAGCCCCTAGGGCTCATTAATTTTTAAATGAAGTAAAAGAAGCTCTCGTTCTTGAGTCACATAGCCCCTAGGGCGTCATTATTTGTCTTAGCAAGGTAAAAGACTCGTCCTCGTGTGGGGGAACAAACATGAGAGGATATGGCAAGAGCTACTCCGTTCTCAGGAAGCCTTTCGACATACTTTAGAGGCACATACTTGTAGAAGCTTGAAAACTGAGTCACATGTTATTGCTACTCGCTGCCCAAATCAATTGACTCACTGGGGACTATTTGTGCAACCTCGTACCCCATATCAATCATGAGCTCATTCTCGGATGGGCCTTCTTTCACATGAGCCCAAAAATGTACATTGCAAGAACAGTCTCTCTTAACCCAAGACGACCTTTGATTGTGCCATATCTTGTCGAGCCTTTTGCAATTCCAATGTTGACTTGGTGGGGAATTGACTTGCTGAGGAGATTCAATGTAGAACTTGTCTTCTTTAGAGGCCGGGGATCTCCATTTCTCTTTCCCTTCTCTCTCTCACTCTCTCATTTTTTTATGACGTACCCTGCCTTTTTCCTAGACCGCCCTTTCGGGTTTTCAATCTAGCGGGCATCTCTTTTGCGTCTTCATTTTGACTCGATTAATGAGGAAGTGTGCATTGACTCTGGTTGAGGATGAGAGACATGTGATTTTGCGGTAGAGACCTTTTGTCACTAATGATGAGTGACATTGACTTGACTAGGTAAGTAGCCCCTAGTGTTGACATGTATTTATATATTTATTGAATGACTCACAAAGGCAAGTAAGTCATTAAGAGAGAAGAGAAAGAAGCCCCAATTTGATTACAAGAAACTGGGAGTATTGCTGAAAGATAAGAAGCCCCTAGACTCAACAAGGAACGTAAAGCGATTCCAAATCTAAGAAATTTGTTCAATCTTGAGGTGATTAATTCATTGGCAAATGACTCGTACAAAGATGTCTTGACAAGTTCGAGATGAAGGCCAATCACCATAACACATTAGGGCTAAACATATCTTCTTTCTTGCATGAGACCGGACCCGCAGTTTGCCTATGTTCCTCCAGTGTAGAGGCTCAGGTCACCGTAGTTCTTATGAATACTCCATTCTTCGTGATGGAATTGTTGCTTCGTCGTGATGGTTGTCGATGTAGCTTCGTCCTTTGTTGGTGGATGATGATGTTGTTGTGAACTTCTTTGAATGAGGGGGGATTTTTTTTTTGTGCTCTAACTTTTGCCTAGGTTGTTTTGAAGAGTCAACCTAGCGAGCTTTTTTTTTTTTTTTTTTTTTAATCCCCCTTTGAAAACTTTGCTTGATTTCTCCATGGTTGTTGCTCCACCTTTCTTTGTCGCTTGATGTCTTGGATTTGATGTTGTCGCTTTCATCACGATGTTTAGCCCCTAGGCGTTCAAGTGATGGCCTTCGTTCTAAAACTTGTTTAGACATCTTTTCATCATTTTTCCAAGAATTAAATTGAACAACTTGGAAGAGTGTATGAGGATAAGAACGACTTTTATTAAGACCGACTCAAACTTTAGCATTGACAAGAAGGAAGAAAACATAATGCACATGTAGACAACCCATTTTGGACGTTCATCTATAATCACACTACTTCTGTGTCTCGCCTTTGATTTGGGTCAAAAACTCGTTAAGTTGGACATGTTTCGTTAAGTTTCTGACTGACTCCGTTAGTTAGGGGCCAAACTAAACATTAAAACTATCGCAGAGGGCAAATAAGTGATTCCAGCACTTAGATGCCTCGTACGAGACATTGATGTCTCGTACGAGGTATCCCCCTCGACAGTCGGGTTTTTGGTCAGTTTCCTTGTTGATCTTAACCCCTTTTCTTGGCAAACACTCATGCAATCCGGGGAAAATCCCATGGCCGATCCTAGAGTCCTAAAATAACCTCTTGAGAATTAAGTCTTTGATTCCCAACCATAAACAACTCTCCAACTTAAACCCTAGGTCACCAAAAACCTATAAATAAAGGGTTTCTTTCACTCTAAAGAAAAGGAGGAGAATTTCTAGACAGTCCCAAGGCCGTTAAACCACCAAAAGCCTCTCATAATCAGTCTCTCTACCATACCCACGAAATTTGGAGGATCAAAGGCCTTTAGTCAAGGCCATCCATAGGATTCTTGAAGAAAACGCTTAGGTAAAATATTTGCTTTCTATCTTCTCATCTCCTTTTTTGCTTTGAAGTAGTGTGATTCCATCAAAGGATCAGCCTAGAGCCTCTCAAATCCATGGAGATGGTCTCGAAGCATATGATCCGACATCCCAAATAAATAAGTAATTATTTATTTGTTTGTTTTTTCTCTTTTGGCACACGAATGCATGATTTTAAAACGATGATGATGATTTCTTAGCAAGACCAATCCTAGATTAGGTGAATTGGGTGCTCCTTGACCTTCCCAATTCATAACTTAACCCCCGAATCCAGACATCTCGGTCCGTGTTCCGACAATAACATGGTGGCGACTCTCGAATCAACAAGAAGGTAAATCGAAGGACGAAAATGTGCATCGAATGCAAAACCTCGTGCGCAAACAGTAGCGACTCTGCTGGGGAAGAGATCACAGTAAGTGGGTTAGACTTGCGTCGAAAGAAATCATCGTTGTTTCAAAATTCTGCATTCTGTACGATAATCTGTTCCCAGAATGAGATGCCTCGTACGAGGTATCACTTGTCTCGTACGAGACATCTCAGTTCTGCCTGGTGGATCTGACTCTCTGGTTTGAAAAGGGAATTTTATTCGATTCAAACACGTACACAGAGTCTCAGACCTGCTCTCCCCTCTGTTTCTGAGTCTTGGGACCTTCCTAACGACGAAGAAACTCCCCATATATCATAAGGCTAACCTTTGTTTTGCAGGAGTATGTGCTAAATGCTTTATTCTCTGTTTTGCTTATGTTTGCCTTTATGTGTGAACTACGACGGCCTAAGTTCCTCCACAAGAGGGAAACGTAGGCAGCCACTTGGCCCAGCCATTGCTTGTTTTTGCTTTTACTTTCAAAAAAAAAAAAAACTTTCTATTTTATCCTTGACACCTAGATCTTGACTCTCACACACGTGCACACATGTAGATTAATTTCACTACATACCATATAAACCCGGGTCCCAATCGGAGGACGGATGTCGGTCAGCACCCCCATTCTAACGAATGGCCCTCGCCGGTCTCTCCAAAGATGGTGTACCCACTCCGTGACACGCTCCTAGACTGTGTTCATGGGGAGCCTTAGCCATAAGCCTTGCATCAATCTCATGCATACATACTAGTTAATATGACACTCCTCGGGACCGGTTGGTTCGATTCTTAGGGTTGTTTTAATCTTTGCCCAAGATGACGCATTTTTACGATCTATAATCCTCCATTGTGAATATGACGAATGTCCCTTCGGTAAAATGTTGAACAAAGGATCTTGAAAGAATGGAGAACCTCTCTACGGGAATCCGAGTTTGTGTTTTCCTACTTTCATTATTCTGTGCGGTATTGTGGATGCCATTTTGGCTTAGTTTCGAACGCACCGTTCAACATGTCCCTTACGGTTGTCCCTTAAAAATTCACAAGGTTTGATTGTATTAATGCGTTGTTTAACAAAGTGCACAAAAATTACGGAATCACTTAGTTTTGGCTTAATTGAATGGTGGATTCCGATGAGAATATGGGACCCTTGCCCGAATTGTCCGTTTGGGAGAGTGCAATACAGGTGAAAAACAAGGGGCTCATATTCTAGGGTGACAGAATCCGCTGTTCCAGGACGAAATAGAGTAGTAACCTTTTCAAAATGGATTAAATTCCATCCGACCAATAGGATTAAAATCTGCAATCTGACTGTTAGGATGGATGCCTCGTATGAGACATCCATTGTCTCGTACGAGACATCCTCCTTTTTATGTGAATATGCCGTGTTGGTCAACCCCTGTTTCATAAAAGCCGACTTGTTGGGACCCCAGCCTGGATTTGACACAGTTTCTGCACTCTAGGTCCGTCCGATCAGCAAAGTAGCTCCACGCTCCTGACACAATGCCCGCCCGCACAGAAATGTCTCTCAGAGAAATCTCACAAAGCCTGCGCTTCAAGATGGAAGCCACCGGAGGTTGGAAGGAAGGCCTACCCAACGGAGAGGTCCCGGAGATCAACAACATCATGAAAGAATTTCGCTTCAGAGGGCTCTACTATGCCTCTTATCATGTTCATGACCAAGTCAAAGAGCGTAACGAACAAAGCGAAAAAGATTGGGCTGAAATCGAGAGAATGATCGATGGCAGTAAGCTCGAAATGTTACAAGCTGAATACAATGAAATGAACAAATGGTACAATTCCGCTGTCAAGAGAGCCCAGGATTTAGAGGACAACTAAGATTAGGTCATCAACGATGAGGTGGGTAACTGCATCAGCCTGCTTTATCAAGACCTAAAGAACCAAATGGAGGAAGAACATAATCATCACCTCAATGTCATGAGGGACCACTATGAGAGCATCATGCAAAGCCTCCAACCCAAGCCACCAAGGGTCTACACCGATTTGAGCCAAATCCGACTTGGTAGGGTGTTCCAAGAGCTTGAGAGGGAAGGCAAGCTAGCACCTATGAGGGGGTACAAACCCAAGTATGAGGGGGCCGGAAGGGCCTTACACCTATATTGCTACTACCATCAGTGACGCGGTCACCACACTAACAAATGCAATAACTTAAGAGATAAGATCCAAGATCTTATCGACCAAGGCACTCTACATATAATAGGCGATGGGATCGGCCTCGTGATCAAGAATGAGGGGTCCAAACCTCAAGCTCCTCTTCCACTACATTAGTTAGTAGTTCAATAGACTAGTTTTTACTTCATTTTCATAGTTTAGACGTTTCTTTCCTTCCTTTTAAACTAGTTGTTTCTTTTTCTATTCCTTAAGGGATCCTACTCACTCAAGAATCATTGTGAGTGAGAGCATGCCCTACTATCAATTTCAATTTTTAGTAGAGATGGTAGAGGTGTACAATGAAAATGACTATTCAAAAGAGATTCCATTCTCCGGAACGCGACCGGTACTTAACATGATGCTAAAGGAAGGGTACTTCCCCGGTCTTGGACTTGGAACGCATTTATAAGGGATAAAAGAACCACCACCTGTCGTTCTATACCCCCCATAATATGGTCTAGGGTATGTATCACCACTCAAAGGCGTCCCTAAAGAAGAAAGGGATTGGACTTCGTACTTTGTACGCGAGGGGGAAAACTTGCCATACTTCATGTTCCCTGAACCATGGATTGATCATAAGGGGAAGCGCCAACCGGGCTTTGAAATCTTCAGTGACTATAATCCATACTCACTAGAAACAGAACCGATGCAATTCTCGTGGCTACCTCGAGAATTAGGAGGTACCAAGGCCGAGACATTCAGTGAGTGGGACTTTGTGTTGGGAGAAGACCTACTGCGCCAATTTATCAACCTTTGCAAGCTAGAGGACACTCAGATCAATGCAATAGACAAGGGGGATGCTCCGAACCAAGACTACACCAAGCTCATCGAAAAGAGCGACGAGCCTATCCAGAATTGGTATGAAACTGGGGGACCAATAGCAAGCGAAGACTTCCTGATCAAGGAATTAGGATGTGCTCCCCATCCCCATAGAGAAAGAAAATTTGTAACTCTTACCTTAGAGTCAGATACCGCTACCGATGAGCTCACCCAACAGGACTTGTATGCCATCGCGGAACGTGTATTCCCCTACTTTCTTAATGAAAAATAGATCTTTCTGAGTATCCCGAGATTGCTAGCGTCCTAAATGATGAATTAACTAATAACTCTAACGAATTAGATAATAATGAGTCATATGACGAGATAGATCAAGAAAACGAACAAATCTTAAAAGAAATTAATAAGCAAGTAGGTATTCGTGGCGGAAATGGTCCTATTGATGCCGAAGAAATGCAAACAGTTAATCTGGGGACGGACGATGATCCGAAAGAGACCAAGATTGGCAGATTCTTCAAGGGGGAAGACCTACAAGCCCTCATAGCGCTTCTCCGAGAGTTCGTAGATGTGTTCGCTTGGTCCTACAAAGATATGCCGGGGCTAGCCAATTCAATTGTTGAGCACAAGATACCACTGCTTCCTAATTCAAAGCCAGGCAAGCAGAAACTCCGCAGAATTAAGCCAGAATGGTCGGTACAAGTCAAACAAGAGATAGAGAAATTCCTGAGTGTTGGTTTCATCAAGGTGATAGAGTATCCAACCTGGTTGGCTAATACTGTGCAAGTTTCCAAGGCAAATGGAAAAGTCCGAGTCTGTGTTGATTTCCGTGATCTCAACAGAGCATCTCCAAAAGATGATTTTCCTCTTCCCAACATAGACATGCTCGTTGACAATACCGCAAAATACGAAGTCCATTCATTCGTAGATGGATTCGCCGGTTACAACCAGATCCTCATGGCCGAGGAGGACCAGCACAAAACAGCATTCACCACACCTTGGGGGACGTTCTGTTATACAGTCATGCCATTCGGACTCAATAGACATGGAGCATGAAAACAAGCTTCAAAACATGATTTAAACATGGAATTAGACCTTTATACTGAGCATGCATGTACTATAATACATTATGAACATTATCATGAGGCTATTTATGAACAAGTATGGACCAAAACTCAAATAATCATGACAGAGCAAGAAGTGGACAGATTGTAAGCATCTTGAAAGAAGTTTCATTTGCATGCTTGAAAGCTTTATTTAAAACTTAGATATGAACATGGAACGAACATGAAACCATATATACATGATAGAGATGAATTTTGAACATTTACAACATATTTACATGAAGATTTACAAACTAGAACATGGATTTACATGGAGAAAGTGGGAGTCTAGCCATTCTAATGACTAGACTCCTAAACTAGGCATACAAAGACTTACATTTTAACACTTATCACTTACAAGAAATGGTTCTTACCTAGATTAGGTTGGTAGGGTGTGCTTCCTTTGCCTACCCAAGGGAAGACTTCTTTTTGTTTGATTTGAGTTGTTGTTGTTGAAGTTGAATGGATGGAGATTGTTGCTTGTTGTTTGCTTGAGTTTGCTAGTGTTTGAAGGTTGTTTTGGGGTGTTTGGATGGTGGTTTTGTGGTGGATATGTGGTGGTTTACTGGTGGTGGAGTGGTGGAGATGTGGTGGAGTAGTGGTGGTGATGTGGTAGGGGTAAAAGCAAGAGAGGAATGAGGATGAACTGGTTAGAGAGAGGAATGAGGTGAATCTAGGATGGAATGTGTTGATTTCTTGGATGAATATGGGAGTATATGGAGGAGGGGGGGTAGGTTTTTAGGACCAAAATACCCTTAGGAGGGGTAGTAGAGGGTGGCCAGCAGTGTTTTTTTTTTTGTGGTGGTTTGGTCATAGTGGAGGATAAGACATCACCAACATGAGCAAAACCAATGAGGAAGAAAGCTGGTAGAAACCAGCCCAGGGAGACGTACGGCTACATACCCGCCCACTCCATGTAGGTGCCATATGGTGGCTGTAAAAAAGTGTTGAGTCATTTTGCTTGCCACGTGTCATTTTCTGATTGGTCCACAAATGTTGACTCACCCTTTTGAATGTTCAGCATGCAACCACGTTTGGGAAGCCATACTGTAGATACCCCGGGAAAGGGTATGGATTTAGGCTTGAGCGCGTGTCGTTATTCCTAGGATGTCTATTTGTGTTTTATTTGTTTAGAGTCGCCACCTATGTTTTAGAGGAACATAAGAAAAAACTAATATTTAGCCTAAATTTGATACGAAAATAGAGATTCTTGCTATGAAGTTCAGAGGTTAGGTTACGAGATGGGAAGTACTTAAACACCCATCTCGCCCAACTAATGTTGGTCTAGATTGTTCAAAGTCTACATAAAATAAATGTTCTTCCTATTCTTAATAATGATAAAGGGGGTTTAAAAAGGGTGTTTGGAATGTAGGGAGATGACTCTTTGACCAACTTCAATGAAATGAAGCGATCATTGGTGTCATGTCCAAAAATGATTTGGGTGATTGCACGTTTGATTAAATTAAAAGAAAGAGATGAAGTAGAGAACAAGGAGGAAGATGGAATTTTACCTATGCTTCGAAGGGCTTCAAACACTTCTTGGTGAATTACTTGGAAAAACTTTAGAAATGATTTTGGTATAGTCTTTGTAGAGAGAATTTTCGGTCATTTGAAATGGTGGAAAACGGATGTTTTTATAGGTGAAAACAAAGTGTTTTTTGTGCCAAAACTCAGTCACCAAGAAATCTTTCCTGGGCAAATGATGTAAAAATGAGCGAGGGAGAGATTCTTGGACAGAAATCTGTAACTGTCGCCCAGAGGCGCGCGCTTCCTATCTCGGGGGCGGAAGGCACGTGCGTCTGGATCCTATGGTCGGAGGTGCGTGACTCAGAGATGGCTTTTTTGATAGAATAGACTAGAAAGTCAGCCCTGTTATTCAGTTTAGTCCCTGGACTTAACAAAGTCAGTCAGGAACTTAACGGAAGTAACAGAAACTAATAAAAAACACATAAAATAGGGAGAAATGCAAGATCAACCGTGCAATCGGGGTGAGCGGTCCAAGGCGGGGTGTCTACAGAGCCCCTCGGCGACATGGATTGCAAAGCAAAATGCGTCGACGAAAGAAAGTACACCCGCTGAGGACATCACTAAAAAAAAAGCAAAGACTCGATGAAAGCAGGAATTTGAAATTGCTAGAGATAGGGGTGCGCTCCCTGTGTGAGCATCTTTTGTTGATAGAGGAGCTGGCATGATCCGTTTGTAAATCTGACGATTGAATCCGTTAGTGAATCAGCTTGATGAACCCGTTAGTGAATCCATTGAATGAGTCCATTAGTAAGCCTTGTTGACGAATCCGTTAGTGAATCCTCTTGATGAATCCGTTGGTGAATCCATTGAATGAGTCCATTAGTGAACCCTTATTGATGATTCCGTTAGTGAATCCTCCTGATGAATCCGTTGGTGAATCCATTGAATGAGTCCGTTAGTGAACCCTTGTTGATGAATCCGTTAGTGAATCCCTTTGATGAATCCGTTGGTGAATCCCTGAATGAGTCCGTTGGTGAACCCTATTGACGAATTCGTTAGTGAATGCGTTTGATGAATCTGTTAGTGAATCCCTTGAATGAGTCCGTTGGTTACCCTTGTTGACGAATCCGTTAGTGAATCCGTTTGATGAATCCGTTGGTGAATCCATTGAATGAGTCCGTTGGTGAACCCTTGTTGATGAATCCGTTAGTGAATCCGCTTGATGAATCCGTTAGTGAATCCATTGGATGAGTCCGTTGGTGAACCTATGTTAGCGAATCCGTTTGATGAATCCGTTAGTGAATCCCTTGAATGAGTCCGTTGGTGAACCCTTGTTGAGGAATCCGTTAGTGAATCCCTTGAAAAAGACTTTTTTTTTTATATAAGTCGGAGGGACGGGATCCCTTTTGAGTTTCTAAGAAAAATAATGGAATCGTCACACTAGTATATAGACCTTCGCGGTCCCATATACTCATCGAATTCCATCACGTTTGTGAATCCTACATGTGTCGGGATTAAACTAAATTAATGTAGTAAAGCATATATGCGGGGACAGATTTTTTATTTTCGTCTATAATAACCACTTGGGGACGGATTTTTATTTCGTCCATGATAACCACTTGGCATGTATCTTTTGAAGACATTAGTTTAGGGAAATCTCGGCATATGAAAACCGACTTAGTCACAGAGTGTTAGACCCTAACTAGAATTGTGTTGGCTTGTGCTTGGATAATGAGAGGCTTAAGGTCACCCCCGGCATGTAGTCATGAACTATGCCACGGGTTGAGGTTTACCGCTTCGAAAAAGTCAAGGTCGGGTGGAGCTTGAAACTTCCTAGGACGGGCCTCGACGGGTTTGGGGTTATGAACTTTGTGCGACTTGATAGTGAGCAATTTATAGGAATTTGTGCACGCAGTGTGAGGTCCAACATGTGACAAAACATTTTTTACTTTTTTTTTACGAAAGAAAAGCAAATAAGCACGTAATTACAACTCTCGAATCACCCATGTGACCGATAAAAAACACAAAACAAATCAGTTTAAGGGGTCCAATTCAGTCCTTGATGCAGGCAACTGTGCCCACACCCCAATCATTCTGGTCTGTTCTGAAGCTGTTTCTGTTCTAGAAAACCACCTAGAAGTGCGCGCCTCTGGCCTGTGTTGTGGGATGCGCGCGCATGGCGCAGAGTCTGTGGGAGGCGCCCGCTTCTGGGTAAACCTACCAGATTGTCAGACTTTGGACTCAGGGGATTGCCCTGGTCCTGAATATACATTGTAACCCCTGCAGAAATGATTAGTGTAGAAAAAAGAAGAAGAATAGGAAGAACATATAGGAGGCGGGCGATTCTGGTCCTTGATGTGGGACGCGCGCGCCTTAGGCCAAGAAGGCCAGAGGCGCACGCTTCCCCCATCAGGAACCAGAATGCCCAGAAAAATGTAGACTTTAAACAGAGATGCAAGTTTAACCCTCAAACGTCCCCAGCAGAGTCGCCATTATAGATACCCCGGGAAAGGGCACGGCTTTGGGCTCGAGCGCGTGTCGTTATTCCTAGGATGTCTATTTGTGTTTTATTTGTTTAGAGTCGCCACCTATGTTGTAATGACCCCAAAACCAGTCCCTATTTATTTTATATTTTAGGGGATTTTAGTTTGACATTATGTGTGCATTTTATGTGTTGCATCATATTTTATGACTTGCACATATTGGTTGATTAATTTTGTTATTTATTTGGTTAGTAGTAATAATGGTTAAGGGAGTTAAATGATTAAGTTGAAACCTTAAGGGTTATATGTGAAAATATAACTAGAGGGGGTTATTTGTTCAAATGGAAAGTTGAGTGACTTAAATAAAAACATGGGTAAAGATTTTTTTATAAACTCATGCTTATCCCTCCCTCTCTCTGTGTTCTCATTTCATGCTCAGCAACATTTTCCTCTCGTTTCTTTCCTAGGGTTTAAGAGAAAGGTAAGTTCATCCTAGTTTAATTTATTTCTTTTTATTTACTACTCCGTTTTAAAATCTAATTATATAAAAATGATCAGGGCGTTGAGTAGGTCATTTCTACCCAAACAAAACATATTTCTGCGATACTTTTCCGGAAATAGGTAAGTTACTAATTCCCCTTTAAATGTTAAAATGGTCATATATGTTATATTTGACACTTGTGATTGTTATTTTTGTGAATTGGATGATTTTTGTGATACTTGTAATTTTGGGACAAAGGGAGTAGTATGAGACTTGGTTCTAAGAAGGGTTGTAATGTCCCTGGGTGAGTTTAATACTCAGGTTTAGTTGTGTTAAGCAATTGTTGTGAAGAGTATGTTAGTACTTTTGGGATGGTGAAACGAAGAGAGTATAATTTAGTGAAATTTTGGCCTGTCGAGTGTTTTGGGCGACCGCCCAGAATGAGGTGGGCGACCGCCCATCTATCTGAAAGGTTTTTGTCTTGGAACAGAGTATTTTGGGCGGCCGCATAGTCTGGTGTGGGCAACCACCTAGGGTTGCTGAAAAAGTTGAGTTGTTCCAATCCAAGTGATTTAGAGTTCAATCTTGGTCTAGGTCTTAGGTGATATCCTAGAATGCCTAAAGGGTTCTTGTGGAACACCAAAGTGGTGGAATTGGTACTTTGTGATCGAGTTTAAATGGATGTAACCGTTTGGGTTCATTGTGTTGTGATTCTATTTCATGATGGTTGTGAACTCTTTATGAGTGTTTCTTTCGTGCGCATCTTGTGATGTGTTTGGCTTGGTTCCCTACTTTGGAATCATTGCCCCCGGTTGTTGTTTAAGCAAGTATTTATTACTATGCTCGTGTTAAAGTCCAGCTGGTACTTGTTTTGGAGTCAGGCAGTGGTAGAGATTATAATGGCACACGAGCCAAGTTCATTGTAAGGCTTCTACCATTGGTTTCCCATTTTTAACCCTTTTCCTTGGGCCAAAAGTTGGGCACTTTGGGTTATGACTTGGTGTCATTTTCCCCCCGTTGTTGTTGTTGTTGTTATTGTTTGGTTTATGAACCCGTTTCAGCCCTTTGGTGCTGCTCAGTTGATACCTCTCAGATGGTTATATGTTTGATTCGAGAACCTTGGCTCAGTATCCGCTTATGAGTGTTTATTTCCGCCTTATGTGTGGTAAGATGAGTTGGCTTTGCCTCTCATATTATGTTCTATGTGAATGTTTATTGACATTTTTCAATTACGAGTATCATTTCAGCATGTAACGTAGTTGCATTTTAGTAGCTTACTGAGATTTATTCTCACCCCGTTCCTTGTTTATTTGTTTTCCTTAGATAAAGGAGAGCACAGGGGATAGGTCACTTCACAAGGGAGGACGTCGTGGTGGTGATTTTGGGTAAGAAATTTTGGGACATGTGTTATGTAAGGCTACATTATGTAAATGTATAACCTTTTGGGTAGTGTACCCGTGACTTCATCTTGTATCACCTATTTTTGGAACATGTGGGTGATTGTAAATTTTGTAAAAGTGTGTAAGCCCTTGGGGCAAGGTTCTTATGTTTGTAAAATGGTTTGTGTGTGATGAAATCAAAGTTTTTAACTTTGAAGAGTTGGTTATATGAAACTTTTATGAAAGTACATTTCGAAAAAATTTCCTAAAATGTTTTATGACGTCTTCCGTGCGTGTCCCGAACGTGGGGCCAAGTAGGACCACGGGTTGGGGCGCGACAGTTGGTATCAGAGCTAGGTTGTAAATGGTCTAGAATGACTAAGTGACCTAGGAGGGTAGTTGTGTATAGAGTGAGTAACGTTGAGTGTCTTATGCAGGTACTTATTGAAAATGGTTGAGACTGAAGGAGATCAGGCTGGTTCTTAAGGGCAAGGGGATGCCAGAGAAGAGGCCCGAATCATGTTTCAAGGGATGTTTGAAGCAGCCATGAAAACTTTAAATGATCAAAGGTAAGGAGGAGAACAAGCACCTCCGAGATATGGGTTAGAACAGTTTTTAAAGATGAAACCAACAGGCTATGAAGGAGAACCAGAGGTAACAAAGGTCGAGAGGTGGATAGAGTCGATGGAGAAAATATTTGATGTTCTAAGATGTATTGATGAAGAACAAGTTAGGTTTGCTACTTATAAACTGAGTGGAGCTGCTGAGCACTGGTGGAAAGCTTTGAAAACAAATTGGGATGAGAATCATGTACCCTATACTTGGGAGAATTTTCTGAAAAAGTTCAAGGAACATTTCATTCCTCGGGTAGATCTAGACAAGAAGGAAATGGAGTTTCTTAACCTGGAGCAGAATACAATGTCTGTGGCTCAGTATACATCCAAATTCACGGAGTTATCCAGGTACTGTACTCACTTAGTGGCAACTGAGGAAAGGAAGGCTATGCGATTTGTAAAGGGATTGAGAACTGTGATCCGAAGTTAACTAGTATCCCACAAGTTGCAAGATTTTCAAGATACTGTTGATAGAGCATATCAGGTGGAGCATGATATAGAAGAGCATAAGAGGAAAGTTGAATTGGCAGGTACAGGAAGGCAAGGAAGACCTCAACCACAGCGTGGTGATAAATGAGGAGGTCAGGGAACACCATCACAATTTAGAGGGCAACCGCAGGGGCAACCAATTGCCAGGAATCAAGGTAACACCCTGGGAAATCAAAGTAGAAGGATTTGTAATTATTGTCAGAAGGAAGGGCACTCTGAAGAGCGATGTTGGAAGAAGCAGGGAAAGTGTTTGAATTGTGGTCAGCTTGGCCATTTTCAAAGGGATTGTCCAAAAGCAAGGAATGTATCATATGGAAGTGGAGCTGGATCATCTCAGGGTCAGAAGAGGGATGCCTCTGGAAAGCCTAAAGTGCAAGGTCGTGTTTTTGCTATCAATCAACAGCAGGCTTCAAATTCTTCTAATGTGATAGAATGTATAATTTCTGTGTCTAGTTTGAGGGCATGAGCACTTATAGACCCTGGCTCTTCGCATTCTTATGTGTCTGTGCATTTTGCTTCTCGATTGCATGTTTCTTCTGAATCTCTACCTTATGTGTTAGAGGTGTCTACTCCTATAGGGGAGTGTTTGGTGACTAATAAGGTGTTACGTGGTTGTGATGTGCATATTTGGGAGCATGTTTTATTTGCTGATTTAATTGTTTTGCCATTACAAGATTTTGATATTATCTTGGGAATAGATTTGTTGAGTAAATACCATGCTTCAGTTGATTGTTATAAAAAGGTGGTTACATTTTCTATTCCTGATGTGCCTGAATTTACTTTTGAGGCTGCTCTTTTGGGTAAGGGAATTCGTATTATTTCTTATGTGAAAGCTAGAAAGTTATTGCATCGTGGTTGTACGGGGTATTTGGCCGGTGTTCTTGATACTACTAAAAAGTTGCCTGAAGTAGAGGATATGCATATTGTGAAAGAGTTTCCTGATGTGTTCTCTACTAAGTATTCTATGCCTCCTGATAGGGAGATCGAATTCTGTATTGACTTACTTCCAGGTACTACCCCGATATCTGAGTCACCTTATAGAATGGCTCCAGCAGAATTAAAAGAGTTGAAAGTTCAATTGCAAGAGTTGCTTGATAGGGGTTTCATCCGACCCAGTGTATCACCGTGGGGAGCTCATGTGTTGTTTGTAAAGAAGAAAGATGGGTCCTTGAGACTATGCATCGACTTTAGAAAACTGAATCAGGTGATTGTAAAGAATAAATATCCTTTGCCTCATATTGATGATTTGTTTGATCAACATCAAGGGTCAGTTGTCTTTTCGAAGCTTGATTTAAGGAGTGGGAATCACCAGTTGAAGATTCACTCAGAAGACATTCCTAAGACTGCTTTTCGTAGTAGGTATGGTCATTATAAGTTTCTTGTCATGCCTTTCGGGTTAACAAATGCTCCAGCTGTTTTCATGGATATGATGAATCGGATTTTCAAGCCTTATCTTGATTCTTTTGTGGTTGTGTTTATCGGTGACATCCTTCTTTATTCTAAGTCTCGAGAAGAACATGAGCAACACTTGCGAATGGTTCTATCTATTCTTCGGGAGAAGCAGTTGTTTGCAAAATTCAGTAAGTGTGCTTTTTAGCTCGATGAAGTTTCTTTTCTGGGACATGTGGTTTCGAATAGGGGGATATCTGTGGATCCTTAAAAAATAGAAGCCATTGTGAATTGGAAGAGGCCAGAATCAGTTACTGAAATTCGAAGTTTCTTGGGTCTAGAAGGGTATTATCGAAGATTCATAGAAGGGTTTTCCACGATTTCTACACCATTAACTCAGTTGACTCGAAAGAATGTGCCATATGTATGGGATGATAAATGTCAAGTCAGTTTTGAAGAATTAAAGAAGAGGTTGACCACCGCTCCTATTCTTGCACTGCCTAATAGGAATGATGACTTGGTGATTTATAGTGATGCTTCAAAAGAAGGCTTGGGGTGTGTTCTAATGCAGAGTGGGAAGGTAATTGCGTATGCTTCAAAGAAGTTAACTCTTAGTGAGCAGAATTATCCGACCTATGATATGGAGCTTACAGCCATTGTTTTTGCGTTACACAAATGGAAGCATTACCTATATGGAGCAAAGTTTGAGATTTTCACAGATCATCAGAGTTTGAAGTATCTTTTCTCCCAAAAAAAGTTTAACAATAGACAGCGAAGATGGATGGAGCTGTTGAAGGATTATGATTGTACCATTTCTTATCATCCGGGCAAGGCGAATGTGGTAGCTGATGCTATTAGCAGGAAGTCTTATGTAGCTTCATTGATGGTACAAGAATGGAAGATGTTAGAAGATGCTCGTGATTGGGGTCCTTATGAATCGAAGCATGGGGCTGTATTAGCGAATATCAGAGTATTGCCAACCTTAATTCAACAAATCAAGGATGCTCAAAAAGATGATCCTGAGTTAATGAAGATAATGGGTAAAATCAAAGATGGTAGATTTGAAGACTTCTCTCTCAGTTCTGAAGGAGTATTGACTTTCAGAGGTCGATTGTGTGTGCCTAATGTTGATGTGATTAAACTTCAAGTTCTCGAGGAAGGCCATAAGTCGAGGTATACAATTCATCCCGGGAGTACCAAAATGTATCAAGATTTGAAGCAACATTCCTGGTGGAACAACATGAAGCGGGAGATAGCGGATTATGTGTCGAAGTGTTTGACTTGTCAACAAGTGAAAGCTGAACATCAAAGACCCGCAGGTTTGCTTCAACCTTTAGAAATACCGGAATGGAAATGGGAACATGTTACTTTGGACTTTGTGTCAGGGTTACCTGGTACTCGGAGAAGGCATAATGCAGTTTGGATGGTTGTGGATAGATTGACGAAGTCGTCTCATTTTTTACTTATTGAGATTGGCTATTCGATGGAAAGGCTTGCTACTTTGTAAATTAATGAGATTGTTAGCATTGTTTATGATCGTGATCCTAGATTCACTTCTCTGTTTTGGCAAGCATTTCAGAAGGCTTTGGGTTCAGAATTGAGGTTT
Organism: Campanula takesimana; assembly: GCA_026119855.1. NCBI lineage: Eukaryota > Viridiplantae > Streptophyta > Magnoliopsida > Asterales > Campanulaceae > Campanula > Campanula takesimana. The sequence goes on from JAOWBW010000741.1 coordinate 484,113, forward strand.
GGTACTGCTTTTCATCCTCAAACAGATGGTCAGTCAGAAAGGACCATTCATGTTCTTGAGGACATGTTGAGGGCTTGTTCAGTTGATTTCTCAGATTCTTGAGATAGAATTTGCTTATAATAACAGTTTTCAGTCGAGTATTGGGATGGCTCCTTATGAAGCATTGTATGGGAGAAAATTTCGTTCACCTATTTTTTGGGATGAAGTTGGGGAAGCAAAGATTTGGGGTGTTGATATGGTTAATGATTCAGTTGATGACACGCCCCCAAGTCCCGGGATTCCTTAATAGAACCTCGAACCTGGTGCGCGTGACTAACAAGAAACGAGAAACTAACAAGAAACTGGATGACAACTGCTTATATCAAACTGACATCATATATATACTCAAGAGGAACGAGCTAAGATAGCTCACAACGAGTTCTATACCAAGAAATTTAAACCAAATATGGTTATACACAGCGGAAAACATGCCTAGCACATAAGCTGGCATTACAAGAACTATACAAGTCTACCCAATATACTGAGTCTAAACAACTGATACAAGATCGTCCTCACCCAAACTGGAAAGGATAACAATCCCCAAACAAGAACAACCTGCCAAGTAGACCCCTGCTAAGTTGAGCCTCACAACGTATTACCACTTGCTTTCCTGGGGGGGGGGAACAAATAAACAAGGAACGGGGTGAGATAAATCTCAATAAGTTACTAGATACAAGTACATAGCATGTTATCATGTAATCATGCAAATCAAGAAGATTATCAAGTAATCATGCTCAAGATGTCATCAAGTAACAAGTATATGAAAGGTTAAGCCCACTCATCAAGTAGCTAGCACATAAGGCTAAACTAACACGTTACAAAGGATATTCCAACCTTATTCCTCCCAAGTAAACCATTGTTGTCGTTGCTTATTGCAGTTGACAAATCACGATCAATCAAGTTGCTGCTGTGCAGTACACAAGAGTACCCGGTAACTAGTGTCACTAACAAGAACAAGATTCACAAGGTGTTCACGAGTTTAGCATTCACTTTTATCAGGCGTATTGCTCTAATAAAGGAATCTATGCCCTTACTATGGCCTGTAGTAAGGGGTCAAGCGCAGATACATAGATCCCCGATTATCACTTAGCCCCAAAACTTGCGATAAGCGTGAACCTATATATCTCCGAACAAGCAAGGAGAACCAGCTGGACTCACACAAGAATGCACAAGTAGGTATTTACTTGAACTACATGAGTAGAACTAATCCAAAAGTAGTGGACCAGTCCTTCATGAACCATATAATTATGTGCTCACCAAAACTAACGAGAATAGAACTAAGTCCAAAAGTAGCGGACCATTCCTTCATGAACCATGTAATTATGTGCTCACCAAATACCAGTACACGTATGCAATATTTGCGAACACAAATCAATATAACAATGGCATGTAATGTGTCCACGTAACACAATCAATCCAAGTTAGAGTCTATTAGTAACAGACCCCAAACAAGTAGTAGGGTACATCATTCTATGTCACTTTGTCATATGACATATTGTCATATGACATATTTGCATGTACATATTCATATAATCTTTAACACAATAATGTGTCTATCACGATACCCTTACTTTCAAGTAGAGCCCAACATCTTAGACTCTAAGCGCGTAGTCGAATAGGTCGTATTGTACCTAGTCACAATCATATCTCACGTATATGTATCGTTAATAATCGAATACATTTTCCAACACATATTATGTTCTATAATCATTGTTTTATGAATTATCTTCATATTACACTAGTCCCTCTTTCTTTAGGAACCTATCTCAGGAACAGGATATCTTTTTTATACTTTATATACTTCATTGAGTATATGCACGACTAAAACCAAGTACTAGCACATTAGTGCTTGTTCATAGCACTTTCAGTACACACGTATTAGATTCAAGTATGTTTTAGAGTTGTTCATTCTCTATCTAGTTCCACATTCCAATTCTTTGGTTATTCATACCAAGTATCAAGTAGTCAACAAGCCACATTCTATCAAGTAATTATGTGCAAGATTTGTATATACACATCAAGGATAGTTCTAACACATTAGTGCTTGTTCATAGCACTTTCAAGTTCATTGCCATACACACGTATTGGTTTCAAGTCATGAACAAGAGTTCTTCCTTTTATATTCAAGTTCACACTTCAATTCTTTGGATGTTCAAGCTAAGGAGCTTGTCCTAATACTTCTAGTGTTCTATAACACCTACAAGATTACTACCATACACATGTATTGGTTTCAAGGCATGTACAAGATTTTATCATCTTACATTCAAGTTCTCAATCCAATTCTTTGGATGTTCAAGACATGTACAAGAATTAATTATCTTATACTCAAGATATTATTCCAATCTTTGGATATCCAAGTCATGTACAAGATTTAATTGTCTTATACTTCAAGTTCAAGCTAAGTAGATGAGTTATACATCTCATACTTACAAGTTCTTAATCCTATACTTTGGATGTTCAAGCTCAAGACATTGTTCTAGTGCCCCTAAGGTACACAAACATTGGAATCAAGACACATATAACATATTAGTGCTTGTTCTTAGCACTTTCAAGACATATAAAAGAGCTCTTACTCTTATACTCAAGTTCTCTATTTAAATCATTGAATATTCATGTTCAAGACCACTTCTGATGCCCCTAAGGTGTCACAACACTTGCTAGGACATCTTATATTAAAGCTATATACCTTAACTAGGGTTACTTCCAACATATACAAACTTTAAACAAACTTTTTATTTTTCAGGGCACCCGGGCGGTCGCTTAAAATGGACCGGGCGGCCGCACACTAGCAGGTGAATCCTTTGAAAAACATTTCAGAAAGATGGGCGGTCGCCCAATAAATTTTGTGCGGTCGCACACTGCACATTTCTGGCCAATGCTCATTTCTTTTCCAGGTTGAATAATTCTCCGTCCCATGTTTACAAGTATCACAAAATTCATTCCAATCACAAAATTAACAAGTACAAGTATCAAGAATAACACATAGGCATGTTATTACAAGCAAGGGGGAGCTAGTGGCTTACCTACTACGAAATCAAATTCACCTAAGCTAATTTCTGTTCGGCAGGAAATGCTCTACTCACCTCCCTGATCATTTATGTGAAGTCGGATTTTCGAACAGAGGCATAATTAAGCGAGATGAGTCGAGAATAGGGTAAACCCTAACTTTCTTTACGAGACAGAGAGAAAGAACGTACGAGAGAGAAATGGGAAAGTGATTCAGAGAAAAGGCAACCCAAGCTTTATCCTTTAAACTTTCAAGAAATTGCAATTAGGCCCCTCAAGTTTCAACTTTGACAAAAAAGCCCCTAAACTTTAATTTTCACAAATGACCCTAATGTTCCAACTTAAACAATTAGGACCTAAACTTGCTCAATTAAATAAATAATTAACTCAAATAAAATAACATATAATTATGCAAGACAAGAATTTAACAGGAATTAGGACGGGCGTTACAGTTGAGAAGGTTAAGCTTATTCGGGATCGATTGACTACTGCCCAGAGTCGACCAAAGAGTTATGCTGATCACCGGAGGCGAGACCTTGTGTCACGCCCCAGAAATTCTAAAAACACATAAATATAAAATTTACATAATAAACATCTCCACAAATGCTAAATACCAAACCGGGCACGTGAATTCGACTATAAAACCAAAAACCATCACACAACACCTCAACGAGATTATAACTCGGAGACTAAATACAACGCGGAAGCAAGAACACTTATAATAATATAATACCCAAAAGATAATAATAGTTACATAACAATAAACGACCACAAATCCCGCTACAATGATACATAAGAACTCCGAAGATCAACTACCCCAAAGAAGGTCAACCTGCTCAGAAGATTTCCCGCTACAACGGACCTCATAATGGTACCACTTGCTTCCTTGGGGGGGGGGGAATAAGGAAAAACAAGGATAAAAGAAACGGGGTGAGATAAAATCTCAGTAAGTTACTAATGCAGCTACATGGCATAATATCATGCAAATCAACGATATAACTGAACAAGTAAATCACATAACAACAAATGAGAAAGCTCCCTATCGCCAACTGTCCCATACCAGTTGGAAATAACGACTAAATCATCATGCAGCACATAAGACTGAAATAAACACGTACAAAGGATACTGAGCCAAGGTTTCACCAAACGAATATAACAAGGAAGCCTCTGCGCAGAACCAACCAATCAACCAATCAATCAATATTCGTAGTAGAACAATGGATGAAGATAAGAACCCGGTCAGAACCAACCAATCAATCCATCAACCATAGCAGCATAACAGCTGAAGAGCACCTCAGACAGAACCGACTAATCAATCAACCAACCAATCTTCGTAGTAGCATAAACAGCTGAAGATCACAACCCCTGTACCGGAACCATAACAATGTAACATGTCACAAAGGACAGGGGAGATGACACAAAGTCAAAACCCAAAACGTCTAGCTAGAATACTCACCAAAGGGAGCTAGCTCATCCCAACCAAGGCCAATCTGAAAGAGGAAAATAAGGGCAAAACAATGGATCACATTATAATGGACTCGGCTCGTTGCCATTATAATCTTCCCCATCGCCCGACACAACCACAAATGCCAGCTGGGATTTCAAATAAACGCTAAGTAATAACACTAGCTCGGTAAACAATTAATGATTCCAAAGTAGGGATCCATACCAAATAATCACCATAAAGATGCAAACGATTACTCATGAAGAGTTCAACATCAATGAACACAAGAAGTTCCTCATAGAGAGTCCAACAACATTGATCATTAAAACATGATGATTCCATAATAAGGGACCATACCAAACACATCCTAAAGATGATACTCACAAGTTACTCATAAAGAGCACAACCCAAACGGTCGCTCACAAATAGTACAATGACTATTACCAAAACGACCCTAAACGTCTACTCATAAAGAGTACTATGACCATGAACTCAACCATCTCTTACACTTGGAATTCCAAATAGGAAATCCGAATAAATATACCTTAAAGCTAATCAACACCATAGGTACCCAATCACCAATTCACGTCTTACATCCGTTCATCAACGAACAAATTCTTAACACTCGAACGAACCCAAAAGGTTACACCTATTCATACATGATCACATACGGACCAAACCCAACACTTTGGTGTTCCATAATAACCCTCTAGATACTATAGGATATCACCTAAAACCTAGACCAAGTCTTATCCAAAAATCAATTTGATTGGCACAATCATGAACACCTCATAAGATGACCAAACATTCCCAAACAATGCTTAGACTAATTCCATAACACAATTGCTCACAACGGAACCACTTTACAACCCTAGAGTGTTCCACTATGCTCATACAAGTTAAATAGAATAGTATTACGGAACCTAGACCGAAACTACACCTTGATCTCAAACCTCAACAAAAAGACAACCATTCTGATCCGGAACCATGCGGCCAATAGAACTATTTCATAGTACTCGAAAAGAGATTTCCAACGATAGTTTACACGCCCAAAACGGAGTCCGGACGAAGAAGTTATGGACTCCGGAAGATTGAGCGTAAAACGGACAATTTTAAAAAGTGTTCGGCCGCACACAATCAAACTCCCTGTTTTGGGGTCCGATTTTCACTCATTTCGTTCTAAATCTTAGGAGTACCTATATATACTTCCATCCTAACATTTAAAGACAAAAAAACTCAACTCCCGTGCCTCTAAAACCCAAATAACCCCAAGATTATTAAATAACATACAACTACTTATCAAAAACAACAAATTCTAACTTGTATAATGAAGTCTAAAAATGACTTCTAAGCTTATAAAAGCTTTCCATAACAACAACAAACCATTTATACCAAGATTTGAACCCAACAACAATTTATCCTAAAATTACCCAAAATACAAATAAATTCCAAACTTCCCATAAACTAACAATTAACAACCCAAGCATCATAGATCATAATTATGAGCGTTAATATACAAAAAGGGGGGGGGGTAAGTAACTTACTTGAAATTTATATAAGATGACGGAATGCGAATTTTCTTAGCTCTTTACGATCCTATCGACGATCTAAACATTTTTCATAAAATGAGTATTAAGAAATAATGAGAGGAAGATGGTCAAAATGAAGAGAGAATGAGGGAGAATTCTTACCTCTTCAACAATGGTGGAGAGAGATTGAGTGTGAGGGGGAGGAGTATGCGCAGGAGGGGGAAAGGGGGGTTGACTGAGAGTGGTGAGGGAGAAGGGAGAGAGAGGTTAGGATATTTTAAATAATTTCACTTAAACCCCTCTACAACAACATAGGACACATAAACCCCTAATCCCCTCTTTCAACCAAAAATCCCTACTTCACACTAGCACAATTGATCAATTAAAATGTTAGGTATAAAATATTATGAAACACAAAATGCACACAAAAATATTTAAATAATTAAATAGATAAGTAAATAAATAAATATTTACTACTAAGAAAATCGAGACGGGTTTTCGGGTCGTTACATCTTGAGTTTGAAAATGGTGACTTTGTGTTTTTGAAAGTTTCACCAAAGGTGGGAATTAAAAGATATGGGATGAAAGGGAAACTTGCTCCAAGGTTCGTAGGGCCTTTTGAGATTTTGGGAAGAGTTGGAGATCGAGCTTATCGTCTTGCATTACCTCCTTCTCTTGACAAGATTCATAATGTGTTTCATGTTTCGATGCTTCGAAAGTATGTGTATGATCCATCTCATGTGTTATCTGAGATACCTGAGGATATTGAACCTAGTATGTCTTATGAAGAGCATCCAGTGCAAGTGATTGATTCTAAGGTTCAAGAATTGAGAACTAAAAGTATTCCTCTTGTTAGAGTTGTGTGGAGGAACCATAATGTGGAAGAAACTACTTGGGAGCTTCGGGAAGAAATGGAAAAGAAGTATCCTTGGTTGTTTGATTCGTTTGGTAAGTTACCCGAAAATTCGGGACGAATTTTCTTTAAGGGGGAGTGATTGTAACGACCCCAAAACATGTCCCTATTTATTTTATATTTTGGGGGATTTTAATTTGACATTATGTGTGAATTTTATGTGTTGCATCATATTTTATGACTTGCACATATTGTTTGATTAATTGTGTTATTTATTTGGTTAGTAGTAATAATGGTTAAGGGGGTTAAATGATTAAGTTGAAATCTTAAGGGTTATATACGAAAATATAACTAGAGGGGGTTATTTGTTCAAATGGAAAGTTGAGTGACTTAAATAAAAACATGGGTAAAGATTGTTTTTATAAACTCATGCTTATCCCTCCCTCTCTCTGTGTTCTCATTTCATGCTCAGCAACATTTTCCTCTCGTTTCTTTCCTAGGGTTTAAGAGAAAGGTAAGTTCATCCTAGTTTAATTTATTTCTTTTTATTTACTACTCCGTTTTAAAATCTAATTATATAAAAATGATCAGGGCGTTGAGTAGGTCATTTCTACCTGAACAAAACATATTTCTTCGATACTTTTTCGGAAATAGGTAAGTTACTAATTCCCCTTTAAATGTTAAAATGGTCATATATGTTATATTTGACACTTGTGATTGTTATTTTTGTGAATTGGATGATTTTTGTGATACTTGTAATTTTGGGACAAATGGAGTAGTATGAGACTTGGTTCTAAGAAGGGTTGTAATGTCCCTGGGTGAGTTTTATACTCAGGTTTAGTTGTGTTAAGCAGTTGTTGTGAAGAGTATGTTAGTACTTTTGGGACGGTGAAACGAAGGGAGTATAATTTAGTGAAATTTTGGCCTGTCGAGTGTTTTGGGCGACCGCCCAGAATGGGGTGGGCGACCACCCATCTATCTGAAAGGTTTTTGTCTTGGAACAGAGTATTTTTGGCGGCCGCACAGTCTGGTGTGGGCGACCACCTAGGGTTGCTGAAAAATTTGAGTTGTTCCGATCCAAGTAATTTAGAGTTCAATCTTGGTCTAGGTCTTAGGTGATATCCTAGAATACCTAGAGGGTTGTTGTGAAACACCAAAGTGGTGGAATTGGTCCTTTGTGATCGAGTTTAAATGGATGTAACCGTTTGGGTTCATTGTGTTGTGATTCTATTTCATGATGGTTGTGAACTCTTTATGAGTGTTTCTTTCGTGTGCATCTTGTGATGTGTTTGGCTTGGTTCCCTACTTTGGAATCATTGCCCCCGGTTGTTGTTTAAGCAAATATTTATTACTATGCTCGTGTTAAAGTCCAGTTGGTACTTGTTGTGGAGTCGGGCAGTGGTAAAGATTATAATGGCACACGAGCCATGTTCATTGTAAGGCTTCTACCATTGGTTTCCCATTTTTAACCCCCTTCCTTGGGCCAAAGGTTGGGCACTTTGGGTTATAACTTGGTGTCATTTTCCCCCCGTTGTTGTTGTTGTTGTTATTGTTTGGTTCATGAACCCGTTTCAGCCCTTTGGTGCTGCTCAGTTGATACCTCTCAGATGGTTATATGTTTGATTCGAGAACCTTAGCTCAGTATCCGCTTATGAGTGTTTATTTCCGATTTATGTGTGGTATGATGAGTTGGCTTTGCCTCTCATGTTATGTGCTATGAGAATGTTTATTGACAATGTTTAATTACGAGTATCATTTCAGCATGTAACGTAGTTGCATTTTAGTAGCTTACTGAGATTTATTCTCACACCGTTCCTTGTTTATTTGCTTTCCTTAGATAAAGGAGAGCCCAGGGGATAGGTCACTTTACAAGGGAGGACGTCGTGGTGGTGATTTTGGGTAAGACATTTTGGGACATGTGTTATGTAAAGGCTACATTATGTAAATGTATAACATTTTGGGTAGTGTACCCGTGACTTCATCTTGTATCTTTTGGGTAGTGTACCCGTGACTTCATCTTGTATCACCTATTTTTGGAACATGTTGGTGATTGTAAATTTTGTAAAAGTGTGTAAGCCCTTGGGGCAAGGTTCTTATGTTTGTAAAATGGTTTGTGTGTGATGAAATCAAAGTTTTTAACTTTGAAGAGTTGGTTATATGAAACTTTTATGAAAGTACATTTCGAAAAAATTTCCTAAAATGTTTTATGACGTCTTCTGTGCGTGTCCCGAACGTGGGGCCAAGTAGGACCACGAGTTGGGGCGCGACATATGTTTTAGAGGAACATAAGAAAAACCTAATATTTAGCCTAAATTTTATACGAAAACAGAGATTCTTGTTATGAGGTTCGGAGGTTAGGTTACGAGATGGAAAGTACTTAAACACCCATCTCGTCCAACTAATGTTGGTCTAGCTTGTTCAAAGTCTACATAAAATAAATGTTCTTCCTATTCTTAATAATGATAAAGGGGGTTTAAAAAAGGGTGTTTGGAATGTAGGGAGATGACTCCTTGACCAACTTCAATGAAATGAAGCGATCATTGGTGTAATGTCCCAAAATGATTTGGGTGATTGCACGTTTGATTAAATTAAAAGAAAGAGATGAAGTAGAGAAGAAGGAGGAAGATTGACTTTTACCTATGCTTCGAAGGGCTTCAAACACTTCTTGGTGAATTACTTGGAAAACTTTAGAAATGATTTCGGTATAGTCTTTGTAGAGAGAATTTTTGGTCCTTTGAAATGGTGGAAAAGGGATGTTTTTATAGGTGAAAACAAAGTGTTTTTGGTGCCAAAACTCAGTCACCAATAAATCTTTCCCGGGCAAATCATGTAAAAATGAGCAAGGGAGAGATTCTTGGACAGAAATCTGTAACTGTCGCCCAGAGGCGCGCGCTTCCTACCTCGGGGGCGGAAGGCGCGTGCGTCTGGCTCCTATGGTCGGAGGCGCGCGACTCAGAGATGGATTTTTTTATAGAATGGACTAGAAAGTCAGCCCTATTATTCAGTTTAGTCCCTGGACTTACCAAAGTCAGTCAGGAACTTAACAGAAGTAACAGAAACTAACAAAAAACACATAAAATAGGGAGAAACGCAAGATCAACCGTGAAATAGGGGTGAGCGGTCCAAGGCGGGGTGTCTACACATACAAGGTGGCTTTGCATTATTTTCGTCTCCGTTTTCTCATTCCGTAGTGGTCCGAACTGCTCCGATGTGCGCGTAACGGTGATCCGGTTGCTCTTGCCTCCAACACGAAAGTTGCTCGTTGTAATTTTCTGGTCACAATGATATATCTATAAGATGTTAACAAGTAAGGGATAACATAATATAATTTTAAATGCAAAGGATGACCGGTAAAAGGATTTCTAGGGATGCAGGGCCCGCCGTGGGGTCCCGACGCTCGATTTTCGGAGGGAACGCCTATTTGCTCGGTTTTGAGTCCTGATCACAATCTCAGACTCGGTTTTTCCATCTGATGCACCGATAAGGCGGTCGGTAGCCCTAAACCACCCTATCGAGGGTTTAAGGTCAATTCTAGGGTTTAGACCAGTCGCGGGGTTGGTTTAAGGGGTGCGAGATCAGGGTGTCTACAGAAATTCGAGTTTTGGTAGAGTTTTAAGCATGAAAACAGAGGGTGGTCAGAATGCAGCAAACAGGGCAGCACATCTGAGCTACGAAAATATCTACCAAAACATCACCTAAATTTGGAATATGAGCACGAAACTTGGCATACATCATCTTCAATATGTAAGGAACAACTTTTATGTTTTGAGCTAAGTCCAAAAATGAAGTTATGATGGAGTAAAAAGGTCATGCAAAGCATGATTTAAACAGAGTATGCTGGGCTGGTTACATGTATCACCAAAATGGGCATGAAAACATGATCTAAGATAGGATTGGGATCATGCAACTTGGGGAATTTACTCATTAACATGTTATTAACATTTTCAAGTATCTATTTGACAACAAACATGAACAAAAATGTGGATAAACATGAAGAAGCAAAAAGTGGACAGATTATGAACGTGTTAGACAAATGGACCATATCATGCTTAGATTTGAGATTTAAGCTTGGAGATTAACAATAAATGAACATGCAACACATATATACATGATGGAACTGGAGTTTGAACATTTATAACATATTTACATGAGGATTTACAACCTAGAACATGGATTACATGGAGAAGATGGGGATCTAGCCAACTAGCCATACAAACTTCTACATTTCTTACACTTTACAAGATATGATTCTTACCTTCTTACCTAGGTTAGGATGGGGAGGTGTGCTTCCTTTGCTTCCAAGGGAAGGCTTTTTAGATTTGTTTGAGATTTGAGTTGGTTTGAAGGATTGGATTGGAGCAGTGTTACGTTTGCTTGAGTTTGAAGAGTGTTTGGGTTTGTTTAGAGTGGTTGTTTCGAGTATTTAAGTGGTGGTGTAGTGGTGGTTGGGTGGTGGGAGGATGAATGTAGCAAGAACTAGAGAGAGTTTGAGGGAAGTCTTGGAGTGGAATGTGTAGAATGAAGTGTTCTCCCCTTTCTTGGATAAAAAAATGGGAGTATATGAAGGAGGGAGGTAGACAAAATGACCATAGGATGCCCTTACTTGGCCTTAGGAGGGAGGTTGAGTGTCTTAGAGAGGCTTAGGACTGATTTGGAATTTTTTAGGAAACCCTCCATGGAAGGTTTGGTATACCATTTAGGAATTATGAGAAAATGTGGGAGTTTTTAGGAATAAGTGGAACATTTCCAAGTGTCTTCATTTGATTGGTCATTGCTTTTTCTACCTTGTCAAATCCTTGCCAACCCATTTTGATGGAAATTGATGGGCTTTCACGTGTGGGTAGATATTTCCTCCCGTTCTGGCTTTCCGCTCCGCAACTGCTCCGGTGTCCCGGTTGTCCGCGGGCCTAAAATGAAAGTTGCTCGGAATATTTTTCTAGTTACGCCGGTATATCTAAAATTTATTAGTGAGCAAGGAATGACATAATATAATTTTAAATGCACCAGATGTCTGGTAAAAGGCTTTTTAGGGGTGCGGGACCCGTTCCAGGGTCCGCGCGCGATGTTTTAAGAATGTGCTCATTTCCTCGGTTTTGAGCCCTGATCATGAATTTGGACTCAATTTTTGCATCCGATGCACCGATAAGGCGTACGGTAGTTCCGAACAGCCAAATCTGGGGTTTTAGGTCGATTATCGCGTTTTGACCGATTTGGGGTTGGTTTTAGGGGTGCGAGATCGGGGTGTCTACAATATGCAAATAAATATACACCTATATTTCATAGCAATTATTTCAGAAATAAATAATTGTATTTCATAAATACTCCCACTAAATTATATAACCTTCATATACAACAATTGTATAATATAATTTATGTAGGCTAAGATCCATATTTCATTTGAATTTTGACACCGCGATGGCAAGCTCCTCAAAATTCAAACTATTTAGGTAGATAACTCCTTATCAATCACGTCATATGTGACTCTTAGATCCTTTTATGAGATTGTTAGACATCTTATGTCAAACATGTTTTAATCTCATCTTGTGCCTTAGGCCCAAAACTCTTTTGATAGCCTAATTAAGTCAAACCACGTTAAACGTATAGGAAACTCTCATTCACTTATCTTGCTCATACACTGATGGAATTAATGCACCTCGCGATGGTTAGAGCCCGCATAAAACTACCCGGTGTAATCACAAGTGTTTTAATCGTGGATGACATAGAACTTAAGTTTTACGAAGGTTCTTTCATAAAGCAACGCGCATAACAGACGTATAATTAATCTAATTAATTAATAAATGGATACTATGTGAATACAATTATGAATTTTAGATTTTCATAGAGTCCTACTCTAAGTATAATACATACTAGAGTTTCACCCGTGCGTTGCACGGTCCACATTTTTAAAAAAATTCATTCAAAATATAGTTGATAATATTTAAATTATAAACTTAAGGATTGAAGTAGTAAAAAATAAACATTACACATTATAGATGCTGCTACATTTACAAAAATAAAAACAAAAAATACTAACGACATTATAAATAAGAAACTAATTAAGAAGTTTATCATACTCTTGGGGTTTACCTAAAAAGATTTCACGTTTTAAAAAATCCATGAACATAATACTTCCATTGCACATGTGGATGCCGCTTGTTCCATGTGTGCTACCCAAGTTGCTTCTTAGCGCTTCGTGTTGGAAATTTTTGTGGACTATACATTATACATATATAATAATTTAGTATTTAGTATTTAGGCACGCAGACGTGTGCGCACTACGGATTAATCGCATAAGACATATTATTATATAGTTAGTTGGCCCTAATTAAAGTGGTCTATTAAAGTTTAGCGGGCCTAAGTCATCTTATATAAGTATGGGGTTTATTCTGTAAATGTGTAGAGACCAGATTGTATTTATAAATAGATGAGGGGCCTATTTGTAAATACTATTAATGGATGCATCATTTCATCCTAACGGATGTAACTTTTCCTAACGGATGCATCATAACTATATATAGGGGTCGGGTCCCCAATTGAACGTATCCAACTCTATATTCTAATATCCCGGGTCGGGTCCCCAATTGAACGTATCCAACTCTATATTCTCATATCCCTTCAATGGAGAGACACATAACAGAGTATACTGATCAATTGGAAAATCAACCCCGGGCTTATTCTAGGCTTCCGCTCAATCCTTAACGGATTAATCAAGTTTTCCGTTATAACGAATTAAGGTACGCTTCCGCTTTTGTTTTATTTGGTATACTCATTGAATTGAATTGGATTGGATATAAGGAAAATCTCCCAACAAGTGGTATCAGAGCCACTCCAATTTTAATTTTGTTGAGTAATCTGGTTATGATATCCCTTAGCATAAATTGTTGTTTTACGTAAATTGTAATCGGCCGTTTGGTAGCGATTGCTTTCTGATCGGAACAATAGTGTGATTGACGTAAAATGATATTAATGTTTCTCTGTTTGCTGGTTTGGTGTTTCAGAAATCATCATAAAATTTAGTAATATGCATTCGGCATAAAAAGTTGAAATCATCTTTGGTTGTTAATTAATATATTTTGTTTTATATGGGGAAGTTCCTGTACCGACTTTTTGCTGATCATTCATACAGTTTATGATTTCATTAGTTAGATCAAATTAAGGGATTATGATATAATATTTGGTTTAACTAAAATCTGTTAATTATCTTCTTATTAATTATTATTATGGATTTAATAATTTGTTAACTTTAACTTACATTGTGACTGGTTTTCTATGCAATGTTTCAGTTGATGTCATAGGATTGTGAAACAGTTCAATTTTTATTGTAACTATTATTGATAAGGATTGATGGAAAGATGAGAATTATACTAGACTAATAAATCCTGAATATTTTTCATATGGTTTTTGTTCACGAATTCAATATTGTGTCTGTTCGAATGTTGAATCCATGCGTTGGTGTTGGTTGGTGTTGGCGTCTGTTGCATGTTACGCACACATTCGGTAGCCAATTAATTCGGTTTCACAAATATATCGCCAACTCTTTAAAACATGTACAGTTTGACCAAGTTGACCGGCATATTACTGTTCATAATATGTGGGATTATTTTGGACCTTTGGCATTTTCATATTTTATTTATATGTATTATTATGTTTATGATCATGTTAGTTTATAATATTATGAATTTAATAGTATTAAATTTGGAATATTGTTAAGGTTTTAACATTTTTTTAATCTTTTTTGGGGTTAAAAAAAATATATATATATAT